>LR812530.1:1816630-1944130 GCA_903798195.1 Danio kyathit | reverse complement strand
CCACGCCCATCATGAAGCATTTTTTTTTAATTCTGAGGTAGACTTGAACTGAAAGAGGGGGGTTTCATGGCCCTTTCAATCTCAATATCAACAAACATGTACAGGTCTGACTGGTTTTGTGCTCCAGGGTCACATATAGAAATAAATACAGCCGGAAAACATCACCAAAATGACAACTAGATAGTAAAGTTTGAGGACAAACTTTATGGTGGCTTGAGAAAGCCTAGCCTGAAAGTTTGAAGTAGTTTTAAAGTTTAAATAAATTACGTAGTTTTTAAGAAGTTTGAAACAGTTGGCATATATAGATAAGTACATATATGTTAGCATGTTTCTAGTATGGATTGGCATGTTTCTTACTAGGCGGTTGATAGGGTGTTCTGAGCGGTTGATATGTGGTTGCTAGGGTGTTCTGAGTGGTTGCTAAGGCGTTGCTAGTGTGTCCTGAATGGTTGCTAAGTTGTTGTTAGGCAGTTGCTAGGGTGTTCAAGGTGGGTGCTTAAGTGTTGCTTAGGTGTTTACTAAGGGGTTGCTAGCGTGTTCGGAGTGGTTGCTTAGGCGTTGCTAGGTGGTTGCTAGGGTGTTCTAGATGGTTGCTAAGCTGTTGCTAGGTGGTTGTTATGTTGTTTTGAGTGGTTGCTAAGCAGTAACAAACATATTAGCACTGTTCTAATTTGAATTAGCATGGTTCTAACATGAATTAGCATGTAACTAGCATGATTGTAGCATGTTGATATGATTCTAGCATGAATTAGCATGTTGTTAGGATGATTCTAGCATGAATGAACATATTACTAGCATGATTCTAGCATCAATTAGCATGTAACTAGCATGATTCTAGCATGAATTAGCATGTAACTAGCATGAATTAGCATGTTATTAGCATGATTCTAGAATGAGTTAGCATGTTACTAGCATGATTCAAGCATGAATTAGCATGTTACTAGCATGATTCTAGCTTGAATTAGCATTTACTAGGATTATTCTACCATGAATTAGCATGTTGTTAGCATGATTCTAGAATGAATTAGCATGATTCTACCATGAATTGGCATGCAACTAGCACGATTCTAGCATGAATTAGCACGTTGTTAGCATGACTCTAGCGTGAATTAGCATGTTACTAGCATGTTTCTAGCATGAATTAGCATGTTACTACAATGATTTTAACATGAATTTGCATGTAACTTGCATGAATTAGCATGTTATTAGCATGATTCTAGAATGAGTTACCATGTTACTAGCATGATGCTTGCATGAATTAGCATGTTGCTAGCATGTTTCTAGCAAGATTAGCATGTCAGTAGGATATTAAATCTATTAGCATGTGTTAGAACAGCTAGTCACAGTCTATGGGACAGTTGCTAGGGTGCTGATATTGTTTGCTAGGGAGTAGCTAGTAAGTTTAAAGGTCATCAGTGATTGGCTGCTGGCTAGACTGAGTTGAATGAGGTCAGACTCTAGTCTGTAGGACAGTCTGATGCAGAGTTATGAGCTCACAAATGTTGACCCAATGTTAAGTCAATGGGACTTTTGGGAATTTTCTGGGTCGGTTTTTGGAAAACCGAGAGTCGGATCAGTTAGAAAAGATATAGCAATCCGAGTCAGACCAGTTTGAAGGTCTGACAAAAGTTTGAAGGATGAAGCTTGAAAGGTTTAGGAGGAGATGCACTTTAAAAATAGTCTCAGAAGACGGAAGAAGAAGACGGAAGAATAATAATAAGTTTATGTAGAATATCAGAATGGTGGCTTTCTCAAGCCACCATAATAATAATTGGCAACCTCGAGCCAGACAGGTAGATTGTTCAACATCAGCAGTTACTGCAGCAGAGATATTACAGGTAGTTTCAGAAAGTGTGGGATACATAGCGATGGCGCATGTTCATGTATTGTGAATCTTCATCTGGTCTCTGTACAGTGTGTGTGTGTGTGTGTGTGTGTGTGTGTGTGTGTGTGCAGTTGTGCATGAATGAGCAGAGCAGAGCAGGTACTTCAGATGAGTCACAGCTTTATTTCCCCTCACATTCACTCCAGTGACCTCCAGCTCTTCACACACACACACACACACACACACACACACACACACACACACACACACACACACACTACTCCTGCGCTCCTCATTCAGACTCTCACGCTTTCATCTTTTACTTCATCTCCATCCATCCTCTCTCTGCCTCACTGCCGCTTCACACTGTCTCACTAATGTCTTTCCTTCTATACATCTGTCCGTCAGGCCAACACGCACACACACATGCACAAACACAGACATACACACACACATTTAAATTCACAGCAGGTGCATTAAAAAATAATTATGCACAAATACAGAATAAAACTTTCCAGAATTCCCACTTCATGCATTGAGTACAGCAGAAAACACCTTGTTAAGAGCTTGTCTACGTAGATACAATAAAATGAAACAAAACTTTGCTAAAGCAACCACCTCAACCTGCCTGCAAACACCTGACACAGCAATCTGATTGATTTCCAATGACTAAACACAGCAACACACACATGATAAAATCAAAACATGATCCTGAGTGTCAGCGGAAACTATATGAGAGGAGTGTGTGCGTAAATGTAGTGTGCAACAGTGGACATCTATGCTTCCATGCTGACCGTACAACACTGCTTTGCTTTATCCAGAAGAGGAACAATGGGAATTTATAACTGTTTAATCCATCACATCCTTTGAAATGCATGTACGTGTGTTGTGAAGTTACACAATTTAGGTAATTAAACAATTGGGTTATACAAATTAAATACTCAAATTAAATATATTGTTATACTTTAATTAAGTAGTGTGTTTTATTAATGATTTGATTAACCTCTATTCAAAATCCACTGGTATTACCCTGATCATTATTTTTCTTGTTAAAAATGCTTTAAAAATTGACATATTTCAAGATTATTCAATTCAAATCAAGGCAATAAATAAGTTAATAATATGTAGATAGCCAAGTCAGTCTGACTGCATTCAAGTTTTTTTCATTCAGTCAAAAAGAAAAGTGTAAATACTTAAACGAAGAGTTTGTAAAAACCTTGGGTAAATTGTATTATTTTGTATAGTTGTTGTAACCTGCTGTAACTAACTAAATAATTGTTAGGTGATTTCAAATAAAGCTTTAAAAACAAAAACAAAAAAAACTTTTTTAAAATGAAATAAAATAAAATAAAAAAATATACTAAATTTAATTTAATTTAAAAACGAAATTTAAAAAATGTAATTAAAAAAAAAGAAAAAATAATAAAACAAATAAAAGTAAAAAAAGAAAAAGAAACAGACAAAAATAATCTAATTAAATTTAAAAAAAATTATTAAATTAAAAATAAAATTAAATTAAATATAAAATATATAATTTAAACAAAAGAAAATAAAAATAAAAAAATAATCAAATTAAATATAAAAAATTAAATGAAATTAAAAATAAAAATAACAAAATTAAATAAAAAATTAGAAAATTAAAAGAAAAAAAAATACAATTAAATTAAAAGAAAAAAACAATACTATTAAATTTTTAAAATGAAGAAAAGCAAAAAGAAAATTTTTAAATAAAAAAATTAAAAATTTATAAAATATTAGAAATTAAATTAAATTAAATTAAAAAAATAATAAAATAAAATAAAATACAAAGAAATAAAAATAAAAAAAGAAAAAGAAAAAAAGTGATAAAATTTAATTAAATTAAAAAAGAAAAATACAATTAAATAAAAACAATTAAAGAAAATAAAAGAAAAAGAAAAACATGAATAAAATAAAAAATAAAAATAAAAACATATTGCTAAAATTAAATTAAAAAGAAAAAAATAATTAAATTAAATTAAAAATAAAGGAAAAATAAAATATGTTTTTTAAATAAAATAAAATAAATTAAAAATAAAATAATAAATTATTTTTCCCCCTCAAAACTGACTTTGCTGACTCCTGCTTCAAATGAATTATTATTCTCCAACTCCAATAAATCAAATATCATTTTGAAGGTTTTTTTTTTTTAAATGCTGAATATGAAAACAACAAAAAAACTCATTATTGAATTTGCTCATTGTGACTCATTTTTCCAGCACGGGTCACATATGAAATTTGTAAAAGCTCCATTTAGCGGATAATGAATGACTTTACCTGAGCACTGAGTATGAAATTGCCCTTTAGAAATACTGTGAGTGCCAAGAACACTCTGAGCTCATCTGACTGCGCTTTACTGACTCATTTCAACACACTCAACAACACACACTTGTTTGCAATTGTTAATAATTTTGGGAGAGTTTTAATTGAAGAGAAGGCAAGAGGAACACCACTCATACTCAATAGTCCATCGCTTTTAAAAGCATATCAGTTTAATGTAAGGGTTGAAATGATAAAAAAGCCAAAGCAGAAGTTTCAGTATAGATTAAACAGGTTAAATGTTTGTGTGATGTCAAACAATTCATTGCATCGTTCCATCATTTTTATTTTATATAACGTGTGTATTCTGGGCATATTTCTATTAAATGATATATAAATATGAATATTTATATCAAATATAAACATGTTATCTACAAAATTTAGCTAAAGTTTTAAAAAAAGTGCAATATATAGACTCAAATACTGAATAAAACTAACATAATGTTTTGTTACTAGAATTATAATGAGCAAGAGTTAAATAAAACATAAATTACTTTAATTTTTAATAGTAATCAAACTAAATTCTCTAGTTAAACTTTATTATAAAACATAATAAATATAGCTTTATTATAAACATCTTTACATATAAAACAAACTAAATCGATATGAACAGAACTACATTTCTCATGCATCATTATTTAAAAGAAATTGAATAAAATAAATGTATATTAATCAAATCCAGTAGAATATATTCTTAATATTACTCATTTGTATTAATATTACAAATTATTATTATTATTAATATTATTAGTATGATCATCTTAATATAAATGTAACACTAATAAAATGTATATTGTGGTAGTATTAGTTTTATTTATTTATTTGTTTGTTTATTAATTTGTTTATTGTGTATTCATTTATGTATTAATTAATTTATTAATTGTTTTGTTTGTTTATCTATTTATTTATTATTATTGTTATTTATTATTATTATTATTATTAACAATTATTATTATTAATACCGTTTCTTTTTTATTTACAATAAAAATAAAAAATTCTAATTTATTTATTTATTATTTAGTTTTCCTATCTATTTGTTTATTTATGAGTTTATGTGTTTATGTATTTATTTACTTAGTCAACATTATTTTTATTCATTATTATTATTATTATTAACAATTATTATTATTAATATTGTTTCTATTTATTTATTTATTTATTTATTTATTTATTTATTTAGTTTTTTTATCTGTTTGTTTATTTATGAGTTCATGTATTTATGTATTTATTTACTTGCTTGCTTATTTGTTTATTCTCTATTCATTTATGCATTTATTTATTTATTCATTCATTCATTTACTTAGCAATCATTATTTTTTATTTATTTATTATTTTGTTCTTATTTATTTATTTGTTTGTTTTTTATTTATTTTTTGTTTCTTTTTATTTATTTGTTTATTTATGTTTGTTGTGTATTAATTTATGTATTTGTTTGATTATTTATTTATTTATTTATTTATTTTAATTTATTTATTATTTTGCTGCTTTTTATTTATTTATTTATGCATTTATGTAGTTATCATTATTTTTTTTATTTAATATTTTGTTTGTTTCTTTCATTTATTTAATCATTATTTTGTTTATTTATTTATGCATTTATTAATTTATTTATGTAATTATTTATGTAGTTATAATTTTTTAAATAAATTTTTTTATTTAATATTTTGTTTGTTTCTTTCATTTATTTATTCATTATTTTGTTTCTTTTTATTTACTTGTTTGTTTATTTATTTGTATATTGTGTATGAATTAATTTATTATTTTGTTTCTTTTTTTATTTATTTATGTATTTTTTTATTTATGTATTTACTGAGGTATAATTCTTTTTTATTTATTCATTATTTTGTTATTTTTTATTTATTTATTATTTTGTTTCTTTTTATTTGTTTGTTTGCTTAGTTATTTGTTTATTGTGTATTAATTTATGTATTTATTTATTTATTCACTGACTTAGTTATCATTATTTTTTATTTTGTTTTTATGTATTTATTTGTTTATTATTTATTTATTTATTTTATTTATTTGTTTATTGTGTATTATGTTTTCATTTATTTATTTACTTATTTATTTGTTTATTTACTTATTTATTATTTTATTTATTTTATTTTTTTATTTATGTAATTATTTACTTAGTTATCATAATTTTTTTTATTTTTTTATTTTTTTTATTTATTTGTTTGTTTATTGTATTTTATTTAATTATGTTTTATTATCATTATTTTTTATTTATTTATTTATTTATCCATCCATCTATCTACTTATTTATTTTAAGAAAGGTTATTTATTTATCTATTTAAAGGAAGGACCTCTGAATATTCCACATCTACTATGAAGAAATGTGTTATAATTCATAACACTGATACATTTCACAAATTTTCACATACATTTTCACCAAAGAATCATCCAAAAAACTCACCAGAGCAGGCATCATCAGGTCTGCCAGATAAACGAACAGAGCTCCGAGTGCAAAACCCACAGCCACCGGGAGGAAAGCAAAGTCTCCATATTTCCCAGATTCCTCTGCCATCTCAATAGCAGGAGCCAGCAGAGACCAATATGAGGCCGCAAGCATAACCTGAGGACAAAACATACACATTAAATACATACTCACAGTTCGAAAACTCACCATCATCACCTTCCAGACACAATGACTAACACACTGTAAACAATATCTGTAATAAAATGTAAAAAATCAAATGAAATAAGACTAAAACATTTAAATAATATAATAAAAAAATATAAACTAAATAAAATTTAATTGATTCAATAAACAAAAAAGCAAAACAATAAATTTAATTAATGCAACATTTCACTCTTACAGTGAGAAAACACACCATTATCACCTTGCAGACACAATAGCTTACACACTGTAAACAATATCTGTAAAAAAAAAAATGTATAATACACTGCAAACAAAGTGTGGGATAATTTATAGAACACTTATTTATTTATTATAAGCAGTCACTTTATAGCAATATATAATATAAAAACAGATATAGCAATATTTCATTTGCATTAAAAAAATGTAAATAAAATCTAAGAAAAATAAACAAATAAATCAAAATAAAATTTGATTTAATTTAATTTTAAAAAGTTAAATAAAATATAACATAAAATAAATAATAAAATTAAATTATATTACAGTTTATTTAATTTAATAAAAATATAAAAAAATAGCAAATTAGCAAATAATAATAAATAAAATGTAAAATATTCGAATAGAATGCAATATAAAAATTAAATAAAACAAAAAAATAAAATAAAATATTTATTTATTTAATAAAATGCAAAAAATAAACTAAATAAAATAATAAAATAAAATAATTAAATTAAAATAAATTAAATATTAAATAAAATTAAATTAAATTAAATTAAATTAAATTAAATTAAATATTAAATTAAATTAAATTAAATTAAATTAAATTAAATTAAATTAAATTAAATTAAATTAAAAGGTTTTTGTAACATAAAATACCACACCAACCCCAGACAATATATCACTTTAAACTATAACCATATTTTTACTTTTCAAGGTTAATAGTTGTTGGAAGAAAGATCAAGATCCCATAATGCAATTCAAAAGCAGAAATAAATGAGGAAAAATTAAAGCATGAATCACAAAACAGAGAAAACTGCTCATTTACAGATAATTTTTACAGTGCAGCTGAAGTGATGCAAAGCCAGGTTTAATAAACAGGAGAAAAGAGCACAAGAGCAGAGGCTCATAAAAGTGTTTATTGGAGTGTAAAGATGTAAAGAGTAATGTGCTGTCAATGAGGGAAAAATGCACACGCAGCAGCTCATTTGCATAGTGTTTAATACAATCTATTAAGAGCATCGCAAATCAGGCTGCAGAGCAGGTATTTAAATTGAATTAAATTGAATTAAAATTTAAAAAGTATCAAATAAAATAAAATAAGAAATAAAATATAAAAAATACAATACAATTTAATAAAAACAAATAAAATTACATTACATTGAAAAATAAATAATTAAAAAAAAAATTTAATTACACTTAAAAATAAGTAATTAAAAAAATTAATGTAAAAATTAATAAAACAAGAAATAAAATCAATGAAATATATTTTAATAAAAACAAATAAAATTAAATTACATTTAAAAATAAATAAAATAGGAAATTGAAAGGATGGATGGGTGGGTGGGTGAGTAGATGGATGGATGGATGGATGGATGGATGGATGGATGGATGGATGGATGGATGGATGGATGGACGGACGGACGGACAGATGGACGGACAGATGGATGGAAGAATAAATTAATAGGTAGATGAATGGATGGATGGATGGACGGACGGATGGATGGATGGATGGACAAATTAATTAATGAATGGGTGAATGGATGGATGGATGGATGGATGGATGGATGGATGGACAAATTGATGGACGGATGGACGGATGGATGGATGGATGGATGGATGGATGGATGGATTGGGTGGGGGGATATAAATTTGCACGGATGGATTGATGGTTGTACAGATGGATGGATGGATTGATGGATCAATAAATGGATGGGTGGATTGTTGGATGGATGGCTATAAAGTTGCATGTATGGATGGATGTATGGATGGATGAATGGATGGATATAAAGTTACACGGATGGATGGATGGTTGTATGGATGGATGGATGGATGGATGGATGATATAAAGTTGCATGTATGGATGGATGAATGAATGGATGGATGAATGAATGAATAGATGGATATAAAATTGCATGGATGGATGGCTGGTTGTATAGATGGATGGATGGATGGATGGATGGATGATAGATGGATAGATTAATGGATGGATGGATGGATGGATGGATGGATGGATGGATGGAAGGATGGATGGATCAAAGGATAGATGGATGGATGATATAAAGTTGCATGTATAGATGGATGTATGCATGTATGGATGGATGCATCTATGGATGTATGGATGTATGAATATAAAGTTGCATGTATGGATGGATGAATGAATAAATGGATCAATGAATGGGTGGATGGATGGATATAAAATTGCATGGATGGATGGCTGGTTGTATAGATGGATGGATGGATGGATGGATGGATGGATCAAAGGATAGATGGATGGATGGATATAAAGTTGCATGTATAGATGGATGTATGCATGTATGGATGGATGAATGTATGGATGGATGTCAGGCTTCACATGGTTAAGTGTTTCCTAAAGGAGATGTTTGGTTCAGACGTGTGAGTTAATGTCAAAAATCCTCCTGACTCTTGTGATGAGTGCAAACAAGCTCTTTGTTGGTGATCAGAGGAAAGAAAACGCAGCATTATCAAGCGTCTGTCAGACAGAAAAGAGCAAAACTCCCCTTCAAAGAGAAAGATTGAACATTAGATGAGAGAGAAATGCATTATCATCAGCAGCAGGAGGAACTGAGAGATGGAGGATAGTGAGAGATCCATCTCTGATTCTGTTTGATACTCATCTCCACTTTGGATTATTTGATGAATCATTTGAGTGTGATTATAATGTGAGGATCACTGTATCCTTGTACACGCGACTGGAAAAAATGGACATTTTCCAAATTACTACTAACATGAATGCATTTTTTATTATTAGTTTGAATTATGTTTTGTCATAGTTAGCTTTATTTTGGCATTTCTTTAATTCTTTTATTATTTTTTTATTGTGTTTTCATGGTAGCATTATTTTAAATCAAACTGAATGAGAACTTAAATGTTTTTTTTTTTTATATTTTATTTTAAAAAATTGTTTGTAATATTTTACTTTAACCTTTCCTATCTATTGTGAAGGTGTTACCTCTAAAATATCAATCAAAACAATCCATATTATCAAAATATCTCAATGTAAATAGAAACATTTTATTTACATACTTTTTTCATTCATTCACTTTCCTTAATACTGGGAAACACCCATACACACTCATTCACACGCACTCATACACTACGGCCAATTTAGTTCATCAGTTCCCCTATAGTGCATGTGTTTGGACTGTGGGGGAAACCGGAGCACCCAGAGGAAACCCACGCCAACACAGAGAAAACATGCAAACTCGAACCAGTGACCTTTTGGTATTAGTTTGAATGTCTTAGTATTTGGGCTTGGTCACATGGTCAAGAAAGATACAAAATAGTTGGTAAACTCTGATCTGGCTCTTCTCCTGTCCTCCTGCTCTGGACTGCTGTAGTTAAAATACCATTCCTTACAGTGGCGAGAGTGCAGACCACTGAGCCACCGTGCTACCCCTATCATGTTTAATTCATAAGCTTTAACTTTAATTCTAGATCAAATGCTGTTTAGTCATTACTATTAGTTTATAAACGTTTGTGTGTGTGTGTGTGTGTGTGTGTGTGTGTGTGTGTGTGTGTGTGTGTGTGTGTGTGTGTGTGTGTGTGTGTGTGTGTGTGTGTGTTACATATTTAGCCAGTTTTCATTATTTTAGCACTTAACTAATTTAAATTCATTAATGAGTAAATTAAAATAAATGTAATTTCAGTCAATATTTATATTTTATCAGTTAATAAAATATTTTATTTTTGATGTTATTTGTTTTTTGTGTGTGTTTTTGTGGTAGCTTTAATATGAAGTCAAATTAAAGGAGAAAAATCCTTGACAACAACCTAAATAAGATTAGATTAGATAAGTTTATATCATTTAACTTCAACTTTTCAGGCGTTGTGGTGGCGCAGTAGGTAACACGATCGCCTCACAGCAAGAAGGTTGCTGGTTTGAGTCCTGGCTGGGTTAGTTGGTGTTGCCGTGCGGAGTTTGCATGTTCTCCTCGCGTTAGCATGGGTTTCCTCCGGGTGCTCCGGTTTCCCCCACAGTCCAAACACATGCACAAACGCTAGAGAAATAAAGATAAATTATTAATAATAATAATAATAATAATAATAATAATTCCTTACATTTATATAGCGCTTTTCTGGGCACTCAAAGCGCTTTACACATAGGGGGGCGCTTTACCACCAGTGTGCAGCATCCACCTGGATGACGCGACGGCAGCCATTTTTCGCCAGACCGCACACCACACACCAGCTGATTGGTGGAGAGGAGACAGAGTGATGAAGCCAATTATGATATGGGGAGGGTTCGAAGGCCATCATGGACAGAGGGCAGTGGGCAGATTTGGCCAGGATGCCGGGGTTAAACCCCTACTCTTTTCGAAGGACATCCTGGGATTTTTAATGACCACAGGGAGTCAGGACCTTGGTTTAACGTCTCATTCAAAAGACGGCGCTTACTGAGCATTATAGAGTCCCTGTCACTATACTGGGGTATTAGGACCCACCCAGAGCGCAGGTTTGGCGCCCCCTGCTGGCCTCACTATCACCACTTCCGGCAGCAACCTAGCTTTCCCATGTGGTCTCCCATCCAGGTACTGACCGGGCGCAGCCCTGCTTAGCTTCAGTGGGCGACAATGTGAGAGTTGCAGAGAGCTAGCTGCCGGCAATAGAGTGGAGGAACTATGACGTCAATTTGTATGCAAAAACCCGGAAGCGAGTTAGCATTTTAGCAGTTTCGGTTCCCTCGTCCGAAAGTCAATGGGTTTTTTTCAATGGGAGTTCAGTTAAATCGCTTAAATAAGGTTTGTGGCTAACACAAACTCAAGATACTTTCACGTTTTATTCTACGACATAAAACACATCAGTTACAGCACACTCTTGATTTTTTTAATCGGTTTCGCTTCTTTAAAAAGACGGTTGCTATCAATGTGCTAATCGGGACTACAGGCGGTGTCGGAGACATTATACGTCATCGAGCTGAACTGGTCTGGAGCGCAGCTCGCTTGCGCTGGCATTTGGATTTGTCTGTGATTAAAGTATTTTCAGGAGTAGTATTTTATAGTTTGTAGTATTTTTCTAATTGGGAATACATATTGTGTGTAGATAATGCCTTCACTTGTAGAGACTGCTAAGACAGATTCATTTGTTGATCATTTATTTTAATTAAACGATATTATGGGGATACTGCTTACCAGTGCAGCCCGTCTCTCTCCTGCTCTCAGTAATGCAAACGTGTGAATGACTGTGTAAAAATACACACATGTTAATTGTCATTTTAACGTGATCAACTGATTTTTCATCGTTTTTTTTCTTCATCTGAACACATTTAACTCTGTCATAACTCTGTCATATCTGCAATATTTAAACTCCTTCTTAAAATGTATAGCATATGTGACTGTATGGGCTGCTTTTCTGCTGTACTCGGTGACAAAAAAGAATACTGAATGTCGTTCTGTGTCCATGATGGAACTTGCAGGCATATAACATTAGACTTGTCCCTCACGCCTCATCTCCACATTACTGTCGTCTGTTACTAAGGTAAGCGGGCTGTGTGCACTTGAGCGATACACTTATTTAAACATGTCTTATGATAATACTATGTAGGCTCATTTATACATACAGTTTTAAAACTTTTACAACAACCGTAAAGCAAAACAAAATGTATTTCCCCCGTAAAAACTATCCAAAAGGTACATAGGTCTAAGTGGTTTTGCGTATTTATTTGTCATGGATCACATTTCTAAGCTTGAAGAGTTGTCTGTAGCAGGGTGGTGCTGACGTCACAGGCGAGCGCCCTGAAGGCTGTAGTCCGTTTATAGCCTAATGTTAGCTTTTCAGGTCTTGCGTTTGCATTCAAGATCCAAAAGTGCTAAAAGTTGTATTTTCGTGTGAGGATTATCCGGTTGGACAAAACGTGTAAGTTTAATGAACAGTGTTTGAACACAGAGCTTATTACTTGCAATCTTTGAAAAGTCTACGGGAAAATCCTATAGAGATTTTATCGAGGGAACCAGTTTTATGCTAGCAGCCGATTAGCCTACAAGGTGACGTCATAGTTTCTCCACTCTATTGAATTGAATTGAATGTAATATAAATAACTATGTAAATACAAACTATTATCTTGGGTGCAATTAATCGCTTTGACAGCACTATTAAAAACTATTTTCAATCTGTAAAGACAGGATGAAAAAAATAAAGCAGCTAATAAAAATACAGCTTCATAAAGCTGCAGCATTTGAACGTACTGATAGAAAGCTGCAGAAATTACACCTATATTTCCTCTGTGGCTGTCACGGCACTTTGTGATTATTATTGTTATTATGATTATTATTATATCTTGTAAAAGCTGCATTTCCCGCGGCTCCAGCTGACATCTGTTTTGTTCCTCGGAGGGTAAAGCTGTTATTAACATCAGGGGTGAAGCGCGCAGGTTAATCCATAATGACGGCTCTATTCTGCGGGAATAATCAACTGCACTCGGGTCAATTAAACGCGGAGGTTCTGCCACCGCTAAAAGGTGTGCCGTTCATTTTCCTTTTGGAAGAAGGGAAGGGGGTAATTATTTGATTTTCTTGCGCACTTCTTTGCAGCAGACGCTTTGATAATGTCCTGTCTGAGACTCCAGACATCCGGATGAACAGACCTGTGTTCATGGATGATTACTGGAGCTGTGATTGAACTGGGGCCCTGGGGCCGATGACGCACTGATAACACACAAAGCACACAACACACACCACTGCCCATGCATGCACAGATAAAACTCATGCTTTTAAAACTTTTTATTTTGTTATATATTATTTAGGGTGACGCGGTGGCGCAGTGGGTAGCGCTGTCGCCTGACAGCAAGAAGGTCGCTGGTTCGAGCCTCGGCTGGGTGAGTTGGCATTTCTGTGTGAAGTCTGCATGTTCTCCCTGTGTTGGTGTGGGTTTCTTCCAAGTGTTCCCTCACAGTCCAAACACATGCTCTATAGGGGAACTGATGAACTAAATTTGGCCGTAATGTATGAGTGTGAATGAAAGTGTATGGGTGTTTCCCAGTGATGGGTTGCAGCTGGAAGGGCATCCGCTATGTAAAACATATGCTAGATAAAGCCTCATTCACACTACAAGTGACTTGCAGCAGCAAAGCGATAAGTGATCGTTCATTTCAATGAAGAGTGAGCGACTTCCAGTGACCGCCATCTACCGAGCGACAACAACCATTGGCGACCAGGTGGGCATGTCGAACGACACGACAAAGTTGAGAATCCTTTAACTTTATGCAAATGAAGAACGACTTTCTTGAGCGACAGCCAATAGGAACACCAGTAGAACTCAGGGTTCTATTCGTGCTGTATACCTACACACCCCTGCGTTTGAAGCAGGTCGCCACCCAGAGCGACAGGCAGCTACAAAGTTGCTGCTAGTCTGAATGAGGCATAAGTTGGCGGTTCATTCCGCTGTGGCGATCCCAGATTAATAAAGGGACTAAGCCAAAAAAAAAATGAATGAATGATATATTATTCATTTTTAATAAATTAAAGATCCATAGTGTTGAGGTCTGTATTGTACTATTTATAAATTATTATTATTTATCCACCCTTCTATCTGTCTGTCCGTCCATCCATCTATCCATCCATCCATAATACCTTGACTTCTAGTTGATCGTTTGGTATCAGGAGTGTCTTATATGAAAGGCAAAGGCCTCTAGATTTTGCTTATTTGAGCACAATAAAATATGATCATGTCTTGATTTTGAATGATTTCATTAGGACAGTAAGGTCTGACTCTGCTCAGACAAAAGTCTTGAACAGAAATAATGTCCAGTATAGAATATAAAGTGATGCTGCAGTGGAAACAGAATGAATATTGTGTCTGACTCCATCATGAGCTTGGAGGACTGCATCATACATCACTGCAATGACTCAAATCACGCATTGATAAAGTCATCTGGAATGGCAAAGAAAGCGTTCCTGCAGGACTCCCAGAGTTCATCAAGACTCTTTGGGTTCATCTTCAACGCCTCCTCCTCCATCTTACCCTAGACATGCTCAATAATGTTAATGTCTGGTGACTGGGCTGGCCAATCCTGGAGCACCTTGACCTTCTTTGCTTTCAGGAGCTTTGATGTGGAGGCTGAAGTATGAGAAGGAGCGCTATCCTGCTGGAGAATTGTCCCTCTCCTGTGGTTTGTAATGTAATGGGCAGCACAAATGTCTTGATACCTCAGGCTGTTGATGTTGATCATCCACTCTGCAGATCTCTCGCACGCCCCCATACTGAATATAACCCAAACCATGATTTCTCCTTCACCAAACTTGACTGATTTCTCTGAGAATCTTGGCTCCATGCTGGTTCCAGTAGGTCTTCTGCAGTATGTGTGATGATTGGGATGCAGCTCAACAGATGATTCAGATTCAGTGACCTTCTGCCACTTTTCCAAATGATCATCTAGAAATCAAGGTATTGTTTGTTGCTCTTACAACTGAGATCCGCAAGACTTTAGTCAGGTAGTGTTTAGTTCAACAGTGTACTCCAGTCATCGTATGAGGTTTAGCATGAATGAACAGAAGTGGAGTAAAGTCACTGAAGCACAGCTCGTCCTCATAAAGCAGAGCTGCATGTTAAAACATCTCGTCTCATTTTGTGAATCTCTATTAAACTCAGAGTCCTCCTAAAGTAGGTTTAGTTGAGTGTTAAACTGCGCTCCAATTACGACTCTACAGCCGAAGCCTAATTATCTGTCTGCTGCTCAGAGAACATTTAATCCTGCTTGAAAAAGCCTTTCTGTGCTGCAAAATGGAGGAAGACTCATTAATTAGCCTCAGGTGGAGACGCTTTCTGCTCTCAACCTGACGAGCCGACAATCTGACTGATGCACACACACACACACAGCAAACAGACATTTGTGCACACAGACATATGCATACTGGCATACAGATTTACACACACACAAACACACACACAGTGCAGTTCTTTCTGTATTGTAGATCTTGGAGCGGCAGCAGAACTATCTGAGATCTGCAGGAGCAAAATACATTCATTAATTTTCCTTCGGCTTAGTCCCTTTATTCATCAGGGGTCACCACAGCGGAATGAACCGCCAACTATTCCAGTATATGTTTTACCCAGCGGATGCGCTTCCAGCTGCAACCCAATACTGGGAAACACCCATACACACTCATTCTCTCTCACACACACACACACACACACACACACACACACACACACACACACACACACACACACACTACAGCCAATTTAGTTCATCAATTCCCCTATAGCATGTCTTTGGACTGTGGGGGAAACCGGAGCACCCGGAGGAAACCCACGCCAACACGAACATGCAAACTCCACACAGAAACGCCAACTGAACCAGCCGGGACTCGAACCAGTGATCTTCTTCTCAGTGCTAACCACTGAGCCACCATGTTGCCTTTCTTTCATTTGGGAGTGAACTATATTTTAATACTTCTGACTATTGTTTAATAATAACTTCCCATGCATCATTCCAGTGATAATTAAGCTTGATTTCAAAATGTAGAGGCTTAATGGGAAATGTTTATTTAGCTATAACTGAACTGCAGCTCAACATTAAACCAGCACACGTTCACTCTCCTCAACAAACCATGTCCTTATATTCCAGATTCAATATTCAAATCTATAAGTTTCACAAACTGAGTCGAATGTTGCATCACTGCTAAAACCACGGCGCTTTGAGAAGGAGATATGATGGAAATACGGCAATATCCCAATGCTCAAATGTGGATCTTTTTTTTTACAGTTTTGTTGACTGATGCATGCAGATCTGTTTCTATGCAAGACGAGAAAAGAAGAGCGAGCGGTGACTCACTATAAGGGGGGTTTGTGTGGAGTTTGCATGTTCTCCCCGTGTTGGCGTGGGTTTCCTCTGGGTGCTCCGGTTTCCCCCACAGTCCAAAGACATGCGCTATAAGGGAATTGATGAACTAAATTGGCCATAGTTTAGAGCAGTGGTTCCCAACCCGGGGGTCGCGACCCCCACTAGGGGTCGCTAATGATTTTCAAGGGGTCGCCAAGAGCACTCATGTTTTTTTTTTCTTTTTTGTTTTTTAATTTTATTTACTAAATAATTCAATTCTGATTATTTGGAGGGAAAAAAATCAAATATATAAAGATAAGAGATTTCATTAACGTCGAGAATGTTACAACGTATCGTGAGAGTGGAAACGTAGACCAGAGCTTGCATTAGCAAATTTTAAAAAAGATGCACCAAAGAGAAGATATGGCAAAGCGCCAGGGAGGAGATAAAAATGAATGTGCTAAAAAGAAAGCAAGGATTTATTTGGATAGTCAGTGGTAGTGCTAGTCAGTGTGTGCGATTATTATTATTTTTTTTTTATTTATTTATTTTTTTTAATGGGGGGGGGGGGGGGCTGGGCTATAAAAAATGTCAGCGTTAAAATAGAGGTCTCCTGGAAAAAAGGTTGGGAACCACTGGTTTAGAGTGTGTGTGTGTGTGTATATATATATATATATGGGTGTTGTGAGTGTATATATACAGTGATGGGTTTCAGCTGGAAGGGCACCCGCTGCGTAAAACATGTGCTGGATAAGTTGGCGATTCATTCCGCTGTGGCAACCCCAGATAAATAAAGGGACTAAGCCGAAAAGAAAATGAATGAATGAATGAATGAATAACGTTTTGTTGTGAAAATATGACAACATCTTGTCAAATGTTTAGAAACTCCTGTAGGGACTGAATTACACTCATATTTCATAATCAGGGCCGGATTAACATAAGGGCTAGGTAGGGCTGAAGCCCTAGGGCCCACGAAAGGATGGGGTCCTTGATTGGCTGAAGACTTCATCTGCGCCATAACGCAGGAAACGCCTCTTCGCCTTATACCAATAAAGTGAAGAATTCTTTTCGGTTTGCTGCAGTTCAAAACAGTGACGCCGCTAAACTATGGCTTGGAGTGGCTGTAGCCCAATCTGTATTTCCAGTAGCCCTGTTTTAGTCCCTGGTAAGGGTGACCAGATGTCCCGTTTTTTCCCAGGACAGTTACTTATTTAGGCTCTACAGCAAGAACGGTCCAGTTAAAGGTAGGCTAACCAAGTGCATTGTAGAACAAAAAATAGGATTCACACAGTATTCATTATTACCGTGCAGTAAGAGATATACATACAGCATTCTGTATATGTTAATAGACTCATAACTAGGGCCAGACGGAATCTGCGGACATTTTTTACAATTTCTGCGGAGAATTTTGGTAAAAATCTGCAGATTTCTGCGGAATTATTTTGGGAGACTCATAACTAAAACCTTAATATGTGAAATATGTGTAATTTAAAAACTGAATAAATTCAGATTTACACACATTTACTCAAGTAAATAAACAGAATTAATGATGAGCTAAAAATCTGCAGAAATTTGCGGAATTCTGCGCGCGCAGATTCCGTGTGGGACTACTCTTAACTAGGCCCACACGGAATCTGCACGCGCAGAATTCCGCATTTTTTCCGCAGATTTTTTGCCCATCATTAATTCTGTTTATTTACTTAAAGTTAACTATTTACAGTGAATCTAATTGGATTTGCATTTTAAACATTAAATACAAGTTAAAAAGATATTATTTTTTATTTCACATATTAAGGTTTTAGTTATGATACTCCCAAAATAATTCCGCAGAAATCTGCAGATTTTTACCAAAATTCTCCGCAGAAATAGCAAAAAACGTCCGCAGATTCCATCTGGCCCTACTCATAACTAATCACTGTCTTGGCCGCGCACCAGCACAATCCTGCCCTCAAATAATATAACGAGACAGTGCATCTACATCAAATAGCCTACACAACAGCTATCAAGAGGTCCATCGTTGCGGAGTAGCCGATCTACTGCAAGGAAAAACATGCTTAAATCTAACTGAACCAGTTAAAAAGCAAACTTTTAAATGAATTAATTTCCCCTTTTATTAAAACGACAGTAATAATCCAGAGCAATCAAATATGGGTGCTGGCTTTCATCAGACAGTGTATCTGAGAGAAAAACACCAAATTTCTGTAATTAAAGACCAAATGGGAAAATGAATCAAGGATTTTAAAGAGATTTTAGAGATTTCTGCTCAGTTATTGTTTAATGTTTTAAGCCCTTTTTCATTGTAAAGCACTCATTTAGGAAGTATTGCAAATGTGGGGTTTTTTTTGCTGATTTTGATTATTTTGTATGCTTGTACACCTACTTTAGTGAAATATAAAACATTTATAATAAATCAAATATAAATCAAATAGTGGAAAATGAGATAATAATATTAACAGCGAAAAAAGCGACTTTTGTGAGTCAAAAAATAAATGGGTTTGCTATAGCCTTAATGCGGCCCTGTTCATAATCTGATATTCATTTCCATCAACGTTTAAAGTTTAAATCAGGTAAAAAATATCCGTAAATTAGCAGAATGTGTGATTCATGTTTTTATTTTTCGCTGTTTATTTCTGCTTTTGAATTGCATTATGGGATCTCGATTTTCTACCATCAACTTTTAACCTTGGAAGGTGGAAAAAAGTGACTTTTATGAACATTTTGAATAGTTTAAAGTGCTATATTGTCTGTGTTAATGTTGTATATTACGCTACAAAAACCCTGTCACAAACTGCCAGAAGATTTTCTGTTATTTTACACACTTATTTCTCTATTTATTATTTCTTACACATTATATTGTTTACTAAAATGTCAATAAAAGTCACTTTGTTAAACTGTCGAGTTGAATTTTCAACATCAAAAGTCGACAGAGCAGAGATTAACATCCCATAATGCAATTCACAACTGCAAATAAACACAAAACACACAAAATACAGAAACTGTTCATTAGATGTATGTATATGAGGTCGACACTAACGCCTGTCCACACTGAGATAAAAATAAACACACAAACAGAATTAAAATCCCCTTCACACAAAACAACAACAGTAATTACAGCAACACAACAAAGTGAATGAACAATACAATTAAATGTATAAATGGAAGCTCTGCGAAGCCAGATTTGAGTTCTGATTTAAATGGTCCATGGCTGCTTTGATTGCCAGTGAAGCTTTAACTCATTTCTATGGTCTGATCTCAGTGGGAGCTGTAATGAAGTATTTATCCAGCGCTCGCCACACTTCTCTCATGCTGAGCTGTATTGATCAGTAATAAGAGGTCGGAGAGTTTTAGAGCGCTGGAATTATGCTTATTGTACGATAGAAAGGGTCCTAAAGTGAGAAAAGTGATTCATTGGATTTATTAACTTTTTTTTTTTTTTTTTTAAACAAATTGTGGTGAGCATTAGATTTTATTTGTTTAAATATATACACTTAGCGGCCACTTTATTAGGTACACCTGTCCAACTGCTCGTTAACGCAAATTTCTAATCAGCCAATCACATGGCAGCAACTCAATGCAATTAGGCATGTAGACATGGTGAAGACGATCTGCTCCAGTTCAAACCGAGCATCAGAATGGGGAAGAAATAAAAAATCAGAAAGGGTCAGAATTTGGCATCATTGACATGAAAGCATGGATAAATCCTGCCTTTTATCAGCGGTTCAGGCTGGTGGTGTAATGGTGTGAGTGATATTTTCTTGGCACACTTTGGCCCCATTAGTACCAATTGAGCATCGTGTCAATGCCACAGCCTTCAGAACACACAAACTCCACACAGAAATGACAACTGGCACAGCCAGGACTCAAACCAGCAACCTTCTTGCTGTGAAGCGACTGTGCTAACCAATGACCCACTGTGCCGTAAGGGCCGTCAAATATAGCTGAAAAGGCTGGTGGTGGTTTGTGCTAAAAACTCTGGAGGAAACAGAGTTTAAAAAGTGAAAAAGCATAATAGGAGCCCTTTAAATCCGTCCACCTTCCCTGCACAGAAGCGGTTTCACAGAGAGGTTAGTAAGGGGCTATAGGAGACTTTTCCATTTCAAAGAGAACTGAAGCAGACCTGCACAACAGTGGATCTGTCTGAAAATCTCAATCCTTAAAGGTCTGCTTTTAGAAACACTCACTGGCCTCCAACACAACTTTCAGCAATCTCAGGCTTTACACTACTTTACATTTTTAGATTGAAATAAAATAAAAATAAAATAAATACTAGTATTCAGATTAAAGTGACATTTAAAGGCTTAATTAGGTTAATTAGAATAAAGTTAGGGTAATTAGGCAAGTCATTGTATAACAGTGGTTTGTTCTGTAGACAATCCAAAACAAATATTGCTTAAGGGGGCTAATAATGTTGACCCTAAAATGGGTTTAAAAAAATTAAGAACTGCTTTCATTCTAACCGAAATAAAACAAATAAGACTTTCTCCAGAAGAAAAAACATTATAGGAAATACTGTGAAAAATTCATTGCTCTATTAAACATCATTTGGGAAATATTAAAAAAAAAGAGGGTTAATAGTTTTGACTTCAGCTGTTTTCCCCAATCATCTTCTCCGTCAGTTTTGTGGTGTTTCTGTTAGACACACATCTGGCATCGTGACATTGCCAGGAGCAAATATTCCTGAGCAGATCGAATCTCTCTGTGTAGAAATGCTGATGCAAATACGACGGTGGCATCTGGACAGGCTGTTAGAGGCTTGAAGAAGCGCTCAGGGCGGCCCGGCTGATTTGTGTGGTCAATTATAAACCCTGGGAGGCGGCTGATGTGTTCAACAATACTCGTCACCAGAAACAAATGTGTTCGGAGGAAGCATTTGTTCGCTCTGCTCTTTGTTTTGCACTGAAGATTAATGGCTGTAATTACTGGAAGGTGCATTCGGTGTGTGTGTGTGTGTGTGTGTGCGCGCGTGTGTGTGTTTCACCTGTTTGTTAGAAAGAGTGAAGTCATTATGGATCTTGATGTAAAGCAGTGCAGAGCTGGGTAGATTACTTACAAATTGTAATCAGTTGCTGATTACAAATTACATGACAAAAATTGTTGCTGGTAGATTAATGCGTTACGTTACACATGTTAGGCCATATAATGAGATTATACTTTCAGATTATCTTTAAAAGAAAATCTTATTGCAATCATGTTTTAATGTAAAAGTTGTCATTTTTATTTATTTTATTTATTGATTTATTGTATTTATTTATTGTATTTATTTATAGTATTTACGTATTTTATTAATTAATTTATTTGATTGATTTATCTATTTATTTATTTAATATTATGTGTTTGTTTATTTATTTATTTGTTTGTTTATTTATTTTATTTTATCTTATTTATTTATTTATTTATAGTATTTTTTATTTAATATTATTTAATTTTATTTATTTATTTATTTATTTTATGTTTGTTAATTTGTATTTTTTAATTTTATTTATTTAAAATTATTTAATTTTATTTATTTATTTATTTATTTTTACTTATAGTATTTATTTATTTTTATTATTTTATTTATTTTTGTTTATTTTAAATTTTTTATTATTTTATTTATTTTAACTTATTTTAATTATTATTTATTTATCTATTTTAGTTGATCTCATTTCAGTTTATTTTATTTATTTATTTTATTTCTTTTTTACATGGATTGTACCTTCGTATTGAATTATGAAGTTGTTGCTAATATGTTTTTTCTATATTAATCTTGCCATGAATTAGCTGTAAGTTGCTGGTGTGGTAATAAATAAACAAACAAGCAAAATATATTATCTTGTTTTTTACATTGATGAAAATAAAAACAAAACAATCAAATGTATATTTTTGACAGAGAGAGAAAGAAAATAATTGTAGCGATGCTTTCTTTTCTCTGAAGTAATATGAAATGTTGATCATAACCATTTCATAAATATTGTAAATATTGCATATCAAATATTGTAATAAAAGGTGGCACGGTGGCTCAGTGGTTATCACTGTGGCCTCACAACAAGAAGGTCGCTGGTTTGAGTCCCAGCTGAGTCAGTTGTCATTTCTGTGTGAAGTTTGCATGTTCTAAAGCATAAAAATACTTTAATATGTTTGCAGATATTTCACAAACATGCTCAGTGAACATTCTTGTTTATCTGATAAACAATGCTGAAGTCAGATATTCTGCTTTGAAAATGTGCATTACATGCTGGAACGTCTGTCTTTGTTTTGGTCATTTAACCTGCACAATGCCAGTTTAGCCAATTATATTTCAGCACCCCGGGTTGCCTTGGTGGAAATGTTATTTCATTAATTTAGTCAGGAAGGCTTTCAAAGCATGCGTTCACGACCGAAATGTGACCTCCGGCGGACAGTAGCCGACTCCGAAATGAGACGCCGATTCAGAGTTCCACATGAGGTTATTAATTAGCAAATAATATCAATATTACGAGCGTAAACATTAGGTGAGCAGGTTACATTGTACCCCGTGTCCTAACAACACGTTATGTGACGAGATTTGCAGTGATGAGCAATTGCGCTGTTTGCACCAGATGAAACACGACCATTCAGCCATTCAGAAGCACAGAATAGTGCACTCACTGCACTCCAACGAAATGGTGAGGTTTATAATCTAATTAATACATATTAAACCTCTATAACATTATTAAATCTACATGCTGAATCACAGTTCTAAATTTTCCAGATCTAAGGTGAACTATCTGCTGCTATGGCATTCAATCTCACATTATTAGCACTGAACACTGAATAAAGCACATGAGGTGTACCTGAGCTGATCATTGTCAGTTTTCCGTTATTCAGCTGCAAGAAATAAAAGCCGTTTCTAATATCTCAATTCGAGGTGTTGGTTAGAATAAAATCTCCTTTTAATATGGAAAATATTCCCTCGATCGCGTGCCGTTGCTTTAATTTAGAACACGACTTAAGTAAGACTTGCTCCTCAATCTGGCAACCTATGCTTGCATCTGTTTTGACCCAGGAAAGCAATACCTAGTTCAACCACTGGGTGTCAAACTTACATATTGCACCTTTAAGATTGAAAATCAGAGCTGATGAAAACATCCCCAACAGCACACAAGGGTCAATCATGCTTAAAAGCTGAAAACATCTCAATCTCTGCATCCTGAGCATGTCTAAATAAAGACTACACTCAAAACCAAATACCACGATTCATTAGTCAAGTTTTCATTACGTACACATTTGTAATGTCTTGAATACGGAGGCAGAAACACACATTATTAGTTTGCAGGATTTTCAAGGCAACCAATCTACAAAACATGCATATTTAATGTCACGAAAATGACATTTCTCAGTCGTCAAAGCAAGATGATTTTTCACAGTGAGCACAAAAGGTAAACTGTTGTTTCTGAATATTTGATAGGAGCTCTGCAAAGCCCGTTCAGAGATTCAGCATAATAAAAACACACCATCTAATTAAGTCTGGGTCACAGACTAATGACACCTATTCTTCTCTGAAATCTTCATGCAAGTTTTGCTGAGTAACAGAGAACAGCAGAACAAACAACAAGCCCCTGCCTGCCTTTATTGAATGAATTTCAAAAATCTATTTTATTACATAACAAACAAGGAGACGGACGACTATTTTTAGCAGAAAGGTGTAGAAATGATGACTAAAATATAAGGGTTTCTTACCCCTGCTGCAAATCCCAGACTGCCATCCAAAATCCGCTTCTGTGAGGAGACACGAGCAAAACAAAGCATAAAAATATTGCATTTAATGAACACTTGATTAACAAAAGCCTAAAGTAAATAGTATAAATATTCATTCATTCTCCTTCGGCTTAGTGCCTTATTTATCATGGGTCGCCAGAGCGGAATGAACCGCCAACTATTCCAGCATATGTTTTAGGCAGCGGACGCCCTTCCAGCAACAGCCCAGTACTGGGAAGCACCCATACACACTCACACGGCCAATTTAGTTCCATCATATCATCTATAGTGCATGTGTTTGCATGTTGGTGTTTCTGTGTGGAGTTTGCATGTTCTCCCCATGTTGCCGTGGGTTTCCTCCGGGTGCTCCGGTTTCCCCCACAGTCCAAAGACATGCGCTTTAGGGGAATTGGGTAGGCTATAGGTGTTTCCCAGTGATGGGTAGCGGCTGAAAGGGCATTCGCTGCATTAAACATATCCTGGATAAGTTGGCGGTTTATTCCACTGTGGCGATCCCTGATTAATAAAGGGACTATACAGAAAAGAAAACGAATGAATGAACTTCTAAATAATACTTATAATTTCATATAATTTAATTTGTTTTCTGAAATAATCATCAACTGAAGTAAAGAGTCTTAAAACAATGAAACTTGTTTTATTTCAGCTATTACCCATGGAAATATTTCTCATTTTCATATAATTTTACTATATGTATTAAAAGTTCAATGAATTTTAAGTGAAATAAAAAGTATGTTTAATTCAATAAAAATGTATGAAATTCCTGTTCTCTCTCTGTTGTCATTTTATCTGAATTTAACTTGTTTGTTAATTTATTTCGATGGCAAGGGTTATTATGGAAAAAATACAACCTTGATTGTACAAAATGTTTTGTTCAAATTTCGGGGGGAAAAAATCACAAGTAAAATATTTTTTTAAATAATAATAATAATTAATAATAAGAAATAATCTTTAACTGAAGTAAACAAAAAAATATCAAAAAGTCTTCAACGTATTTTGTTTTAGCTATTTGCCAAGGAAACATGTTTCATGTTCATGTATTTTTACTAGATGTACTAAAATAACTAAAGCTACTTAAATACATTTTAAGTTAAATAAAAATGTATGAAATTACATGTTAAAAAATTGACAAAAATATAAAAATATATATATATATTGAAAAACTTAAAAATTTGAATGGAAAATAAATAAAAACAACATAAAAAATATAAATAAAGCTAATTCGAACTATTAAACAAACTACAATACCATCTATATATGATACTAAATATTCTTCAAAATATCTTCAGAGTTCCACTAAAGTAATAAATAGATTTGAGTGAATAATAAATAATAATAAAATGAAGAATCTCTCCTTTAACTGATTTATATAAAGACATTTGTGTAAACAGGTTTAATGTAGAAAGCCACTATAAACATGTCAGATTATTGATTTGCATTATCATGTAGGAATTAATCTATTTAAATGATTTTTACAATTCATGGTTTCAATTTTATTTGAATTTAACTTGTTTGTTAATTTATTTCAACGCCAATGGTTATGGAAAAAATACAACCTTGATTGTACAAAATGTTTTGTTAAAACTTGGGGAAAAAAAAAATCACAAATAAAATATTTAAAAATAATAATAATAAATAATAATAAGAAATAATCTTTAACTGAAGTAAACAAAAAACATTTTGTTTTAGCTATTTGCCAAGAAAATATGTTTCATGTTCATGTATTTTTACTAGATGTACTAAAATAACTAAAGATACTTAAATACATTTTAAGGGAAAGAAAACACATTTTAAGTTACATAAAAATATATGAAATTACATGTAAAAAAAAAATTGACAAAAATATAAAAAAATATATACATTTAAAGTGTAAATAATGATAATTAAAAAAAAATAATAATAATAAATCCTTAAAATTAATATGGAAAAAAAATATAAAGTGAAATGGAACTTGAACTTCATAATGTATATTAATTCATTAATTTTCTTTTCGGCTTAGTTACTTAATTAATCTGGGGTCGCCACAGAGTAATAAATCACCAACTTATCCAGCATATGTTTTAAGCAGCTGATGCCCTTCCAGCTGAAACCCATCACTGGGAAACACCCATACACTTCCATTCACACACATACACTATGGACAAACTAGCCTACCCAATTCACCTGTACCGCATGTCTTTAGACTTGTGGGGAAAACCGGAGCACCCGGAGGAAACCCACACCAACACGGGAAGAACATGCAAACTCCACACAGAAATGCCAACTGACCCTGCCGAGGCTCGAACCAGCGACCTTCTTGCTGTGAGGCGAGAGTGCTACCCACTGCGCCAACGTGCTGCCCTATAATGTATATATGATTTAGAATTTTCCCAGTACTGGGTTGTGGCAGGAAGGGATTCCGCCGTGTAAAACATATGCTACAATAGTTGGCGGTTCATTCCACTGTGGCGACCCCTGATAAATAAGGGACTAAGCCGAAGGAAATTGAATGAATGAATGAATATAATTTATAATATATGATATGCAATATGATATATACATATACTATATGTAAATAATGATAATAAAAAAATAGATATATAAAGCTAAATGGAACTATTAAAAAACTTCAATACCATCTATATATGACACCAAATATTCCTCAAAATATCCACTAAAGAAATGAGCAGATTTGAGTGAATGTTCTCAATTCTCAGAGTCTTCGTGTGATATGAATGTGCAGTAGCGCAGCTGTGGAGATCAGGATCTGCTCACCTGTCTGCTGGAGAAGATGAAGACCAGCGCGGCTCCAGCTGCAGTCAGTGCCCAGGTGAACAGAGTCCCCAGCAGGGCCTGAACCAGCGGACTGAGGCCTGGAAACATGCTGTCTGTGGAGAAAATCAGGACACACTGCATTCAATACACACACAGAGAGGTGTGTGTGTGTGTGTGTGTGTGTGTGTGTGTGTGTGTGTGTGTGTGTGTGTGTGTGTGTGTGTGTGTGTGTGTGTGTGTGTGTGTGTGTGTGTGTGTGTGTGTGTGTGTGTGCGTGCGTGTATGTATGTGCAGATCCTGTTTATCCAGGGTGTCTGCAAATACAGGACAATGAAACACCACTGCTTATATTGATTATAGCATTTATTTACACACTCAAAAGAAAAGATGTTTGCTGTTTGTTCAAACTACTTATATAAAATTGGCTGAAACAACACAATTTTTGTTTTTTTGGAAACTTTTTCCACTTAAATTTGTAAACCTAATAGGTTAACTTAAGTTTTTCATGTTGCCCCAACACAAATTGACTGTGTGAAAGACAGCACAGGTACAAAAATATCCGTAAATCAAAAGTTTTCTGTATTTTCTGATTCATTTTTTATTATTAATATTATTTATTGATCCTTTTTACTTGCATTGCAGGGTCTAGATCTTTTCTCCAACAACTTTTAATGTTGAGAAGTTTGAAAAGTGACTTTAATTGACATTATATGATATATTTTCTCGCTTGGTTTTGTAAATTACTATACAAAAGCCTTGTAATAAACTGCCAGTACATTTTCAGTTATTTTAATTCTCTATATGTTATTTATTATACAATATATCGTTTCAAACTACTAGCATTTAAGTAATAGTCACTTTATTAAACTGCATAACTGAATTTTCAACATTAAAAAACAACATAGCAGAGGTCAAAATCCATATGCATTATCCATAATGCAATTCATAACCATAAATAAACAGGACAAAATGCAAATCACAAAATACAAAACCTGTTAATTAACATATATATATATATATATATAGGTAAAGTTGGTTTTATATTTGCACATTCGTTCATTTAGGAGTCTCTCTATATTGTTTACCATGTTACTTTGAATATTCTATCGGAATTAGCATGCAAGTATGCCTTCAAAACAACATTAACACTGTCTAATTGACTGTAAACAATGCTGTACTTTGATAGTCATTGGCTGCTAATATGATTTCCCTATTTAGAATTTACAAAGAATACTTTTCAGAAATTAAGTTATTAAGGAGAATGTCTGAATATCCCAATATAAAACCAATTTTACCTCTATTAATGCAATTCATAACCATAAACAGGACAAAATGCAAATCACGAAATACATAACTTGCTAATTAACATATATATTTACAGTATAGATCTAAGGCTCGTTTAATGCCAGGCTCCTCATATTTATAATTACTGTAACGTCGTAATATCTGCAATACAGGTAAAGTTGGTTTTAAATTCGCACATTCGGATTTCGGCTCCTAAATATAATATTAGAAAACTATCATTTGCAAATTCCAAATAGCGAAATGATACTAGCAGACAACGAATATCAAACTACAATATTGTCCATGGTCGAAGAAATAGTGCTAATGTTGTTTTAAAGTGTTACTTACATGCGATTTCAGACCGGATATTCAATGTACCATGGTAAACAATATAGGGAGCATGTCACTGAACGAATGTGCGAATATAAAACCAACTTTACCTCAATATAGTCATTGGCTGCTAATATGATTTCCCTATTTAGAATTTGCAAAGAATACTTTTCTGAAATTATATTATTAAGGAGAATGTCTGAGTATCCCAATATAAAACCAACTTTACCTCCATTGAAATCCTAAGTATGGCTTCAAAACAACATTAGCACTGTTTATTTGAATAGAGGTAAAGTTGGTTTTATATTCGCACATTTGTTCATTTAGAAGTCTCTATATGGTTTACCATGTTACTTTGAATATTCGATCGGAATTAGCAATGCAAGCGTGACTTCAAAACAACATTAACACTATCTAATTGACTGTGAACAATGCTGTACTTTGATAATCATTGGCTTCTAATATGATTTCCCTATTTAGAATTTGAAAAGAATACTTTTCTGAAATTGGTATTAAGGAGAAAGTCTGAATATCCGAATATAAAACCAACTTTATCTCTCTATATCTGCAATATGTATATTGAATATGTCAGTTTTGACTGCAAACACCTGTCATAATGCATGAATTAACTAATAAACACATTAACTAACATTACATATGCTTCAAATCGAAACAAAGCGCATTTATTAATGTAATAACAGCTAATAAACAAACTAAAATACCCAAATGAAGTAATAAAGTACGACAGACTGACAGGCTGCTGGAAACTTTATCTACTCAAGATTATCGTGTTTAAACGTTTCAGCGCTACGTAACAGAGAGTGAACGCATCGATAAGTGATTTGTCGACTGCTTTCATTCATTCGTTTATATTTTAACTACATAATACAGTAATTATTATTATTAGTGACTTGTACTTACTGTTTACAGGCACCGACTGAAGTACTTCCTGCTTCGCATTGTACACGTGTCTGTGTTTCGGCACATACCCCGCCCTTCTCGGGCTCCTATTGGCTGATTCGATTTTTAAAGTGAACACGTCAGCTACTCTTCAACAGGTTTGATCGCATATTTTGCATATGATTTACATCATTTAATGTAAAATTTAATTAAATACTGAAGTATTATGACTTCGAGTATTGAAAAAACATTAAATAAAATACTATAAAACATGCCAGATGGAGAAAATCTCAAAAATCATAAGCAGAAAATATGCTTTTCTATAGATTGATAGAAGTATCAATCAATAAATAAATAAGCAAACACTAATGACATTTTATCATTAAATATATATATATATACTGTATATGACAAAAACGATGCCATGTGATTAATAAATAAGCACTGAAAGGATAATATAAAAACATATATCAATTTAAGAAATACATTTTATTTAATTGACCATTTGTAAAAGAATTTAGAAAATTAAATAAATAAATACCTGCAATACCTCAATAATAAATCAATAAATAAATAAGTTAATTAATTAATTAATGAATACCTGATAACTTGAACAAATAAATAAATAGATAAATAAATAAATAAATGCTTGATAATCTGAATAAATAAATTAATAAGATAATTATTTAATTAATACCTGCAAAACCTGCTAACATAAATACATAAACAAACAAAGAAACAAATAAATAAATATCCAATTACCTGAATAAATTAATTATTACCTGCGATACCTGATAATATAAATAAGTAAATTAATTAATAAATACCTAATAACCTGAACAAATAAATAAATAGATAAATACATACATAAATAAACAAATGCCTGTTAACATGAATGAAATAATTAATTGATACATGCAATACCTGATAACATGGATAAATAAATAAATACCTGATAACCTGAACAAATAAATAAATAGATAAATAAATAAATGCCTGATAACCTGAATAAATAAATTAATAAGATCATTATTTAAATTATACCTGCAATACCTGATAACATAAAAAATAAATAAATAAATAAATACCCAATAACCTGAATAAATAAATAAATTAATTATTATCTGCGATACCTGATAACATAAATAAAATAAATACCTGATAATCTGAACAAATAAATAAATAAATGAATACATAAATAAATAAATAAAAATAATTAATTAATACCTGCAATACCTGATATCATGAATAAATAAATAAATACCTCATAGCCTGAACAAATAAATACATAAATAAATACATAAATAAATAAATGCCTGAATTAATTTATTAATTAATACCTTCAAAGCCTGATAACATTAATAAATAAATAAATACCTGATAACCTAAACAAATAAATAAATAAATATAAAAATAAATAAATAAATGCCTGTTAACCTGAATTAATTTATTAATTAATACCTTCAAAGCCAGATAACATGACTAAAAATAAATAAATAAATAAATAAATACCTGATAACCGTAACAAACAAATAAATAAATAAATACAAAAATAAATACATAAATAAATACCTGATAACCTAAACAAACAAATAAATAAATAAATAAATACAAAAATAAATAAATAAATAAATAAATACTTGATAACTTAAACAAACAAATAAATAAATAAATAAATACAAAAATAAATAAATAAATAAATAAATACTTGATAACCTAAACAAACAAATAAATAAATAAATACAAAAATAAACAAATAAATACCTGATAACCTAAACAAACAAATAAAAAAATAAATACAAAAATAAATAAATAAATACCTGATAACCTAAACAAACAAATGAATAAATGAATACACAAATAAACAAATAAATGAATGAATAAATAAATAAATACCTGACAATCTGAACAAATAAATGAATAATTGCAGGTATTTATTAATTATTTAATACAAGCAATACCTGATAACAAACATAAATAAATAAATAAATACTATTTGATACAGTGACGTATCTGTGCATGATAATGAATTAATTAAAAGTAATTCTCCGATACTTTAATTTTGCTTTATATTCAAGCATCTACACAAACACGATCTAATATTTTCTTCTGTATTTCTCCAATCAGCATTCTCCCATCTCCCATTCCTTTCTCTTTTTATTTTTGTCATGTTCTTTAATCATTTCATTCACATTTGCATTTCTCTGTTGTTATTCTCCTGTTATCTGTAATCTCTGTTCTCATTCATTTGATCTCACTTCTCCTCTGATAACGTCAGCTCTCTTAGAATAGCATCAGTAATGCAAAAAGTGATCCCTGTTTTATGCTGCATAAAAATGGTTATATCATAAAAATAGCTGTTAAAAGATCTGAAAAACAATGTTATTTTATTTTGAGAGTCATAAATCCTGCAGGCGGCAAATAGGATTAAAAAAATAGAGATGGCTGACATGAACCTTACGTTTTGACACAGTGTTGAGATCCTGAAGCTCAAGTGTTTCAAAAACTGCACCGAACCATAATCCGAAACACCCAGGTCACAGGACTAAAATATTTCGAAACACCAGGTCACGTGACTAAAGTGTTTCAAAATACCCAGGTCATGTGACTAAAGTGTTTCGAAACACCAGGTCACGTGACTAAAGTGTTTCAAAACACTAGTCACGTGACTGAAATGTTTCGAAACACCAGATCACGTGACTAAAGTGTTTCAAAACACCCAGGTCACGTGACTAAAGTGTTTCGAAACACCCAGGTCACGTGACTAAAATGTTTCGAAACACCAGGTCACGTGACTAAAGTGTTTCAAAACACCCAGGTCATGTGACTAAAGTGTTTTGAAACACCCAGGTCACGTGACTAAAGTGTTTCGAAACACTTAGGTCACGTGACTAAAGTGTTTCGAAACACCCAGGTCACATGACTAAAGTGTTTCGAAACACCCAGGTCACGTGACTAAAGTGTTTCGAAACACCCAGGTCACGTGACTAAAGTGTTTTGAAACACCCAGGTCACGTGACTAAAGTGTTTTGAAACACCCAGGTCACGTGACTAAAGTGTTTCGAAACACCAGGTCACGTGACTAAAGTGTTTCGAAACACCCAGGTCATGTGAATAAAGTGTTTCGAAACACCCAGGTCACGTGAATAAAGTGTTTCGAAACACCAGGTCACGTGACTAAAGTGTTTCGAAACACCCAGGTCACGTGACTAAAGTGTTTCGAAACACCAGGTCACGTGACTAAAGTGTTTCAAAACACCCAGGTCACGTGACTAAAGTGTTTCGAAACACCCAGGTCACGTGACTAAAGTGTTTCGAAACACCCAGGTCATGTGAATAAAGTGTTTCGAAACACCCAGGTCACGTGAATAAAGTGTTTCGAAACACCCAGGTCACGTGACTAAAGTGTTTCGAAACACACAGGTCACGTGACTAAAGTGTTTCGAAACACAGGTCACGTGACTAAAGTGTTTCGAAACACCCAGGTCACGTGACTAAAGTGTTTCGAAACACCCAGGTCACGTGACTAAAGTGTTTCGAAACACCAGGTCACGTGACTAAAGTGTTTCGAAACACCCAGGTCACGTGAATAAAGTGTTTCGAAACACCAGGTCACGTGACTAAAGTGTTTCGAAACACCAGGTCACGTGACTAAAGTGTTTCGAAACACCCAGGTCACGTGACTAAAGTGTTTCGAAACACCCAGGTCATGTGAATAAAGTGTTTAGAAACACCCAGGTCACGTGAATAAAGTGTTTCGAAACACCAGGTCACGTGACTAAAGTGTTTCGAAACACCCAGGTCACGTGACTAAAGTGTTTCGAAACACCCAGGTCATGTGAATAAAGTGTTTCGAAACACCCAGGTCACGTGAATAAAGTGTTTCGAAACACCCAGGTCGCGTGACTAAAGTGTTTCGAAACACCAGGTCGCGTGACTAAAGTGTTTCGAAACACCCAGGTCACGTGACTAAAGTGTTTCGAAACACCCAGGTCACGTGACTAAAGTGTTTCGAAACACCCAGGTCACGTGACTAAAGTGTTTCGAAACACCCAGGTCACGTGAATAAAGTGTTTCGAAACACCCAGGTCATGTGAATAAAGTGTTTCGAAACACCCAGGTCATGTGAATAAAGTGTTTCGAAACACCCAGGTCACGTGACTAAAGTGTTTCGAAACACCCAGGTCACGTGACTAAAGTGTTTCGAAACACCCAGGTCACGTGACTAAAGTGTTTCGAAACACCCAGGTCACGTGAATAAAGTGTTTCGAAACACCCAGGTCATGTGAATAAAGTGTTTCGAAACACCCAGGTCACGTGAATAAAGTGTTTCGAAACACCCAGGTCATGTGAATAAAGTGTTTCGAAACACCAGGTCGCGTGACTAAAGTGTTTCGAAACACCCAGGTCACGTGACTAAAGTGTTTCGAAACACCCAGGTCACGTGACTAAAGTGTTTCGAAACACCCAGGTCACGTGAATAAAGTGTTTCGAAACACCCAGGTCATGTGAATAAAGTGTTTCGAAACACCCAGGTCACGTGACTAAAGTGTTTCGAAACACCCAGGTCACGTGAATAAAGTGTTTCGAAACACCCAGGTCACGTGACTAAAGTGTTTCGAAACACCCAGGTCACGTGACTAAAGTGTTTCGAAACACCCAGGTCACGTGACTAAAGTGTTTCGAAACACCAGGTCGCGTGACTAAAGTGTTTCAAAACACCCAGGTCACGTGACTAAAGTGTTTCGAAACACCAGGTCACGTGACTAAAGTGTTTCGAAACACCAGGTCACGTGACTAAAGTGTTTCGAAACACCCAGGTCACATGACTGAAGTGTTTCGAAACACCCAGTTAACCTGAATTAATTAATACCTGCAATACCTGATAACATAAATAAATAAATGCCTGATAACCTGCATAAATAAACTAATTAATTAATTATTTAATTAACTAATACCTGCATTACTTGTAAACATGAATAATTAAATAAATACCTGATAACCTGAATTAATAAATTAATTCATTAATTAATACCTCCAATACCTGATAAGATTATAAATAAATATATAAATACATACCTGAAAACCTGAACAAATAAATTTAAAAAAGCCTGATAACATGAATAAATAAATAAATCAATTAATTAATTATCACCTGCAATACCTGATAACATAAATAAATACATGATAACCTCAACAAACAAATACATACATACATACATACATACATACATACATACATACATACATACATACATACATACATACATACATACATACATAAATGCCAGTTAACCTGAATTAATTAATTAATTAATTAATATCTGCAATACCTGATAACATAAATAAATAAATAAATAAATAAATATGATAACCTGCATAAATAAATAAATTAATTAATTAAATACTTAACTAATACCTGCAATACTTGAAAACATGAATAAATAGTTAAATAAATAAATACCTTTATTAAAATAAATATTAAATAAATCCTTTAAATGTCCCTTTAAGCTGAACACTATCTGAAAAAATGTCTAGTATATATATATATATATATATATATATATATATATATATATATAAATATATATATATATATATATATATATATATATATATATATATATATATATATATATATATATATATATATATATATATACAGTATATTCATTCTTTTGTTGAACACAAAACAAGATATTCTGAAGTTGGGTTGATGTTGGGTAACTTCAGCCATTGACATTCATAAGAACAAAAAAACATGGAAGTCAAAGGGTGTTTTTTTCTACAGTATATTTTCCCTTGTGTTTAACAGAAGAAAGAAACTCACGTGGAGTAAAGGATGATGAAATGATGGCAGAATTTTATTTTTTTTGAGTGAACTATCCCTTTAACCACTTTTAAATGAAAGGTTTTTTATTTCTTTTCCATGCTTTTAGACATTACAGCATGGTGTTGGTAATTCCAGCATGTTCCTAGTTAACATGTACAACAAAGCTCCAGCCCAGAACAGTAAAACCAAATGCTGGCCATGTAGATTTATTGGCCAGGACTGGATACCTGCCTTGAGCTACACAAAAACTCACTGGAGGCTCTTTAAAACACTTCTAACTATACTCAGCCTATATGCAAAGGCTTTTTTCACAAGTTTACAGAAACATGCCAAAGGAAAAGTTCCCAATGAATGGCTTCGTGGAACTAGGACTAAAAACCTCCAAAACAATATTGCATAAGAGTCAGTGAAGTGAGAGTATAAAGCCTAATCTGTATAACCCACACCTCTTTTTTTACTTGAAAAAAGTCATTTTAAAAAAGTAAAAAATAATTATTCAGTAAGGAATTGAATTAGTTACTTAAAATCATTAAATAAGTCTATAGAAATGAAACATTTATTATTCAAATTTGAGTCAAACACATGCCTTTAGCTTTATTTATTTCTAAATAACCTACAGTGAGTATTTTGGCAGTTCATTCAGCTGTGGCGAACCCTGATAAACAGGAACTAAGCTGAAGGAAAATAAATGAATGAATGACGTAAAGTGTTTTAATAACAAACAGAACATCCTTCAGTTGATAGAATTATTGTGGAAAAAAAGATATGTATAAAACACAAAATGTTTAAATCAATGACATCATATTTCATATCATGTAATGTCAAAACTAAGGCTGCGTCCGAAACCGCATACTTCCATACTATACAGTACGCTTAAATCAGTATGCGAGCCGAGTAGTATGTCCGAATTCTTAGAATTCGAAAATCAGTATGCGAGAAGTACCTGGATGACTTACTACTTCCGGCGAGATTCTGAAGTGCGCATCCCATGGACGCTGCGCTATCCCACGATGCCCCGCGAGAGAATTTATGAATGGACGTGAAGCGACGCAACTGACGCAGGTAGGTCACGTGACCATGACAAAATGGCGGATGTAGTACGTCCGAATTCCATTCATACTGCTCACATTCATACTGTATAGAACGTACTTTTCTAACGGCCGAGTAGTACGTTTAAATTCAAATGCAGTACCTACTGAATAGTAGGCGGTTTCGGACGCAGCCTAAGTTCTGAATACATTATTTGTTAAGCATGCGCAAGCATCCTGGGGTGCGTTTCCGAAAACAGTCGTTAGCCAACTAAGGTTGCAAGTTGTGCCGTTACAAACATAGTTTGTTGATTTGGTGTTTCCCAAATGCGTCATTCCAACGAACATTCGCAAACTGCGTCACAAACTTCTATGATAGCAACTAGACATCTGGAGCTGTAGTTAGAAGCATAGTTCCTGGTTGTGTGCTATTCCCAGTTATCCCCCCTATGCCCTATTCGTTTAGAACATTCTAACATTTAAACTTAGAATGATTTTTTTTAAAGCATTAAAGTCATCTCTCTTAGGTGTAATTTGCTTTCAAAGTATTTTTACAGTTCAGTTTTAGCAATTTTCATGTTTACAATTGCGCTCCCTTCGCAGTGCACTTTAAGACATTGATACCATTTGGAACACAGCCGTGGCTCATGACGAAAGCTATAGGTGACCTTATTTAAAAGCGTAATTTGCGTTACATTTCCAAAGCTTGTGAAAACAAAAAACATAGCATACGTCAAGGCTTTTAATTTATAGGTTATTTATTAAGTATCTGTACTGTATATGTGTCACGATCACCAGAGATCTAAACTCATAGACCGCTGGAAAACATTCACAATCACTAACGGACTACAAATCCGCCATTTCATGGACTACAACTTCATACATGCACTCTGCTCACACACACATTCCTGATCCTGACTGATTGCACACACACCACCGGAGGATTGTCAAGGACTGATTACACAAACTATTTACTATAAGCAGCACAAACACTCACTCTATTCACTGAGTCTTGTCTACTGTTTGTGTCACTACAACGCGTTTCCATTGTCTTGTTTTGCCTTGTTTTGATCCTCGCCTTGTTTATTTGTTTAATCCTGTTTGCTGCCTGCCTTCTAACCATCTGCCTGTTATTTCGACTACGACTCTGGATTGCCCTTATACATCTGTTTGCCCCTGTATTGACCACTGCTTACCTGACCTTGCCAATAAACCTGCATTTGGATCCACACCTCTGTTGTCAGTGTCACATCCCTGGTTACAATATGACACTTTATAATTGCAGCAAACTGTTTGGAAGCATTAAAAGTGTCTAAGAAGATGTCCAAAATCTTTACACGCATTGACCCAGAGACTGTTTAGATGCAGGTCACTGATGAGAAGATGACGGATGTTTACTGTATGATGACCGAAATGGCCTTAAACACCCAGCAGGCACAAGACGTCAACATGACATCAGATTGTCATTGTACCTCAGTGTCATGGGACGTTGCGTTTTATTTGGAAATGAAAATCGGGTTGACATCAGAACTCAATGTCAGGCTGACGTCAATGTCTAACGTCCAACCTAAAATCAACCAAATATCAACGTCTAATGATGTTACAGCTTGACGTTGTGTGGACGTTATCAATATGACGTCTATCAGATGTTGGATTTTGGTTGCCATACCTGACTAATAAATATCAGTATTTGACGTCAATATGACGCTGGTTAAGGATGTTGGCTCAACGTTGGATTTTGGTCACTTTCTAACAACCTTAAATCAACCAAATATCAACATCATTTGACGTCGTTATTGGACATCATAATATTGTTGTCATTAGACACTGACTAGACATTGAATTTTGGTCACCTGACATCACAACCTAAATCTAACCTAATATTAACGTCTGATGACGTTGTGTGCCTGATGGGCAATAACTAAATGCACTACAGAATGTTACGTTTACACACATGCCCAAATTACATGTTAATGCATCAGCTTTTTCAACACAATCCCACAGCAATTCGTAACTTTTTGATTTTATGGCTAATTCGTATGAATTTGTATGATCTAATTCGTACAATTTACTACGATTTGCTCATCACCCAATGACGGTTGGGGTTAGGGGTGGGGTTGGGTGCCACGCCTTCTTTTTAAAATCTGAATTCATACGAATTAGCCACTAAACTGACAAAACGTAAAACATATACGTTTCCTCATGAGATTAGGCTGGCTTTTTACAGCGTAATACTCACTTCTCACTACTCTTGAGTACTTTTGAAAGGGCTACTTTTTACTCGTACTCTTAGTAATATTTACAACATACTTTTACTTTACTTGCACTACATTTTTAGGCAAGTAATGGTACTTTTACTTAAGTATGGTTTTTTTAGTACTCTTTCCACCAATGGTAATTACAAATTTTAATAATATGCAAATATTTAGATGATTTATGTACAATGGCATTCTTAAAATAATATTGTCTGTCTTTTATATGCATTACTGTATATGAGAAACCTACAGTACTGTAGCTTTGTTTGGCAAACAAGTGGTTTTCATCGGCTTCGCACTGTGGAGTTCTTTTGTTCAATTTTCAGCCTCTGTAGCTCAAAATCATTAAGTTTTTTAACAACATTGTGCACATAAATAGCGAGTGCACATAATCTGTCAATCACTGATTATAAGAAACTAATTAAATGACAAGAGTTCTCTTGAAATAAACAGTAATTTACAATTAGGCTGTATTAGTTAATGTTAGTTAATGCATTTACTAACATGAACAAACAATGATCAGTACATTTATTACAGTGTTTGTTCATGTTAGTTAATAAAAATACATCAGCTCCTATTTAGTTCATGTTAACTCACAGTGCATCAGCTAATGTTAACAAACATGAATTTGGATGTCAACAATGCATTATTTAATGCTGCACTTATGCTGCACAAGTGTTGTTCAGTATTAGTTCATGTTAGGGAATACATTAACTAATGAAACCTTATTGTAGTGTGACCACAGTAGTCCTTTACTTTACTGTGAATAGTAGACTGTAAAAAATAAGTGTTTTGGGTTTATTTGAAATGCATTATGGGATGTTAATCTCTGCTCTGTCGACTTTTGATGTTGAAAATTCAACTCTACAGTTTAACAAAGTGACTTTTTATTCGAGAAACAATAATCTATAGAGATAAATAAGTCTGTATAGTAACAGAAAACGTGCTGCAGTTTAATACCAACCCAGACTATATACTGTAGCAGGTTAAACTATTAGAAATGTCAATAAAAAAACTATTTAAGGTCAAAAAAAGATCAATGTCCAATAATGCAATACCTTAATGGGAAAAAAATAAAAACATGAATCACAAAATACAGAAAACTGCTCGTTTATGGATATTCTTTACATTGTAATTGAAGGACAGTAATAGTTAAGGCTCTGCTCCGCGGGGGTCTGTTTTCCAGCATCTCTGGGGACGAACACACTGAGACTGATCTGCGGTATTTCAACAATGCGTGTCCGAGGAGAAACAGCAATAAGATCATCATCATTTATTACTCTCAGCCTTTCATCTGGACCGTTTCCACCCACCGAGGCCTTGTGTGTGTGTGATAAATGATTCACCCAGCAACAAACAAAGACAATCAGTGAGAAACATAAAGGTTATATTCATTCATTAATTCATTCATTTTCAGCTTAGTCCCTTTATTCATCAAGGGTCGCCACAGCAGAATGAACCGCCAACTTATCCAGCATATGTTTTATGCAGCGGATGGCCTTCCAGCTGCAACCCAGTACTGGGAAACACTCGTCCACACACACACACAGTCATATATGGCCAGTTTAGTTCATCAATTCCCCTATAGCGCATGTGTTTGGACTGTGGGGGAAACCGGAGCACCCGGAGGAAACCCACACCAACACAGGGAGAAGATGCAAACTCCACACAGAAACGCCAACTGACCCAGCTGGGACTCGAACCAGTGACCTTCTTGCTGTGAGGCGACAGTGCTGTCAGTGTCGCCCTAAAGGTTATATTAGTAAACAAAAACTATGACTTAAAGTATTGGTCAAAAAACATTTTTGTTGATGGAAATAAAGTAAATCATTCCACAGGGTTACACACAATTCCTTTATGTTGTCCCAAGACAAATATATTAAGTTAACTTAATTGTTTTTACAAATTTAAGTGGATTGAATGTTAAACAAGTCAGTTGTCCCTAAATAAACTCAAGAATTGTGATTATTCAGCTGATTTAAAGTAGTTTGAACAAGCAGCAAAAACAATTTGAGTGCAAAATTAACTAAAACTCTGGAATAAAACTGAAATAAAATATTAATTAGCAAAAATAAAAATCATTTTCTGAATTTATAAGCACTTTTTTTGACTTGCGTCAGAAACACCTGTAAAAAAAAAATCTTTATCTGCCAAAAGCATGTAAACTAGGCATGTTTAACTACATTCACACTAGAAAAAGCCATTAGTTACTTTTCATAAAAAATGAGTAAATCTGTTGCCTTAAAAGCAACAAGTTGTCTTTATTTTAAAAAGTAAGAAAACCTGTTTAACTTGGAACCATTAAGTTGACTTTTTATAATTATGCACATAATTAATTTACATAATCATTTTAAGGCAGTAGGTTTAAGTCAACTAATTGTGTTAAAAGCAACAGGTTTACTCACTTTTTTGAGTAAAATCAACTAATCACTTTAGAAGCAACAGGTTTACTCAATTATTATAAGTAAAGTCAACTAATCACTTTAAAATCAACAGGTTTACTCACTTTTTTTGAGTAAAGTCAACTAATCACTTTAGAAGCAACAGGTTTACTCAATTATTATAAGTCAACTAATCACTTCAGAAGCAACAGGTTTACTCAATTATTATAAGTCAACTAATCACTTCAGAAGCAACAGGTTTACTCAATTATTATAAGTAAAGTCAACTAATCACTTTAGAAGCAACAGGTTTACTCGTTTTTTCAACAGGTTTACTCAATTAGAGTAAGTAAAGTCAACTAATCACTTTAGAAGCAACAGGTTTACTCAATTATTATAAGTAAAGTCAACTAATTGCCTTAAAAACAACAGGTTTACTCAGTTTTTTAAGTCAACTAATCGCTTTAAAAGCAACAGGTTTACTCGTTTTTTTAAGTAAAGTCAACTAATCGCTTTAAAAGCAACAGGTTTACTCAATTATTATTAGTAAAGTCAACTAATCACTTTAGAAGCAACAGGTTTACTCGTTTTTTCAACAGGTTTACTCAATTAGAGTAAGTAAAGTCAACTAATCACTTTAGAAGCAACAGGTTTACTCAATTATTATAAGTAAAGTCAACTAATTGCCTTAAAACAACAGGTTTACTCAGTTTTTTAAGTCAACTAATCGCTTTAAAAGCAACAGGTTTACTCGTTTTTTTAAGTAAGTCAACTAATCGCTTTAAAAGCAACAGGTTTACTCAATTATTATTAGTAAAGTCAACTAATTGCCTTAAAAACAACAGGTTTACTCAGTTTTTTAAGTCAACTAATCGCTTTAAAAGCAACAGGTTTATTCAATTTTTATGGCAAACTATTCACTTTTACAGTGCATGATCTTCAGTGTGAAGAAGTTTATCTTGATTCTTCATAATCTTTTGTTTTTTCATTTAAGTTGAATCTGTGTGGTTTTGGATTCAGTGTTTGTTTTTCGTTTTTATGACTACGAGTTTTGCACAAGAGTTAATGTAAACTGTGCAAGCACTAAACTTTGTTCTGGTCGACACTGGACATGTTCTGTTAACTCTGATAAAACTTGTCCAGCGTTTATTAATCATAGTTCACCATTTACTAATGCATTATTAACATCCAAACTCACGCTTGCTTAAATTAGTTAATGCATTGTGAGTTAACATCAACTAACAATGAACAACTTTATGAACAGCATGAACAGATACTGTCATAAATGTTTTGTTCATCGTTTGTATAAATGCACTAACTAACATGAATTAACGCAACCTTGTTGTAGTATAAGGTTACATTAGTAAGTGCTGCTACCAACCTAAGTGTTACTAACTAATTTAAGAAATGCAAAACTATAATAACCCTTCACCGAACACAGCATATTAAAACAAGCAGAGGGAGACAGCCGGGATTCATCACTCATCCGCATTGGGAAAGTTTGGGGGTCGATGGGCTTGGATTGACCCCCCACTGAACTAAAGCAGAGGGTGGAGAGAGAAAAGCGCAACCAGAGGGAGTGTGTGAAAGAGAGAAAGAGGACCTTCTGACAGGAGTGTTTAGTTATGAAAACAAAAGTATTGTAACAGATGGCACCCTGGAAACCTCATAACAGCGGATTGGAACGAGTCGGCGTAGCTTATCGGTGGATGACTTTACACACACACACACTTGGATATATAAGATCTCACCAGGAGGGTCCAACACCCAGTAGATTTCAGCTTTGGAGTCTGAATCTTTCAACAAACATCCTACCAGCCCTTAAAAGCACATATTTGTGTTGAAGACCAACCGGGGAGGTTCCTGAAACATTCAAGCACCAGGTGGATGCACTTCTTGTTGGAAGCTTAAAAATGGAAACAGAACCTTTGGGAATGTTTCTGGACAATGCTTCATTTCTGGATGTGGATAGAGGAATAATCAACAACGTTTACATCCAGCAACACTTTGATGCTTTTAGCGTCACCATTGCTGTTCTGTATTTAGCGGTATGCATCGTGGGATTGGCTGGAAACTCGCTGGTCATCGTGGCGATTCTGAAACTGGATAAAATGTCTTCGGCGACCACTGTGTATATATTCAATCTGGCATTGGCTGATGGACTGTTCATGGTCGGACTGCCGTTCATCGCTATACAGAACTTCCAAGACCAATGGATTTTCGGAGGAGCAGTTTGCAAGCTGGTTATGATTCTGGATGGCATCAATCAATTCACAAGTGTTTTCTGCTTGACGGTGATGAGCGTTGACCGATATATGGCGCTGGTGGACCCGTTACGCTTTGCACGTTGGCGGACGCCAAAAAGAGCCAAGATCATCGCCACATTGATGTGGTTTATCTCTTTATTTCCAGTTCTTCCAATGGCAATTCACTTCTCTGCAGATTATGGCTTGTGCACCGTTGACCCTCATGTTGCGTCTGACTCTTGGTGGTTGGCCTTTCTCAGCTATACATTCGTATTAGGCTTCGCTCTACCGTTCACAATAATGATCGTGTTTTACACAGCGCTCGTCGTGACTTTAAGAAACGCCAGGCAAACTTCAGCATCTCTGGAGAATCACCACCTGGAGAAACAAGTCACCAAAATGGTAGTGGCGGTGGTTTTGGTGTTTGGCATCTGCTGGTTGCCGTTTTACGTCTTCAACTTCTGCTCGCTGCACCAAATGGACCTGGTTCTGGATTTCACACGTGGCTTTGAGTTTGTAGTGTTGCTGTCGTACTCCTGGAGCTGCGCCAATCCTATATTATACGCATGTTTGTCGGAAACATTTCGGAGGCATTTCCGTGTCCTCCTGTGTCCTCATAAAAGTTCCCCGACGCCCTGCGAAAGAGACACTGAAGGCTATGTTCTGCACGACACCAACGCACAAGGAGTTAGCGTGCTAGCGTGACGCATTTCGATTTTAAATATGTGAATCTGGAGAATCAGAGTCACGAATGTTGTGTTCCTCATAATTAATTTCATGTTGCCCCAACAGAAATCGATTACGTTGAAGTAATAGTTTTAACAAATTTAAGTAGATTAAACATAAATCAATTAAGCTGTCCCAAAAAATCCTCAAGAATAGTGTTGTTTCAGCTCATTTTAAATAAGTAGAGCAGCAGAAATAGTTTTTTTCGGGTGTATATTTCTTATCAATTTCCAAAATGTGAAAATACTTGTAATTTATAGTAATAACGATGAATCATTCTATAGTAAAGTGTATTATATTGTATTATTTACACACACAAAAAATGACCTTTGCTGTGTGTTCAAGCTACTTATTAAAAATGAGCTGAAACAACACAATTTTTTAGGGGTTTTAACTTAATTGTTTCATGTTCAGTCCACTTAAATTTGTAAATATTAATCATTTAACTTAATTCCTTCATGCCGTTCCAACACAAATCAATTGTGTGGAACCCAATTTTTTTTTTACAGTGTACAATTTTTTACTACTGCATACTTTACACTGTAAAAAACGATTAGTTACCTTACTTTAAAAGCAACAAGTTGTCTTTACTTTAAAAAATGTGAGTAAATCTGTTGTACACTCAAACAATTTTTATGTATTTTTGTCAAAATAAGTGCTTATAAATTCAGAAAAGTATTTTTATTTTTATTAATTAATATTTTATTTCAGTGACTGTTGTTAGTTTTAGTTAATTTTGCAGTCAAAAGATTTGTTTGCTGTTTGTTCAAACTACTTATTTAAAATGAGTTGAATCAACACAATTCTTAAGGGTTTTTTTGAGACAACTTAATTGTTTAATGTTCAATTCACCTTAAATTTTGCAAATACGATTACGTTAACTTAACTGATTTGTGTTGGGACAACATGAAGGAATTGTGTGGAACCCAGCATTTTTTACAGTGTAACTTGGAACAGTTAAGTTGACTAAACTTAATTTCTATAATTATGCACATAATTCATTTACTTAATGATTAATCATCAGGCAATGGCTTTACTCACTTTAAGTAAAACAAAAAAAACAAAATCACTTTTTTACAGTGTATTATAGTTTTTACTACAGTAAACTGTGCTGTATTGTAGTATAATACACCCTACAGTTACTATAGTTCTTATTATAGTTCTATGTTTATATTACTATAGTGGTTGTGTTACCATAGCGACTATAGAATCACCACAACAGATTAATTACTCTTGCTCTTGTGTTACCCTAGAAACTGTAGAATTACCACAACAGATCAATTACTCTTGTTCTTGTGTTACCCTAGCAACTGTAGAATCACCACAACAGATCAATTACTCTTGTTCTTGTGTTACCCTAGCAACGGTAGAATCGCCACAACAGACCAATTACTATAGTTGTTGTGTTATTATAGCAACTGTAGAATCACCACGACAGATCAATTACTCTTGTTCTTGTGTTACCCTAGCAACTGTAGAATCACCACAACAGATCAATTACTATAGTTGTTGTGTTACCATAGCAACTGTAGAATCACCTCGAAAGACGAATTACTTTCGTTGTTGTGTTACCATAGCAACTATAGAATCGCCACAACAGATCAATTACTATAGTTCTTGTGTTACCATAGTAACTATAGAATCGCCACAACAGATTAATTACTATAGTTGTTGTGTTACCATAGCAACTGCAGAATTGCCACAACAGATTAATTACTATAGTTGTTGTGTTACTATAGCAACTGTAGAATCACCACGAAAAACCAATTACTATAGTTGTTGTTACCATAGCAACTATAGAATCGCCACAACAGATTAATTACTATAGTTGTTGTGTTACCATAGCAACTATAGAATCGCCACAACAGATCAATTACTGTAGTTGTTGTGTTACCATAGCAACTACAGAATCGCCACAACAGATTAATTACTATAGTTGTGTTACCATAGTAACTATAAAATCACCACAACAGATTAATTACTATAGTTGTTGTGTTACCATAGCAACTGTAGAATTGCCACAACAGATTAATTACTATAGTTGTTGTGTTACTATAGCAACTGTAGAATCACCACAACAGATTAATTACTATATTTGTTGTGTTACCATAGCAACTGTAGAAACGCCACAACAGACTAATTACTATCATTGTTGTGTTACCATAGCAACTGTAGAATCGCCACAACAGATTAATTACTATAGTTCTTGTGTTACCGTAGCAACTATAGAATCACCACAACAGATTAATTACTATAGTTCTTGTGTTACCGTAGCAACTATAGAATCACCACAACAGATTAATTACTATAGTTGCTGTGTTACCATAGCAATTATGGAATCACCACAACATTCAATCAAGTACTTTACTATAGTACGGTAGTATTTACTATAAATTACTGTAATATTTTTTCACATATAAGTTTAATGGAGTTAAAATGTTTGATTTTTCTTTTAAAGCCAAAGATTATTGGAATTTTAAGTAAAGATCATCTTCCATGAAGATATTATGTAAATGTCCTGAATTGTTTATTATTAAAATCACTTCTTTTAAACAACTTTAAAGGCATTTTTTAAGATTGCAGATCTTCAAATAGTTGTATCTCAGCCAAATTTCCCCATCCAACAAACCATGTGTCACCGTAAAGCTTATTTATTCAGCTTTCAGATAATGCATCTCAATTTCCAGACACTTACGACTGGTTTTATGCTCCGGGATCACATGTTTCTAAAGTGTTTGTGTTGCAATGCACTCCCAAACATATATAAGCACCTCCTTCCTACGCCACATATAGTGTAGTGCACTACAAAGTACAGGCCTGTGAGGATTTGCTTCTGTGCAAAAAAAGAAATGCATGAGCAGACGGAGGCTTGATAAGTGGCGGATCCATATCTCACCCTCTACGGTGCTTTTTTCACCACAAAGGCAAAGTTGGTTTCCACGCTAAAGCAAGGGTCCGTGTTGTAAGGATGATTATGCAATTCAGCCATCCTGTCAGACGGATTGTGGACTTGGGGATGATGTCGCGGTTGTCATGGCATCCGGCTTGAACCAAATATTTGAGGAAATCGTGTGACTGTTGCCAAATGACAGATGAATGAGGAATGCGGTTTTGTGAATTTGTTTGAAAATGGTTGATGTATTAGATGTTAATAATGGCCACGGGTTTAAATCAGCATGTGTTTTTCATAAAGCCAATGACAAATTGTGTATACAGCTATGGAAAACATGTAGAGAGACTCTTAAAGAATTCTTGGCTTCTTCTGATTTATGGGACTTGTTGTGGATCTAATAATGACATTAAATGAAAATATGCCTTATTTTTTTCGTGGCAAAATAAAAGCTCTAAATGATCACATTTTATATTACATTTGGAATAAAATGTCATCAGCAGTTTACAGAATAAATCAACAACTAAAACACATCACTTCAGAGAAATATTGATTTTTTTTACTCTTATTTGTTTATATATATATTGTATATGGATCAAATTGTTTCATTGAATATTTTAGTGGGTGTGTTTTGTAAATCAGGGTAATGTACGATATTTTTGCATAGAAAATCATATAAGATAGGACTCATTCTAATGTAAAGGGGACAAGTTCAGTTTTATGTTACACTTTGATTGTTTTGATGCTTAAATACTCATTTTTGTGTTTATTTCATATGTTTAATACAAACATTGTTAATAAAAAACACACAGCAACATAAATACATGAGCATTGATGTATATAAAGATGATCTACACAGGGTGAAGTCTTTTTTCTTTGTTTTTTGTTTATTTTTGTATTTTCCTGGCATTCTTTGTAATTATAGTTGTTTTGCTTTGGTTTTTGTTGTTGTTTTGTGTCGTGTTTTTAGCGTTTTGCTTTTTGTTTTGGTTTTTGATGCATTTTGTTTTGTTTAGTTTTCTGCATTTTGTTTTTTGCATTTTGTTTTGTTTTATCGTTTGTTGTTTTTTGTGTTGTTTTTTGTTTTGTTTAGCATTTTGTTCAGTTTTTTGCATTTAGTTTTGTTTATTTTTTGCGTTTTGTTTTAGTATTTTTGCGTTTTGTTTTGTTTAGTTTTTTGCTTTTTTTGCATTTTGTTTTGTTTTATTGTTTGTTGGTTTTTGTTTGTGTGGTTATTTTTTTTTTTTTTGGGGGGGGGGGGGGGGTTCAGTTTGATTAGTTTTACATTTTAGTTTTTTTGTGTTTTGTTTTGTTTATTTTTTGCGTTTGTTTTGTTTAGTATTTTTGTGCATTTTGTTCAGTGTTTTGCATTTGTTTTGTTCTGTTTAGTTTTTCGTGTTTAGTTTTGTTTAGTTTTTTGCATTTTGTTCAGTGTTTCGCGTTTGTTTTGTTCTGTTTTTTCGTGCTTTGTTTTGTTTAGTTTTTTGTATTTTGTTTTGTTTAGTTTTTTGCGTTTGTTTTGTTTAGTTTTTTGTATTTTGTTTTGTTCAGTTTTTTGCATTTTGTTTTGTTTATTTTTTGTGTTTTGTTTAGTTTTTTGTATTTTGTTTTGTTCAGTTTTTTGTATTTTGTTTTGTTCAGTTTTTTGCATTTTGTTTTGTTTATTTTTCGTGTTTTGTTTAGTTTTTTGTATTTTGTTTTGTTCAGTTTTTTGCGTTTGTCTTGTTTAGTTTTTTGTATTTTGTTTTGTTCAGTTTTTTGCGTTTGTTTTGTTTAGTTTTTTGCATTTTGTTTTGTTTATTTTTCGTGTTTTGTATAGTTTTTTGCATTTTGTTTTGTTCAGTTTTTTGCGTTTGTTTTGTTTAGTTTTTTGTATTTTGTTTTGTTTAGTTTTTTGCATTTTGTTTTGTTTATTTATTGTGTTTTGTTTAGTTTTTTTGTATTTTGTTTTGTTCAGTTTTTTGCATTTTGTTTTGTTTATTTTTTGTGTTTTGTTTAGTTTTTTGTATTTTGTTTTGTTTATTTTTTGTGTTTTGTTTAGTTTTTTGTATTTTGTTTTGTTTAGTTTTTTGCATTTTGTTTTGTTTATTTTTTGTGTTTTGTTTAGTTTTTTGTTTTTAGTTTTGTTTAGTTTTTTGCATTTTGTTTTGTTTATTTTTTGTGTTTTGTTTAGTTTTTTGTATTTTGTTTTGTTTAGTTTTTTGCATTTAGTTTTGTTTATTTTTTGTGTTTTGTTCAGTTTTTTGTATTTTGTTTTGTTCAGTTTTTTGCGTTTGTTTTGTTTAGTTTTTTGTATTTTGTTTTGTTTAGTTTTTTGCATTTAGTTTTGTTTATTTTTTGTGTTTTGTTTAGTTTTTTGTATTTTGTTTTGTTCAGTTTTTTGCGTTTGTTTTGTTTAGTTTTTTGTATTTTGTTTTGTTCAGTTTTTTCCATTTTGTTTTGTTTATTTTTCGTGTTTTGTTTAGTTTTTTGCGTTTGTTTTGTTTAGTTTTTTGCATTTTGTTTTGTTCAGTTTTTTGCATTTTGTTTTGTTTATTTTTCGTGTTTTGTTTAGTTTTTTGTATTTTGTTTTGTCCAGTTTTTTGTATTTTGTTTTGTTCAGTTTTTTGCATTTTGTTTTGTTTATTTTTCGTGTTTTGTTTAGTTTTTTGCGTTTGTTTTGTTTAGTTTTTTGCATTTTGTTTTGTTCAGTTTTTTGCATTTTGTTTTGTTTATTTTTCGTGTTTTGTTCAGTTTTTTGTATTTTGTTTTGTCCAGTTTTTTGTATTTTGTTTTGTTCAGTTTTTTGCGTTTGTTTTGTTTAGTTTTTTGTATTTTGTTTTGTTTAGTTTTTTGTATTTTGTTTTGTTTAGTTTTTTGTATTTTGTTTTGTTTAGTTTTTTGTATTTTGTTTTGTTTAGTTTTTTGTATTTTGTTTTGTCCAGTTTTTTGTATTTTGTTTTGTTCAGTTTTTTGCGTTTGTTTTGTTTAGTTTTTTGTATTTTGTTTTGTTTAGTTTTTTGTATTTTGTTTTGTTTAGTTTTTTGTATTTTGTTTTGTTCAGTTTTTTGCGTTTGTTTTGTTTAGTTTTTTGCTTTTTTGCATTTTGTTTTGTGTTTAATTTAGTTTTTTTGCGTTTTGTTTTGTGTTTTGTGTTTTTTTGTTTTGAGTTTTGTTTTGGTTTTTTTGTGTGTGATATTTGATTAGTTTAGTTTTTGTGTTTTGTTTTTGTATTTATTTTTGTTTAGCTTTTTTGTGTTTGGTTTTTACGTTGTGTTTGGTTTTTGTGTTGTGTTTGTTTTTTTTTTTTTGTGTTTTGTTCTGTTTTGAGAAACCTATGTGCCAAAAAACTGAAGATATGCTTTAGATAACAAAATCTGAACTTATCAGAAATTAATAAAAACAAACAAGCAAACTAATAAATAAATAGATTCAGTGTTTCAGGTTGAAGTGTATCATCAAAGAAATGTCAATATTTTATACTCATGCTATATTTTAACCAGAATTTTACTGCATGTACAGAATATTTGCATCTATAATCATCCCCAAAAATACACTACTTTATACATATGTAAATGATCATCAACGATAAACAAATAAAAAAAGCACAGCTAATTACAAAGTGTGTCATTCTCTTTGTTCAATAAAGCATTACTCAAATATGCATGGATTTTCAGAGCACGTCCTACCAAAGGGGTTTTATGTGGAGGTTGTCAAAAGTTTTCAGATTAAAGAGGCATTTTGAGCAGCTTCTGTTTTAAAATGCATAAATGTACAACCTCTTGGATGTTGCAAGGAAAAACAAATCTATCATCTGCATGAAGTTTGACTTGAGCTGGTTATTATTATCCTGACAGAGCTGAAGGTTTGCGAGAAAATGCCCACAGCAGGTTTTTGCTCACATCTGGCCCACATTTGAAACAAATGTGCTCTTTTTGAAGCCGTTTTATAGGCAGCCAAGGTGCAATACAAGCCCATAACATACCTTTCTCTATTCCCTACATGCATGACTACAGGAAAGCCTGGTAGCAAGATACTCCTTCAGTTTTTAATCAGCAAAATATGCATTTTTTCATGCACTGTAAAAAAAATTGCTGTTTTATGCATTTTGTGATTTTTATTTATGCTTTTGAATTGCATTATGGGATATTGATCCTTATTCCAACAACTTATAACCTTGAAAAGTTGGAAAATGTGGCTTTTATTAACATTTTTAATAGTTTAAAGTGATTTATTGTCTGGGTTGGTGATGTATGTTACACTGCAAACACCCTGTAATAAACCGTACAGTATATTTTGTTATTTTACAAACTTATTTCTCTCCGTATTGATTTTTATACATGATATTATTTACTAAAATGTCAATAAAAGTCACATTGTTAAACTGTAGAGTTGAATTTTCAGCATCAAAAGTCAACAGAGCAGAGCTCAACATCCCATAATGCAATTCACAACCGTAAATAAACCCAAAACAAATCCCAAAATACAGAAACTATTAATTAACAGATATTTTTACAGTATGCATGCATGATTGCTTTAATTTAAAGCAACCATGCATGCATACTATAAATAATTCAAAGCAACCATGCATGCATGCTGTAAATAATTTAAAGCAACCACGCATGCATACTGTAAATAATTTAAAGCAACCATGCATGCATGCTGTAATAATTTAAAGCAACTATGCATGCATACTGTAAATAATTTAAAACAACCATGCATGCATGCTGTAATAATTTAAAGCAACCATGCATGCATACTGTAAATAATTTAAAACAACCATGCATGCATGCTGTAAATAATTTAAAGCAACCATGCATGCATACTGTAAATAATTTAAAGCAACCATGCATGCATACTGTAAATAATTTAAAGCAACTATGCATGCATGCTATAATAATTTAAAGCAACATGCATACTGTAAATAATTTAAAGCAACCATGCATGCATGCTGTAAAAAATTTAAAGCAACCATGCATGCATACTGCAAAGATTCAATGCAACCATGCATGCATGCTGTAAATAATTTAAAGCAACCCTGCATGCATACTGTAAATTATTTAAAGCAACCCTGCATGCATACTGTAAATAATTTAAAGAAACCTTGCATGCATGGTGTAAATAATTTAAAACAACTATGCATGCATACTGTAAATAATTTAAAGCAACCATGCATGCATGCTGTAAATAATTTAAAGCAACCATGCATGCATACTGTAAATAATTTAAAGCAACTATGCATGCATGCTATAATAATTTAAAGCAACTATGCATGCATACTGTAAATAATTTAAAGCAACCATGCATGCATACTGTAAAAGATTAAATGCAACCATGCATGCATGCTGTAAATAATTTAAAGCAACCATGCATGCATACTATAAATAATTTAAAGCAACCATGCATGCATACTGTAAGTAATTTATTTTCAGTATGCATGCATGGTTGCCTTGAATCAAATTAACCCTTGAACCATTAGGTCCATTGAACTTATATTATGTTAAACTGACTTAAAACAGCTTGTGTAACTTACAAAATTAAATTGAAATATTATTAACTTAGTTTAATAAGCTATAATGAATTAAAAACATGTGCTATAATGACTAATTGGTAATTTTTGACAGTGTGTACGTGTTTACAGAAGAAAATGACTAGTCATGCACACAAAAAAACAGCATAAATAAAAAAAACAGACAGGATTAGATTACTTAAGCACTTTAAATGCTTCATTCCCATGTACAAATATAGAAAAATAGAGTATCCAGTGGCTCTCTGATGAATATGACTGTCAAAAATTCATACCTCTGACATAAAACAGATGGAAACTGAACTTAAAAACATCTTCCAAAATAATATTTACATACAAAATTAGAAGAATCGCAGCAGCTCTCATGCACATTATGTACTGAAACCGTCTTAAAGAGCATCTCTCAGGAGGTTATAAGATCACGTCCCTCATTATTCATTCATTCATTCATTTTCCTTCGGCTTGGTCCCTTTTTATCAGGGGTCACGACAGCGGAATGAACTGCCAACTATTCCGGCATATGTTTTATGCAGCGGATGCCCTTGCAGCTGTAACCCAGTACTGGGAAACACCCATACACACTCACATTCACACACACTCATACACTACAGCCAATTTAGTTAATACAATTCACTTACAGTTTATCATCCCTCATTACTCTCAGTAAAGTTCAGCATCTACATTATATCATAAGTGTGCAAAAGTCAATTATGTTTAATAAATAATGTGGTTAATTTAGGATAAGGGTCTCAATTTACCTAAATTCTAGCCTAAATAGTGGTTTTCATTTGCATATTTTGTAACAAAATAGGAATAACTTTAGTATGATTGTGATTATTTTCCTAATTGTCTAAAATGTAATGTATATGCAGAATACTGTATAAATCAACCCAGGCTCGTTATTGATACATACCCCTGTATACATTTCTGGAGAGTGAGAAATACGTCACAGGAGATACGTTATTTTGCAGTTTTTGTGAATCCACCAGAGGCCGCTGTGTATGCTTTTTCAGATCTCAAATTTCTCTTGCAAGTGCCATTCGCACCTGCTGTTCTCGTGTAAATACACCAGAGGCCGCTGTCAACTGACCGACCCGTAACCTCCCCCTCCCCCTTCCCTAAACCAAACCAATAGTGTTTTTCAAAAGCAACCCAGAAAAAGAAAAGCCCTCGCGGCAGCCTGATTTTTACCACGATTTCAGATCTTACCATGTTCTCACCCTGTTATTTACTTGTTTATTTCATTTTTTGCCTTTTGTTTTTGCTTTCTGGAATCGTTCTTCACCGGACTTGAAACTTGTCATCGCAGTCAACTCCTATCTCTGGGCACTGGGCAAACTGGAAACAGCAGAAAAGCCGTCCTAAAAGAAACAGAACCCATCTGCGGTGTCATACCTCTGGCTACATAATTTACACTCTCCAGAAATTTATACAGAGGTCCTTATTCACAATGAGCCTGTGTTGGTATAAATATATTATAAAACAAATTGTAAAAATTATATATAGAGAGAAGTTATGTAATTTTAGAATTTTATAAATGTAATAATAATAATATTTTTTTTTATTAAAACTAAATTAAAATGTAAAAAAAATAAATAAATATTTGATTTTATTTGATTTATATACATATATATGCTGTCACAGAGGTGGATCTGGGAGTGGGACGAGAGGGGCTATCGTGTTGACCCCTGTAGTGCCCCTCTCCTTTAAGTGATTGCTGATTTATATCAAAGCTCAAACTTAGATGTTACTTGTTACTTCAGCTATTTTTCTTGTATGGCAAGTGCTATTGTCCCTGTAGATCGACTGACTTGTTCCGAAACAGGGATTAAAATTGTTACAATGTTGCTCGGCATGTTATTAGTCAAATATTTTAAAACCAAAATTGATAGTCATATGCGAGTAGACTAAACATGTCATTCGTTGATCAGAGTTACAAGATTTATTTTCTGGCATAGCTGTCATATGCGTTATATATTAAATTACCATTTTGAGCTGCTATGTCAATGGTAAAGATGCACTTCATGGTGAAATCAATAGTGAAAGCATATTATTCAAACGGTGCTAACACCAATGGAATAACTTGGCCCCCCTCTGTAAACTGTGGCCCCACCTTGGCCCTGCCTTTAAAAATTCCTAGATCTGCCACTGTGCTGCCATTGTTGGGCCAAATATGGGCAAACCCACCATTGGGTTAATTTTTTCTATTAGATTTAAATGACACATTTTAACCCAATAACTTTGGAAAAAGGTGCTGGTTTAAATATATATCAATCAAGACAGATATCAAGACAAAAATTCTTCCAAATGTACAACAACATTGCAATATAAAGGCTTTTTCTCTCTTTATATAGAATTTTTTTTTTTTTTTGTGATTAAAAATTGTAGTTATTCCATGCTCTCAATATTCCTAAACTTTCCTGAAGTTAAAACCTGTATGAAAAAATGGCACCATTTATTTAATTAATTTAGGCACAAAAAAAAAAAAACTTTAAACGATCACATTTTCCAAGAATCGTCATCAGTAGTTTACAGAATAAACCAAAAATTACAGTTGAAAGCAGAAGTTTACATACACTCTAAATAAAGGAACATAACCATTCTTTTAAAAAACGTCTGATGGTAAATGATACTAAACGTTTACTATTTTAGGTCCGTTAGGATTACCTAAATCATTCACATTTGCTAAATGCCAGAATAATAAGAGAATTTTTTTTTTTTGGAGAATTTTTTAATTAATTTCTAGGCAGTCAAAAGTTTACACTCATTTCCTTGGTATTTTTTAGATTTGCTTTTAAACTGTATAACTTTGGTCAAATGTTTTGGGTCTCCTTCCACAAGCTTCTCACAATAGTTTGCAGGATATTTGGCCTATTCCTCCTGGCAGAATTGGTGTAACTGAGTCAGATTTGTAGGCTGTCTTGCTCACACAAGCTTTTTCAACTCTGCCCACAAATTTTCTATAGGATTGAGTTCAGGGCTTTGTGATGGCCACTCCAAAACATTCACTCTGTCGTCCTTAAAGCACATTTTAACTCATTTGGCAGTATGTTTAGGGTCATGGTCTGCTTGGAAGACCCATTTGTGGCCAAGTTTTAATTTCCTGGCTGATGTCTTGAGATGTTGCTTCAGTATTTCTACATAATGTTCTTTCTTCATGATGCCATCTATGCTGTGAAGTGGACCAGTCCCTCCTGCAGCAAAACAGCCCCACAACATGATGCTGCCGCCCCCATACTTCACAGTTGGGATGGTGTTCCTAGGCTTGTAAGCTTTCCCCTTTGTCCTCCAAATGTAACACTGGTCATTATAGCCAAACAGGTCAATCTTAGCTCCATCAGACCACAGGACATGTCTCCAAACATTAGTCTCTTTCCCAGTGTCATTTAGCAAATTGTAATCTGGCTTTTTTGTTGATTCTGGCTTGTTGATTTTCTCATGTTGTCACACAAGGAAGCAGTGTGTTTGAGGTTTTCCTTAAATTCTATTCTACAGTTGTGCCTCCAATGAACTCAAATGTTGTCAATTAGCCAATCAGAAACTTCCAAAACCTTGACACCATCATCTGAGCTTTTTCAGAGGCAGAATAATCTTATTGTATGTAAACTTGACTTTCAAGAAGAGTTATAACAATTTCTCCAAATAATATCTCTCTCATTATTCTGCTGTTAAGCAGAACAGAAACAAATGTGATCATCCTAACTTACCTAAAAGAGAAACGGTTTAGTCACATTAACATCTGACTTTATTAAATGGTTATGTGCCTTTTTATAAAGTGTATGTAAACTTCTGCTTTCAACTGTAAGTTTTAGTTAAACACAAAGCCAAAAATCAAGTTAAAATAATCACTTATATGTAGGGGCGGACTTAACCAATAAGCAAGGTAAGCAGCTACTTCGGGTCCTGGGATTTAGGGGGCCCCGACCAGCGCCAGGAAGCGTATAATAATCATATAGTTCATTTAGAAATGTTCTATCATATGTTGTGAAATCTAGCAAGAAGGTCGCTGGTTGGAGTCCCGACTGGGTCAGTTGGCATTTCGGTGTGGAGTTTGTATGTTCTCCCCGTGTTGGCGTGGGTTTCCTCCGAGTGCTCCGGTTTCCTGCACAACATGTGCTATAGAGGAATTGATGCACTAAATTGACAGTAGTGTATGAGTGTGTGTGTGAACGAGTGTGTATGGTTGTTTCCTAGTACTGGGTTGCAGCTGGAAGGGCATTAGCTGTGTAAAACATACAGTATGCTGGAATAGTTGGCGGTTTATTCTGCTGTGGTGACCTCTAATAAATTAGGAATTAAACCGAAGGAAAATGAATGAATGAAAACAAATCTGCAGAGGAACAAATATCTATAAAGAGAATGTTTTGAGCTTCAATGCTTGGACCCCATTCGTGTTATTGCTTGGGGCCCCCTAATCACAAAGTCCCTCTCTGCTTATATGAAATGTGACACTAAAATCCAGTCCTTGTTGTTTGTTTTTCTGTTCTTTCTGCATTTCGTTTGCCATCAATCTATGTGAATGTAGTCTAAACACTACATCTGAGCATTTTTAAAATGCAACAACTGTCCTCCAGTTCATCTGTCACTTTTATAGCGCTGATGACCCACGCTTTCATTCAACCTTTGGCTTTGAGCCTTAAAAAACACCCTTTAAAACTTCTCTAATCATCTATCATCAGTATTATCACAGTGTCTATGAACTTTAATTGGACCCTTGGGAATCACACGTCAAGCTTGTTTTATAATGTATAGTTCTGTCACACATCAGGAATATAATGAATAGGTTAGTTAGTCTCCCGAGACACTGATTCATGAGCATATGGGCTTTATTAAAATCACAACAGGGGCTTAGATAGGATAAGAAGAGGATTCAAGTGTTTAATTTGGCATTCGTCTCATTTCTTTACAACTGAATGGTGTTAAAATGGGTTATTTTTAAGGCAGGAGACAGACATTAGGATTTACTTTTCTCCTATAGTGAGATTTATCTAATTCTTAAATAAATGTAGAGTGGGGCTTGATTTTGTTTATTGTTCATTTGCTATTGGAGGGAGTTTGAGGAGTGTACGGGTATTATAATAAGCACTTTCCATTTTTATTATTTATTTATTATTATAAATAATATTATTATATTATATTATATTATAATAATATATATTATTATACATAATTTATAAATACATTATAACAACCCTTGCAATATCGCAAAATGAATAATTTCCTATTTTTATTTCATAAATACTTTAAAATAACTACTGCAATATTGGAAATTAAAGAATTTCCTATTTTTATTTGCTAAATAATTTACAAATACATTATAATAACCCTTGCAATATTGCAAAATGAAGAATTTCCCATTTTTATTTCATAAATAGACTATTAATACATTATAATAGCCACTGCAATATTGCAAAATGAAGAAATCCTTATATTTATTTTATAAATAAAGTATAAATAATAACCACTGCAATACAATATTGGAAAATGAAGAATTTCCCAATTTTATTTCATAAATAATTTATAAATACATTATAATAACCACTGCAATATTGACAATTGAAGAATTTACCATTTTTATTGCTTAAAAAAATGTATAAATAAATTATAATAACTGCTGCAATATTGGAAATTGAAGAATTTTCCATTTTTATTTCATAAATAATTTATAAATAAACTATAATAACCACTGCAATATTGGAAAATTAAGAATTTCCTATTTTTATTTCATAAATTAAGTATAAATAAACTATAATAACCACTGCAATATTGGAAATTGAAGAATTTCCTATTTTTATTTCATAAATTAAGTATAAATAAACTATAATAACCACTGCAATATTGGAAAATTAAGAATTTCCTATTTTTATTTCATAAATTAAGTATAAATAAACTATAATAACCACTGCAATATTGGAAATTGAAGAATTTCCTATTTTTATTTCATAAATTAAGTATAAATAAACTATAATAACCACTGCAATATTGGAAATTGAAGAATTTCCCATTTTAATTTCATAAATAAATGATAATAACCGCTGCATTATTGCAAATTTTTATTTTTATTTGCCATTTTTACTTCATGGTGACTTAAAGGAAAAGTGTTTATCAGATGCATTTGTAATTAGATTTTATTTAGTTTTGTATTTTCTTAAGAAAAATGTATAAATAGACTAATAAAATATTTTAGAAATGTTGGTATTTTTTACATTATAATTGCAAGAGTTAGAAATTGTAAATTATTTAATTTTATTTACTTGAATACATACATACATGTTATTATTATTATTATTATTATTATTATTATTATTATTATTATTATTATTATTATTGCTGTTGTTAATACTACTACTACATGAATGATTTTATTTCTCTAACATTTTATTTGATGGCATTTAAAATGTTTTTTTTTTCTGACCTTTTCTGTTGGAGAAAACTTAAACAAAAAACATTATGAAAGGATAATAAAAATATTTAAAATATACAAATATTTGACGGAGTATGTTGCAAAGCCTGGGTTGGTATTAACACTGAATTACATTCAAGCTGGACTAATTACATTTGTTTCACTGTAGTTGAGGTCAAGAAAAATATTAATGATGCTGTCATAAAATTAAAGAGTATTAATACTTTCTTTATTCATTTATTTTCCTTCGGCTTAATCCCTTTATTTATCAGGGGTCGCCACAGCAGAATGAACCGCCAACTTATCCAGCATATGTTTCACACAGCGGATGCCTTTTCAGCTGCAACCCAGTACTGGGAAACACCCATACACACTCATTCACACACACACACACACACACACACACACACACACACACACACACACACACACACACACACACACACACTACGGCCAATTTAGTTAATCAATTCCCCTATAGCGCATGTGTTTGGACTGTGGGGGAAACCGGAGCACCCAGAGGAAACCCACACCAACAAGGGGAGAACATGCAAACTCCACACAGAAATGCCAACTGACCCAGCCGGGACTCAAACCAACAACCTTCTTGCTGTGAGGCGACCACCATGTCACCCTGACACTTTCTTTTAATAAGAACTTTTAATAACAAATTGAGTCTGTTCAACTAAAAAAAATAGTCAGGAAAATCTTTGTGACATATTTATAAGGGCCGTTCAATGTAATGTTAACCCATAAAGCTAAGTAAAATCTAAAGTTTGCTAATTATCATCATATTTATGACAAGTGATGTAGTCTTAGTATCATCAAGTTGTTATGGCAAAAATACAGACAAGTTTTAATATATATCTTTATATCATGCTGTCATCTTAAAAACATTTAAAATGGCATAAATTATCAAAATATGAAATTATTTTTTTGACAATAAAGTGGCTTTCTGTTGGGGTTTCAATCACTAATAAGCATCTAAATACAAATGAAATCTTGGTGTAATGTATACATTACAAATACACTAAAACTGTTATTTTTTTCCACAGCTCTAAAAACTAAGGATTTTATGATCTTGAAGGAGAGTGTGGCTATAATTTGTGCCATTATATTAAATACTGAAAAGTCTTATATGATTTTAATGAGTTTTATAAAGATTTCCACATTTAAACTTTAAAAATGTGAGAAAATTATAACAAATAAATCATGATGAGGTTTCCGAGACACTTAATGCAGCCTAAGAAAAAGGGAAGAATTGAAATTATGCTGTTCATTCGCAGCAAAGGCAAAAATTGCCTGAAGAGAAACAGAAATGCTTTGCTTTTTCATTACTAATGCACAATCCTCTGTCTTTTTAAACCAAACAACATCCTATCAAAGCTACAAGGATTTTTCCCATGTCAGCTTTAATACAATAGCTTTCCTTTGACTATTGTTTTCTTTCCTCTTGAATATGAATGTAATTTAAAACAGCATTTCTGAAAACAGTGCAGATATAAAGCTTCAAAACATGCTGATATCTGAAGTTTAGATTGAATATCATTGTCTTTAATACATTCCCACCTTTATAGTATGGCAAATACATGTAGTGTTTTTGAACCATACTATAGTAAAGTGTATTATACTGTATATAACTCTTTATTAATGGATGCTACAACATACTCTAATATTAACTGTAGTGATAAACATTAATCAATTTTGTAGTATACTTTAGTTTTTACTATAGGTATGCTCTATAGGTGTAGAAAACTACAGTATTGGGTCATTTGTTTATGTTACTACAGTTGTTGTGTTACCATAGCAACTATAGAATCACCACAAAAAAAATCAATTACTATAGTTGTTCTGTTACCATAGCAACTATAGAATCGCCACAACAGATTAATTAATATAGTTGTTGTGTTACCATAGCATCTATAGAATCGCCACGACGGATCAATTACTATAGTTATTCTGTTACCATAGCAACTACAGAATCGCCACAACAGATCAATTACTATAGTTGTTGTGTTACCATAGCAACTATAGAATCGCCACAACAGATCAATTACTATTTGTTCTGTTACTAAAGCAACTATAGAATCGCCACAACAGATTAAACTACTATAGATGTTGTTACAATAGCAACTACAGAATTGCCACGACAGATCAATTACGATAGTTGTTGTGTTACCATAGCACTTATAGAATCACCACAACTGATTACTTACTATATTTGTTCTGTTACCATAACAACTATATAATCGCCACAACACATCAATTACTATACTTGTGTTACCATAGCAACTATAGAATCCTCACATCAGATCAATTACTATATTTGTGCTACCATAGCAGCTATAGAATCATCACAACAGATTAATTACTATAGTTGTTGTTTTACCATAGCAAATATACAGTCGCCACAACAGATTACATACTAAATTTGTTGTGTTACCATAGCAACTATAGAATCACCACAACAAATCAATTACTGTAGTGGTTGTGTTACCATAGCAACTGTAGAATCGCCACAACAGATCAATTACTATAGTTGTTGTGTTACAATAGCAACTGTAGAATCGCCACAACAGATCAATTACTGTAGTTGTTGTGTTACCATAGCAACTGTAGAATTGCCACAACAGATCAATTACTATAGTTGTTGTGTTACCATAGCAACTGTAGAATCGCCACAACAGATCAATTACTATAGTCGTTGTGTTACCATAGCAACTATACAATCGCCACAACAGATTACATACTATACTTGTTCTGTTACCATAACAACTATAGAATCCCCACAACAGATCAATTACTATAGTTGTTGTGTTACCATAGCAACTGTGGAATCACCACAACAGATAAATTCAAGTACTTTACTATAGTACGGTTCAAAAACACAACAGCATTTATTGTAATTTGCTATAGTTTTTATGTGGGTATTCATTAATCATTTTGACTTGATTTACACTTTTTTTTCAAGTGGCGTCTGTTTATTGTCATTGCTGCAGTTTACCTTTCATCAAGGCTTTTTCCTGACTGATCTGCCATTGACCTTTAACCCCATATATTCTCAGTTTCGGCTCTTGTTGACTAAGCGCTGTCAGAGGTGAAGGCCCACTAGTGTGTTCACTTCTTATCTTCATTCACGAAGGAGGATTTCAGTTCTCTTAAAGGGCTCCTGTTATGCTTTTATTTTTACTTTTTAAATGTTAGTTAGCATGTAGTGCTTAATAAAAGATCTACAGAAGTTACAGATTTAGAAAATGACTCTAAAAAAAGTGAGATTTAGTGAATCAAAATAGACTACAGTGTCGTTTTTCAGACTTTGCGATGTTAAATTTGCTTCATTACAGCTCAGTGTATCAGGAGCCACAGGGATTGATTTGGACTGAATTGTGTGTCTTTATTTTAATCTCAAAAATGGGTAACCATTCACTGACCACATAACCATCAACACCTTGGATTTATAAGGTTCTACCTGTGTTCTGAATGATTTTGAGATATTGAGCTTCAGAGTTTAGCAAACAGTAGGTGTGTAACATTTGTTTTTTAAAGAAAAAGTCTTAAAATGTAAACGTAAATGTAAACTTATAAAAAAAAACATCCCATAATGTAAATAACTCAATTTTGACAAAAAATGTCAGATAGAACCTTATAATTCTAAGGTGACAAGATATATATATTACAAGTCTCCTAGAGTTAAACAGTTTACTTGAACCATTTTGCAATCGATCCATTAATAATCTAATGCAGGGGTGTCAAACGCAGTTTCTGGAGGGCGCAGCCCTGCACAGTTTAGTTTCTAGAGAAGATTTTGGGGTCTTGTTGTACATGTATTTGTTTATCTAATGTGTGCTTAAAAGGACAGGATTTTTCAGGACTTAGACACTGACTATCTGGTGACACGGTGGATCAGTGGTTAGCACTGTTGCCTCACAGCAAGAAGTTCGCTGGTTCGAGTCCCGGCTGGGTCAGTAGGCATTTCAGTGTGGAGTTTGCATGTTCACCCCTTGTTGGCGTGGGTTTCCTGCGGGTGCTCCAGTTTCCCCCACAGTCCAAACACATGCGCTGAGTGTGTGTGTAAATAAGTGTGTATAGGTGTTTCCCAATACTAGGTTGCAGCTGGAAAGGCATCCGCTGTAAAACATATGCTGGAATAGTTGGCGGTTCATTCCACTTTGGCAAAACCTGATGAATAAAGGCTCTAAGCCGGAGGAAAATGAATGTCTGACTATAGTATTGTTTGTTGTTCGCTTGCTTTTGTCTCTTTAGGAAACACATCCTTGTGAATGCAAATTGATCTAGCGTTGACGTAGTCATCTGTTTGACCAGTCAGTCAAGGTCAGCTTCAGCACTTAGTGGATTTGGAACGGATTCAAAAGTGAAATAGATTTGAACTCATGCACTCGCCTGTGAGCAAACATGGTAGTATGCACACTTCAGCAGACTGCAGGGATTGTCTGGATCAACATCTTCGGCTTCTGCTGCCTAATGGAGGACTGTCACCTGGCAAATAATTCCAGATATGAGCATCCACAAAGACTTAAGACACACAGAGGCTGCATTCCAGTTCAATTTTTTATGCCCTTCACTCGCTAACTTCCCCTCAATCTCGTTCCCTCGGATGTGCGTCACTGATTACGTTACGCAATTGCTGGTGGAACATCTGTAGGGGTTAATATGGAATGCCTCAAACCCTTGAGCACTTGGGAACTACACTGTTGTGGCGTCACAACCGGATTGCATTTTGGAACGTACAGGTGCTGGAGTGGACTAATGAATGCCTCGTTCACCTGATGAAGTGGAAGGGACTTCAAAATGGCGTAGGGAATTCCTCTGAGGGAACAAGGGAAGGGAAGCTTGTGAGTGTGTGTCTAAAAGTGGATGGAACACAGCCTTAACTGTGCATAGTAAAGTACAATGGTGGAATAAGCTCTGCCTTCTGAATAAAGAGTCAATCACCAATTGGTAAAGTGTGACTGCTGATACATGCATTAGTGCATTTTTAGTGTATTTCGGAAGTATGTACCTTATTTACACTCTTAACAATTTCCTGTATAATCTACAGCCGGGGTGCTCAACCCTGTTCCTGGCGATCGACCTTCCAGCTGATTTCAGCTCCAACCCTGATCAAACACACCTGAACCAATTATTTAGAACGTGAGGAGCACTTGATAATTACAGGCAGGTGTGTTTGATAAGGGCTGCAACTGAAAACTGCAGGATGGTCGATCGCCAGGAATAGGGTTGAGCACCCCTGATCTACAGTAACTTACTGTAACAGCAAAAATACTGTATTTTTGAACCGCCAACTTATATGTTTTACACAGCGGATGCCCTTGAGAACATGCAAACTCCACACAGAAATGACAACTGACCCAGCCGGGACTTGAAACAGCGAACTTCTTACTGTGAGGCGACAGTGCTAGCCACTGAGCCACACAATCAACCTTTTTTAGCAATAAAGTTTATCCATAACTGTTTCTTCCCCACACTGTTAAAACATAAAGGTTGAAATTGGGTGTTTTTTGCACAGAACAACCCCTTTTAGTTCCCCAAAGAACCCTTCATGTATGCATCTAATAAAGCATATTTCTATTATGTGAAGAACATTTGAATCATCTAAAGAACCTTATTCCACTATAATGACTTTCTTTGGAATTTAAAGGTTTGATGTAAATGTTAAAAGTTCATCATGGAGCCACTGATGAAAAAAGAACCTTTATTTTTAAGAGTATGGAGAAAATGAATGGAGTTTTTACTGCGCTCTCTCCGAAGCTCCTGTTGCCATAGAAGCAGTGTGTGCTTAAGGGTTGCACATGGTCATTGGCTGGTCCGGCCTGAATTATGAGCTTCATTTGAAGCTATGTGAGCACAAGAAACAAAATTCATGGGTTAGCTCATGTCAGTATTTGTAGGTGATTTTAAATATTTTAAAGCAAAGGTGTCAAACTCAGTTCTTGGAGGGCTGCAGCCCTGCATACTTTAGTTGCAACCCTGCCCCAATACACTTAAGCTGTGGTCACACTGGACTTTTCTCCTCATAGACTTCCATTCATACGCACGCAAATGTGTCATACCGGAAAAGCAAGCTTGTGCGACACATTTTCGCAATTCGCTGTGTTGGAAAGTTCAAGCTTGGTGAACTCTGACCTGCGAAATCGCATCACATGATCGCGTGAGACCAATTAAAGATCAAAATATGACCTTTAATTTAAAGCATGGACCAATCTCTTGCCTTTTTAATGTCTAATCGTCTTGTTTAATCCCGCCCCTTTTCGCAGAGCTGTACTACAAAATTTAGCATGCACAAATTGTAGTGTGACTGCGGCATTACCTGAAGGTTTCAAACAAGCCTGAAGGACTTAATTATTTTGATCAGGTGTGTTTAATTACAATTGGAACTAAACTGTGCAGAGCTGAGTTTGACACTGAGTTTGTTTTAAAGGTATAGTTCGCCCTAAAATGAAAATGTACTCACTATTTATTATTTACAAGTTATTCCGAACCTTAATGAGTATCTATATTTTGTTGAACATGAACAATTATATTTAGAAGAAAGCTGGAACCCAGTAACCATCTATTGTAGGAGAAACAAATACAATGGAAGTCAATGCTTATCTTTTTCAAAATATAATATTGTGTAGGATAAAAGTAGAAAGATACAAGGGCTGGGCGATAAAATCGCCATCGATATTTATTAACCGAACACCATTGTCAATATCGATTTAAATAAAAAGTTTGGTATGTAGTTTCAATATGAAGGCTATAGTTTTATTAAAATGTGGCTGCTGAGTGCGCGCCTTGGAAGCAGTGCCAATAAGCTTATGGTGTAAGTTTGTCACTTCCAATGGAGGCGCCCCTCTTGCACGGCACACGTATGGAAGCAATGCGCACATGTTGTGCAAGCAGTGCACATGTGACGTGTACACATTGTCCAGGCGCACCTAGTTGAAAACATCTGAACTTTTCTGAATGCCGCATACACACCTCGATTCATGCAAGTAGAACTAACCAATCTGCTTCACACTTTGTATGGAATATACACATTTCAGTAATAACGGCAGACTAATTACCTCAGACAAACACAGAGCATCCAAACACTGCAGTGCTTTTTACTTTTTACTCCATAAATTTACATGAGGCGCAGCAACGGTTTGTCCGTTTGTCATCCTCTGAGAAAACAGTTGATGTTAGCCTAGTTACAGAAAGACGGCAGGGGGGCGCAAAGCGCATTGAACATGGTGAAGGATACCACGCGCTCGCACTTGTCACTTCAGGTTGGAATAACAACACACGTGAAAATGAGTGCAGCATAGCAGCAGTGAGGAGATTGTAAATAGAAAAGGATGCAAGGATGTCGCCAGAGTGGCTTTTTGGTTTCTTTTCTTGTGCATACCAGCCATCAGCTCCCCATCTGAAAGATTTTTTTAGCATAGTGGTAATATAGTCATTCACAATTTATAATGTTGCAGTGTGTATTTGAATAATGGTGGCTGGCTCCTTTACTCGAAAGCTCAGATTTGATTATCATAATTCATGTTGTTGACAGAGTTTAAAGGTTTACTGTATCATTATTATCCACACCTTAAAGTTTGCTTTGATTGTTCAGTATTCACACTTTACCATTGCAAACACTTTGTGAACATTTTGTTCATCAAGTTTAAGAGTCTCTTTAACACTTCCCTGCTGAAAAATCCAGCTTAAACCAGCCTAAGCTGGTTGGCAGGTTTTAGCTGGTCGACCAGCCTGGTTTTAGATGGGTTTTGGCCATTTCCAGGCTGGTTTCCAGCCATTTCCAGCCTGGTCTTAGCTGGTCAGGCTGGGAGTTGACCAGCTAAAACCAGCTTGACCAGCCAAAACCAGCTATGTCCAGCTTAAACCAGGCTGGTCAAGCTGGTTTTAGCTGGTTTAAGCTGGTCATTTTCCAGCCTAACCAGCTAAGACCAGGCTGGAAATGGCTGGAAACCAGCCTGGAAATGGCCAAAACCCCTCTAAAACCAGGCTGGTTGACCAGCTAAAACCAGCCAACCAGCTTAGGCTGGTTTAAGCTAGTTTTTTCAGCAGGGTTATGTTTATTTTATTATAAGAGATCAGATGTTCTGTTTAAATGTTTGTTTTTGACTATTAAAACTATTTGCCTTAGTAATGTTGGTAAATTAAAATAAAGTGCTTTAAAAAAAATCCTAATATTCCTAAATGTATTGTTAAAAAATATTCAATAATTATCGATATCGAATGATATGAAACATGATATCTTAATCATTTGTTTTGCAATATCGCCCAGCCCTAAAAGAAACTCAAATAGGTTTGTAACAAGTGAACGGTGAGTAAATGATGACATTTCAGTTTTGGGTGTCCTTTTATGTAGCCTAATATTTGAGATTTTAGATGAGCCCATTCAGGGACTTACACAAAATAGATTCCGGGAAGTGTTGCAAGTTTGACCACCAAGTGAACAGACTTTCATTGAAAGGGATTTTAGTACCAATTAACACAAAAATGGCAGATTTGAGGGTTCCTGTAGCCACCAGATGGTTGGTTATGCTAACAAAAACATGTTCCAGATTTTTTTCAATAAAAGTGCAAGTATTGAGTTCAACAAGAAGTCACGTTTCCATAGCATCGCTTTTATTCCTCATGAACTTGATTCCACATGAATTCACATGCGTTTATTTTAATCTAATCTAATTTTAAACGTTGTTAGGGATTCACATAAATAATTATTCTGACCCTTGACATACTCCCGTGTGCTTATCAAGACCACACAGCAAAAAACAACTGAATATAGCCTTTCACGTCGTGTAGATTAATGCATGTCGTTCGGTATAAATGAGGGAGGGTGGAAAGCGCGCGCTCGATCGGCTGATCAGTAGCTCCATCTGCACGCAGCGCGGGAAGCTGCAGTCTGATATTACCTCACTGATACGACCCCGCTCTAACTGAAAACACCAAAGGAATTCGAATGTCGCGTTCCAAAAATTCGTTTCCGTGACTTCAAACGGAGCTTTCTGAAGTTTGGAATGCGTCGTTCGATTTTTTGAATATCTTCCGGAGAACTAACGGTCATTTCTTATCTGAGGAGAACTGCCGGTGTCCTGACGCACAGACGGACACGCGCGCGCGGGCTTATCAGGAGGTGTCAAATAATACTGTCGTGTATTCTTACTCGGATTTCGCACTCGCTCGCACACTTTTGAGGTAATATTATGGTGGTCGATGGAAGTATGTGAAGCTGTCATATTCCAGGAATGGATCTCCAGAGGTGTCCCATAACTACAGGTAAATCACTGAAGTGAAAGAGCCACCAGTGCTCGTCTTTCACATTTTAATTCACATGTCAGCATCTTAATTGTGATTATTTTAACTTGTATATGCATAAACTAACAGTGAATGCATGTATGTATATGTATTAAATTATAAATAGCATGTTTAGGTATTAAATAGTTAGCAGATAATGTCAAAAAAGATTTGTTTCTCTGATTTGTTTGTATAAAATAATTGTTGTGGCTATAATAATCATATTATTAATATGTAATACTAATAATATAATACTAATTATCAATAATTTGTTCATTTGGACTTGTCATTTACAAATCGTAAAGTACAGTAAATAAATAAATTAATTAATGATAAATAATAACCAAAAGACGACTATAGGCAATCCTCACCTTCTCTAGATTTACAAGTTATATTTGAGTAAAATGTACGTTTTTTGTTGTTGTTTTATACTGTAAACTACTAATTACATTTCTTAATTTCGTTTTTGTTAATGTTGTATTTAGAGATTTTTAATTTATTTGTTGCATTAAATAGCAAAAGGTGCCATGTTCTGAGACATCTATTCATTTTCAGACAGCACGATACCAATGTCCTAACTTCAGAATATTAATAAATTAATATTTGCTGCATGGAACAAAACTGATTTTCACACATCTAATTTTATTCATTATTAATTTAATTACAGTAGCTGTACTTTAAAATTTCCAGCTTGTAAAAGACATGTCCAAATGAACAAATTATTAATGATTAGTTTTATATTATTAGTATTACATATTAATAATATGATTATAGCAACAACAATCCTGATCAATTGTCATGTTACAAAAAAAGCAAATGAACACATCTATTTCTATTTATTATTAATTTAATTTAGCATTATTTTTTCTACAATAGCCGTACTTTAAGATTTCCAGCTTGTAAACAACATGTCCAAATAAACAAATGATTAATGATTAGTATTATATTATTAGTAATACATGCAACAACAATCCTGACCAATTGTCAGGTTACATAAAACACGCTCTAAAATGACACGTGTTATAGAAATCAGTAAGAAATGTCCTCAGACCTTCGCAGAATAAAACAAACATTAATATGTGCTCAAATCCTTCCAAATAAATCCAGTGAATTCAGAGAATTGTCAAGCAATTGTGCTGAGAATTGACTCTTTTTTTCCTTCCACAGCTGAATATAGTGAATGTAGAAAGAAATGTGTGATATTGACCGTTTAATTGGTTATGAAAATACAGTTCAAGCGTCTGGATCCAGCATTCAAGTGTAAACTCTTAAGTGTGTGATTTAATCTCAGCTGGGCTTCAGTGGTGATGTCCTTTCTCAGTTGAAGATGCTGTGATAGTGTGTGGGACGCAGACACGATTTGGATGGATCTGTTTAATCTGAGCGGCAGAAACAACACGGCAGTGCTTCACTTTTAAATTAATTCATTCATCTGGATGAGCTGTAGCTACAGCGATATGAAGCTTGCATCATCTGTTAGATGGTCTCTGCGAGATCAAATATGCCTGCTGTTTGCTCTATGAAGATCAATTAAACCAATATTTGCTAGGGCAAAAGTCAATGAGCTGTAGAAACCAGACAGACAAGGTAAAGTCCTTGTTTATCCAAAGTTGCAGATCAGACCTGTAAGCAATATTGGATATCTAGCAGTGTGTGACCTTATTGCGGGGCAAGTAAAGCATACGTCACTGGATCCATAATCAGTTTTGATGTTTACTTTTAGTTACCTAATGCATTTTGAGTGAACCATTTTCACTTGGCCACATGAATGTACTGTTGAAGTTATTTCTATTTCAAATATTTCCCAAATAATGTTGAACAGATTCAGGAATTTTTCACAGTATTTCCTAAAATATTTTTTCTTCTGGAGAAAGTCTTATTTGTTTTATTTCGGCTAGAATAAAAGCAATTAAAGTCATTTTAAGGTCAACATTATTAGCCTCCTTAAGCAATATTAGTTTTGGATTGTCTCCAGAACAAACCACTGTTATACAGTGACTTGCCTAATTACCCTAACTTTACCCTAATGAACCTAGTTAAGCCTTTAAATGTCACTTTAAGCTGAATACTAGTCAAATATCTAGTCTAATATTATGTGCTGTCATCATGGCAAACATAAAAGAAATCACTTATTAGAAATGAGTTATTAAAAATATTATGATTAGAAATGTATTTGGGAAAAAAATATCTTATTAATATATAAATAAAAAGGAGGGCTAATAATTCTGACTTCAACTGTATATATAGATGTTTCATTAGTGTAAATCAGTGTTGCCAGATGTACGATAATTATCGTATTTGTACGTTAATTTCGACCTCTGTACGATGTACGATCAATAATGTAAAAAATCCTATAATGTACGATAATTTCAGAATTTTATGGCATTTAAAATGAGTTTCATTGTAATCTTAGGGCTTCTATACTTATTGATAGCTGCATCTTGTGTCTGATGTCTGTGAGGAGAAGGTGGATCTAGACACGTTTTCTATCCAATGACTAGTTTCTATCTCATCTTACGTTACATCTTCTCAGCCAATCAACGTGGAGAATAGCTCTCTCTCACGAGTTAACATTCCTGCTGCGCGCGGCCGTTTTCAGGTTGAGGTTGGTCAAGTTTTAAAAAGTAGTGCTGAAAAGGAAGGTGAGAAGAACAGGGGAGTTTGCCCTTGATGTTCTCGTTTTTTCCCCATTCAGATGCATCATGCAAACGTGTTTTTCCAAAGTTAATCTCATCAAAACAAAGCCACGAGATCGGCTCATTACAGATCCTCTGGATGGGCTCGTGCACTCCCTCAGACTGTTAAAAATTCGGGAGGGTGCGCTGCTTTCAAGCCAACCAGCACTATGTTGCGCTCCATGTAGGCATCATATTTATAGAGGTGAAGTTGGTTTTATATTCGCACATTTGTTTATTTAGTAGTCTCTATATTGTTTACCATGTTACTTTGAATATTCGATCGAAGTTAGCATGCAAGTGTGACTTCAAAACAACATTAACACTGTTTATTTGACTGTGAACATTGTTGGACTTTGATGGTCATTGGCTGCTAATATGATTTTGCAATTTAGAGTTTGCAAATAGTATTTTTATAAATTATATTATTAAGGGGAAAGTCCGAATGTGCGAATATAAAACCAACTTTACCTCTATATCATATTTGTACCGCAAAATGAATCCCTCAACACACGCAGGTTTTCAATAACATTGACTCCGAGGAGTTTGAACCTTCCCACTAAAGCACGCCTATGTTCTTTTATTTATTTATTTATTTTTTACGTATTGTGGTAATTTGCACGTTGTGTCAAAACTCTATTTGTCTAGATAATAGCTGTATACTCTCCGTTTGACTCTTGTACGATAATTTTGAGGTTCTGGTACGATACTTTCACATTTCCAATCTGGCAACACTGGTGTAAATCCAGTCTGCTCATCTCTCACGATATGCGAATATAAGTTTGATGATGATAATCTCAGACAGCATGAAAAATAAAATCAGTTGAACACTTCATCACCCCTTATAACAAATATTATTTAAAGCTGCAGTAGGTGATTGTCTTCAGAAACATGTTTTGTTGTGCTGGTTGAAAGTCCCTTCACATTCCAATAGTAATGATTAAAGTAAATGATCTAAATGTGTTTATATGTTTTTTTATATTCTGGGTAAGGCATAAAACAAAAAAAAATGTTCATCCAGTAAAAATAAGTAGCCAAAACTGTCTGTCAACAAATGTAGATTTCTACATCTGCGCACTGGTTCACGCAGATCCTCCGTTTCAGGAGACGTAGCTTTGGACGGGATAGGAGGGACTGTGGCTATTTCTCAATATGCGTTCTTCAGCGTCATCATCGACTGCCAAAGTTCAGTTCCAAAACTCAAGACCACAAGAACAGAGGACCTGTGAAAGATCCTGGATGGATTCTTGATATTGCACCGATGCAGACTTGAGTGTAAAACTAGTCCCAGAAGTCATTGCGGCTGAATAAAGGAGGTGGGAAGCGCAGTATTATATATAGATTTATTATTAAAGTTCAGGGCTGCACGGTGACGCAGTGGGTAGCACCTTCTCCTCACAGCAAGAAGGTCACTGGTTCGAGCCCCGCCTGGGTCAGTTGGCGTTTCTGTGTGGAGTTTGCATGTCCTCCCTGTGTTGGCGTAGGTTTCTCCGGGTGCTCCGGTTTCCCCCACAGTCCAAAGACATGTGGTACAGGTGAATTGGGTAGGCAAAATTGTCCGTAGTGTATGAGTGTGAATGAGGGTGTATGGATGTGTCCCAGTGGTGGGTTGCAGCTGGAAGGGCATCTGCTGTGTGAAACATATGCTGGATAAGTTGACGGTTCATTCCGCTGTGGCAACCCCAGATTAATAAAGGGACTAAGCCGAAAAGAAAATGAATGAATGAATGAATGGTTGCAGCGGCATGGTGGCTCAGTGGTTAGCACTGTTGCCTCACAGCTGGTTCAAGTCCCGGCTGGGCCAGTTGGCGTTTCTGGTTTCTGTGTGGAGTTTGCGTGTTCTCCTCGTGTTGGCATGGATTTTCTCTGGGTGCTCCAGTTTCCCCCACACATGCGCTATAGGGGAATTGATGAACTAAATTGGCTGTAGTGTATAAGTGTGTGAGTATATGGGTGTTTCCCAGTACTGGGTTACGGCTGGAAGGGCATCCACTGTGGGAATAGTTGGCGGTTCATTCTGCTGTGGTGACCCCTGATAAATCAGAGACTAAAGTTGAAGAAAATGAATGAATAAATGAAGTGCGGTTTATTTATAAACTAATTTCGAGAGGATCACGTGCTTATGATCAACACGGCTGGCACCTCATTAGCTCCGTAATCTGCCCTATTGGATGATTATGGACGCATTATAAATAACCAGAGATTTTCACTCCAGATATCTTCGTCTTGAAGTTTTCCACCCCTACTTCCCACCCTTTTTCCAATATGGCGACACGGCGGCCCAGTGGCTAGCACTGTTGCCTCACAGCAAGAACGCCGCTGGTCCAACCTCCTATTGGGCCGGTTGGCGTTTCTGTGCGGAGTTTGCATGTTCTCCCCGTGTTCGCGTGGGTTTCCACCGGGTTCCCCTCTTTCCTCCCACAGTCCAAAAAACATAGCCAATCGACTAAACCAAATTATCACCTAAGACAACCTTAGTTTACACTTCTCACATGGTGACAAGCAGGGGGGTTCTACCTACCTGAGATTGAACTCCCCTCTCGCCCTTCTAACAGGAGAGAGCCCCGGGCTCGAGGATATTACAAGCTCAGGGCTCTCTCCTGGGACAGCATGCCAATTACGCTTTATTGATCATCAGCTAAGTGTGAACTCTTGAATTCAAGTCATGCATTTTACTCCACAGCCGCTTTTTTCATGTGTGGTGATTTACTCACAAACTTGGGACTTAATCTCATTTAGGGGCACAAACTACCACACACATTTTCACCTGAGCCGACACATCTTGCATTCACCCAGGGTGTTCCCGGGGTCTTAAAATGTCTTGAATATCAAAAACAAAAGGTGTTAATAGTCTTAAATTCACTTATATATTGTATTGTAAGTCTTAAATCAATTTAAAGGGGTCCTAATTTTCCTTTGTCCATGTAAAGCTATCCAGTCGGGACAACATTTACCCAATTACCAACAATCCATCTCAATAAAACTATTAACAAAACTCTATTTATAACTCTATTTACCAAAATGCTTTAATTCTCTTCCTAATAATAACGTTAGTTTAAAAGTTATCCATGTGCTTATAGACCATATATGGTGAGGACACTGACCTGGATCGATGTGCATACAGTTAGTTTATTATAGACATTTACATTTAGTTTATCTTTTCAGCTGTCCTATTAGACAATATCCTTAAACTTTAGCCATGTTTCTGAAATTTCATTTTTAATAGTCTTAAAAAGATCTTAAAATGTCTTAAATTTGACTTGGTAAAAACCTGCAGAAACTCTTTCACCTCAAAAGCATGAAGTGATCAAGTGAAAAGACTTATATGGATCGTCTAGTACTGTGTTTCTCAACCACGTTGCTTGAGGACCACCAGCACTGCATGTTTTGGATGTCTCCTTTGTCTGTCCAACTCATTACAGGTCTTTGAGTCTCTGCTGATGAGATGACAATCTGAATTCGGTTAAGGAGACATGGTAAATGTGCAGAGCTGGTGATCCTCCAGGAACGTAGTTGTGAAACACTGATCTAGTATACTTCAGGTGTTAATTTAATTTTGGAATATAACTGAACACTCATTTTAATCTAACATGGAAATCAGGAGACCAGAGGCAGTCGATGAAATCTTATAGGATTGAAATTAACAGTCTCATTCGCTTCCATTAATTTTTAGCTGTAAAAAAACAGCTTATATTATTTAGATTTTTGTGTATTGTAATAAAATAATAATAGAATATTAATTGTTACGATGATAATGAAGAGTCTATTCCATACTAATCAACTATAAGTCCTAAAACAATTGCAAAATAGAGTATTCAGCATTGCAGAATGAGTTGAACTGTATGAGTTTGGTTGCTAACCCAAATCTTCTTGTGTTTACAAATCCACACAGGTTTCATATTAAACTGCAGACCGCTCTCTCTTCACAAGGCTTTTCCTGGTGAATAAACACCGCCAAAATGGACACATGGACGTTTATGCCCAATTCCAACCTGTCCCTCCCCGACCGCCTGGTCAATGACAGTTTTTTCCCCGGGAACGAGTCTGACTTCGGTCTGGAGTTTTTCCCTCCCAATAACACTCACCCTGGCTTTGACCACACCGGTTCGGTGGTCATCACATTTGTGTACTTTGTAGTCTGTGCAGTGGGACTATGCGGGAACGCGCTGGTGATTTACGTCATCCTACGCTACGCCAAAATGAAGACAGTCACGAATATCTACATCTTAAACCTGGCGGTGGCGGATGTGCTGTGCATGCTGAGCTTGCCATTCATTGCCATTCAGCTCTCGCTTCTCCATTGGCCTTTTGGATCTGCTATCTGCCGCGTCGTCCTAACCGTGGATTCAATGAACCAATTCACCAGCATCTTCTTTCTGACGGTTATGAGCTTTGATCGCTACCTTGCTGTAGTGCATCCAATCAAATCCACCAAATGGCGAAAACCACGAATGGCCAAAACCATTAGTTTAGGCATGTGGAGTGTATCTCTGCTGGTCAACCTACCGATTATGATCTACAGCGGGGTGAATGCTAAAAAAAATGAAGCCAGGACGTGTACCATGTTGTGGCCGGAGCCACAAAACACCTATTACACCGCTTTCATATTCTACACATTCTTCCTAGGGTTTTTCTTGCCGCTGATAGTCATTTCAATGTGCTACCTGCTTATTGTCATAAAAGTGAAGTCCTCTGGCATCCGAGTGGGATCCACTAAAAGAAAGCGATCCGAGCGGAAAGTCACCAGGATGGTGTCTATTGTTGTGGTGGTGTTTGTGCTTTGCTGGCTACCTTTTTACGTCTTCAACGTAACGTCTGTGACTGGAACCGTTCCTACAACACCTGTACTTAAGAGCACATTTGACTTTGTGGTGGTTTTGGGTTACGCCAACAGTTGCGCCAATCCCATCCTCTACGCATTCCTGTCGGACAACTTTAAGAAGAGTTTCCAGAATGTGTTGTGTCTGAAAAGAGTCGGGGGTTTGGATGAGATCGATCGAAGCGACAGTCGACAGGACAGGACACGAATGGTCAACGATATCATGACGGAAACGCATAATGCTGCGCTGCTCAATGGAGATCTGCAGACGAGTATCTGAGGAGATTTTGTCTTAGACATTAACAAATGACCTGTTAGAAACTCTCATCTGCAGGTGAGATTTATTGTATTTCAAGTCAATGTTTATTTGGATGGCCACCCAAACCACATGAGCAATTCCATGCAAATGTCAACCTTGAGTTGTGAATTTAAAGAAGAGACAAACCAAGGAGATTTTCGGGTATCTTCAAAGCAGAATGCTTTTAATAGGAACTTGCCATAGCTGTGGCATTCATCTTAAATTCTCTCTATTACTATAGCTTACACTTAGTTAAATACTCAATTTAGTGGACAGTGCTTATTAGTAGACACTAAAACTTCCATTACAGGTTTTAGTACACAAATCTTGTGATCACATATCTATCACCCAGCCATTTGTTAGACTAAAGACACAGCCGTGCCTGGAACTGACAATTTGCATTACTCTGGAAACTGTATTTCACACTTAGACAAACCTGATCCCTCAGAATGCATCTTACAATGTAAAAACTTAATATATTTTAAGAAATTTGTAATCTTTCACTTGCCATAGAGAAAAGTTTCACCAAAATAGTGAAAAAAAAAATTTGTGTGTTTATATTTTACAGTACTGTAAAAATACTCACAAAGTCAATGTTTTCAAACAATTATATTTGATTTACCAAGGTCACACAAGTGGCAATTTCACATCCGTCACATCCATAATGAAGCTCATAAATGCAAAGATGTCAAATACAATAAAATCAATCATGTATGTTCTATAGTGAGCCGACTCTTAACGCCCCATTCACGCAGAGCTTCAGCGTCAACGCTTCCCATTCACTTTGAATGGGTGATGTACAATTGCATTGTGGATGAATGGGTGATCCAGCGTTGCTCGCTGCCGAAGTTGGGAATTTCTCAGCTTTTCAAGCGCCAACGGATGCGTCAGCCAATCAGATCACTTTATGCAAATACACTAGCTCAGACAGTAGTCGATTGCGGACTAATTTCATTGGCTGATGCTGCTATGATGATCGCGTCAGCCCCAACTTCAGACACACTCTCTGTCAAGTGTTGACGCTGAAACCCGTGTGAACCCCGTTATCCTGTTAATTAGCATTGTTTCTTTTGGGTTGTGCAGTTTAATTCACAGAATTTCTACAAGGTATGTTATATACTGTAAACTTGCATACTTTTTTGGTTGGTTTTGCATAATGCTTGTTTATTTCCCTCAATTAAAATATAAAAATATGTCCTAGTGTTGTCACGATACTGGAATTCGGTACCAGTCGGTACTGAAATTCTAAAAACGTCCATTTCCCGCTAACATTTGAGCGCTTTCGAGCACGTTCTAACCCTTTAACTGCCTGCTCTCCCAAATGATTGACCATATTTTGACTGTTTTAAATAATGGTTTACACTACACAGCAAAAATAAAAAATAAATAAATACTACTACACTTGATTTTGGTTTTATTGTAAAAAAAAAAAAAAAGAAAAATCATGGGAATCTGAAATACTTTTATTATATAAAAAAAGTTTTATTTTGATTATGTTTTTAAATAACTTGGTCTTACACTTCATATTTTCAGATTTTTCATAGTATATGTATTAATTCCGGTATTTTTACCACACATCCACCGATATATCAACCATTTGGTAGAGGTTGATATTTGATAGTGTTGAAAAGAAATGCATTGAGTGTGTTGTTATTTTTTGTCTTGGTGGGAAGTTAAAGGGTTAAACAGTGCTGATTAGTAGCATTTTAAAGCCACGTCGATCAGCTGGTTTGTTTATAAGCTGACATACGAGCAATCCGCTGATGAATCGTGGCTTTAAAATGCTCCAGTGTCCCTGTATCTGTGGTGAGTTCGGTGAACTGATGACCTTCACGGCCAATCACAGTCATTTCTGTTGAGCAAATTAGCACTATTTAAGAACGTGCTCAAATGTTGAGAAGGATGTAAACGGAGGTCGGAGCCAGCTCCAAGTGGGTGGGATTGATCTACAATTGGGCTGTAACCTGGAGTTTTTATTTATTTAATGTCTTGTACATGACACAGAGTCCAATATTGTGCTTTATGAATGTCTACACCTACCCCAACCCTATAACCCAACCTCACAGTAACCTGATGAGTTTTATTAATGTCTACACCTTAACCCAACCTTACAGTAACCTGATGTGTTTATTAATATCTGCACCACCTACACCACCTAAACCCAATCTACTTGTGGTTTAAGTCCCTCCCACTTTGAGGTCACCCAACCTACTTGCTGTGCAATCCCTCCCACTTGAAGATCTCCGGGCTGCAGCGATACCTACTTGCAAATGTTAGCAGGAAACGGACGTTTTTAATATTTCAGTACCGACTGGTACCGAATACCAGTATCGTGACAACCCTAATATGTTCACAGATTGATATTTTTCTGATCCCACAACTCTGTGGTAGGGTTGTCACGATACCATAAATTTAGGCCACGATACTATACCAGCTGAAGTATCACAATACAAATAGTATCGCGATACTGTATTAATTCATAACTCAAATTTACAAAATAAAGCAAATTGTTACAAATGCTACATTTTAAATGTTATTATACTTAAATTTAATTCATAATTCCCTTATTATTAGGAACCTATATGTACTTATTTGTACAGATATTGTGTTTTATTTGTATATACTGTGACTAATCTGTTCCACATGCAACGTTAACTAGTAGAAACGTCAATGACGATACTACCGTGTACAAACTACAGAGGCACCGCCAGTATTTTGGAGCCATAGTATTGCGGTGCTACCGAAGTAAACCGTGCAACCCTACTCTGTGAAGAGTTGTTTTGGAAAATATAAACAGATATTTCAATATAACGTGAACACATACTCTCTCTGAATTCATATCTTGAGATTTTACCTCAAATGTCACATCCATAACGCTGGAATTGCTCATGTCAGTTTGGGTTTCTGATCGGTGCATTGTAAGCGATGAGGATCCGAATGTCATTTATTGTAAATAACTCTTAATCGGTGTTAATATTGTGTGTTTATTCATTCACTTCAGTGCCAAACTTCTCTTTAGTGCCAATTCAAGATCATGGCCCTCATTAGGTAAACATTATTTTAATCTCTCAAGCCTTCTGTGGAAAAAAACAAGGCCAAGATATGCTCGTTAAAAGCCTCTTATTATTATTATTATTATTCAAGGCTTTCTTTGTGTGTGTGTGATGTTGAATGCAAGATTAGTGAGTGATTCTTTTGACAGGATATTTTTAAACACAGACACCAGTGAATATTCCTCGAAGCCTGAAAAAAATAGATGTACATTTCTGTGGCCTATTTATTTGTTGTTTATTTAGTGAACGATTGTCGCCGTCTGCTTATATCGTGTTTACATTTAAGAATCTTCCCTCGTATTATTTCGCCTCGGGTTCCCAGTAGAGTTTTATTTTGGTAGAGCAAACATACTGTACATAGTGTTCAGTGCAGTGGGGGTGGAGAGAAAGTTGAGCTCTGTTACAAAACTTAGCAAAGCTGCCTAATCAACATTTCCCAGGCATTAAAAAGGTGTAGGCTGCCTCATTTTGGCCAGATATCTATTTATACAGCGTCACATGATAAAAGACGATTCATGCACAGTGAAAATAGTAATTAAATATATTTAAGTATAATATAAATTCACTATTTTATGCATATATGTGTGTGTTTTTGTGCTTTTTAAAAGATTGTTACCTTAGTAACATTATAAATCTGAGTTCTGTAGGAATCAATTGTGAGTTGTGCTTTGTAGAGGCTGTTTTTTTAATCAATAGCATGTCCCAATAGGGTTTCATTACAAGTTAAGCCGCATTTCCACTGCACGCGGCAAGCGACAGACTGGAAGTCAATCATTTCCAATGTAGTCCGGGAGCTGCGTGGAGTTCCGATTTGAGCTGCGGATCTGTTGAAATATTTGAACTCCTGTGACTAGACCGTATGAGACCGGATGTGATGTATTCCAGTGTTGTCCAAGCAGGTCCGTGCACGCAAGATGAAAAATACTAGTTTTTTTTTTCATCAGAAAAAAGTCTATATTAAAAATAAAACATTTCTATTCATAAATGAGTAATAGAAATATATATTTTTTTTATGTTGTCTCCACATTCCCACCAAAATGATTAGCGGTCTATGAGTTTCTAGTATTTATTAATTTAGTCATTCAACCATGGTGAGCGCATGGAGAATAAAGGCTCCTTTATTTCGGACACTGCGAGAATAGCATCTCTCCCATGGTGCACGACAACACTGAAAATTCTGTGCGACTGCCACAAGGGGGCGTATTTCGAAAGTCGTGTGCAGTGGAAAGGCGGCTTTAATGCATTACTTAACGTGAAAAAATAAAAGAGTAATATATTTTTTAACGCATCGTTGCGAATGTTAGTTTAAAATCCAATCAAATTGTTTATTATTTGTTCATGTTAGTTCATTATGGAAACTTGTTGCTGCTATGGACTATAAAAAATACAGTTTTAGGACTTTTAATCTCAATATTGTCACCATTTCTAGTTTATAAATCACACAATTTTGAGTTAACATCTTGTTATCGTGACTTTTTTTATCCTTTAGAATTGCAAAAATTAAAACACTACGCAATTTTAACCCCAAAGTTGCGATTATATTTCTGGTAATTGCAAAATTAGGAATTTTCTTCCAATTATTTTATCCTTAGACAATCGTGAGATGTAAGATGTAAATGCAAGAAAAAAAATATTTAAAGCTGCAATTTTTTTCCCATGGCAGGAACAAGCTTCCATAGTTTGCTGCATTTAACAAATAAAGCTTTCGATTAAAATATATATATATATATATATATATATATATATATATATATATATATATATATATATATATATATATATATACATTAAATGTTGAAATTGCCATTGCGTAAGTTAGTAAATGCTGTATAATATTGTTCATTGTTAGTTCAAATAATATAACAAACTGTAAAGTGTAAAGTTATTTTTTTATTGGCTTCATTTAGAACTTTATCATCTTCTAATTGTTGTTGAAGTAAACAAATGGCTGTACTTCATTAATATTCATGAGCTGGTAAATGAGATGCAAAAACACCTTTATTCCTGATGTTGTTTACTCACCTCGGTCATAATAATGAGGCCATATACAGTTCACTTATTATTCTAAGACAAGTATTTAAACAAGTACATCCTTCTCAACGTGTTGAATATATACCTCATTATATAACAAAAGATGTACAGCCTTTATCCATAATTGTGATCAATGCGTCCTGTCACATAGACTGCTTTATAGTGACAATGAATCGCAGCTTTGCATTCACATTGCTCCGAGGACATTAAAAAAGAAACTATTAAATAAACGACGCAGCAAGTGCCTTAAAATAATCACTCAAACAGACACGCCGAATGAGAGATGAAGCCGTGTGCATTCATTCATAGAGCTTTAACAATAAACCCTCCACCTGAATGTACAATCGATTCATCCACCATTGTACGCTTGTAAATAAAACGCTATGTTTATGTATAATATGTAAATACAGAGCTGGCATCAACAGAACATATTCAGCTCTATCCCGTTTTGAGGGGTTTTTGATCATTTGCGAAGGGCTAAAGCGGATGAACTTGTTTACTGTATGATTTCTAAAGGCCAAAAAAAACCCTGATCTGTTACAGTTTAAGGTGATTGAGTTCATGCTTGGATTTTGTTTGTTTCTTTGCAGTATTGATGACTGGTTATCACAGTATTTGTCCTGTATTTTGAGTTCAGTTCTGTGTGCCTTTGACCATCAGGCAGCGTAAGGTGTGTGTGCTTTAAGGATTAGTTCACTTAAAAACAATCTTGACAATTTACTCACCACCTTGTCGTCCATTCAGTCCAAAAGAATTGACAGTTTTTGAGGAAAGCAGTCCAGGATTTTTCTCCATATAGTGGACCCTCTGAGTTTGACACCCCTGATGAGGAATAATATTTATTTTAATAATCTTAAAGAAGTGAGGAAATCCTTTGCTTTTAAAGCAGTTAATCGAGTTTACTTAAAACACAGAGCACAATACACCCAGCGCAATAAGGCGCAAGACGTGTTCGGTGTGATTTGTTGCTATTTTCAGACCAGTGCGGCTGCAATTTTCACGTTAGACCATGTAATTGACCAACTAAAAGCTGCTCTAAAGTCTAGCGCAGGTCCAAACGCGTACACATAGCTGAATACACATAGGATGAACAGTAACACACAAATATCTTTACAGATGAAAACAATTAAAGGATTAAAATGAGACAGAAATAATGATTTAAAAACCTCCATGCCTTCTTCACCTCAGGGGGCTTTTTCAGTTTATTAATGACAATCTGCATCTGTATAATGTTATTATTATTAGCAGTGTTATTTATTATATGCAGATTTATATTTGTTTTAATAAAAACTAGTTTAGATTTGTCCACCTGTGGGGTTTTGGAGACGTCTGCATCACCATATGGGGCATAAGAACAGGACGTGTGTTTGGATATAACTCAGTTATTTGACCACACTTCATTATTATTGTTCATTTATTCCTTTGCTGGAAATTAGAACTGAATTTAGAAATAGTTTAGACACAAATCTTTGCGCTTAAACTAAATTAAATATGTCGGCTGATGGATGTGTTCATTGGAGTGAGTTTCCACCGTTTCCTCACTCCACCAAAGTAAAGGAGTAAAGAGTAAAAGTAAAGAGAAAGTAAAGAGGCTGAATGGAGGAGGCTCGTTCTTTATCCTCGCGCTGCAGATGCTCTGTTTAACTGTTTTCTCACTAGTGAAGCGTTCAGTTTTTACACTTATAAAGTCCACCATGTAAATAGCAAATGCACCATGGAGCGACACAACTGACTCCTAAAGGGAATGTGAGATGAGACTCTGATTGGTTTAATGCACGTTGTGCTCAAAACACACCCAGAACTCATTAAGAGAATAAACACAGCCCTGTTAGACCATGCGCCGGGGCGCAGAGCATATTTATCCATCCTTAAAATAGCAAAAGTGGAATCAGACACGTCCTTAATGCTTTTGCTCAATGCCATTTACACGTTGCGCCTAGATCATTAAAATAGAGCCTTATGTCATATGACATTGATCTTTAGTTCTATTTTGGTTGTGACAACAGGTGATCCAAATTTTACATAAATTTGCTGACATCAAATAACGACATCAGTTGGCGTTGATATTTGGTTGGTTTTAGGCTGTGGCATTAACTAACCACATCAGTTTAACATCATGATGTGACCTCCATACAACGTCAAAGTCTAACATCAGTAGTCATTTATCTTTGATTGATTTTATGTCGTGTAAGCATCTTGATGTTGGAGTCTGACCTCAAACTAAATGCTGGGTTTGAATCTGCATTGAAACTGCACTTTAGAAATTAAATGAGCACCATAGAAGTCCACTATATTGAGTTAAATCATGCATGTTTTCCTCAAAATCCTTCATTCCTTTTTTCGACAGAATAAAGAAAGAAAATTAAGTGATAGTTCACCCAAAAAAAATACGATATCCTCATTATTTACTCACACTCAATGAATTTCTTCCTTTTGTTGAACGCAATACAGGAAATTCTGAAGGATGTTGGAAAGCAGCTGCTACTGACAGCCATAGTAGGAACAAAAATACTGTGGAAGTCAATGACTGCTGCTTTCCAACATTCTTCAATATATCTTCCCTTGTGTGCTAAAGAAGAAAGAAAATCAAAAATGTTTGCAAAACGTGAAGGATTCAATTTCTATGTGAACTATCCCTTCTTCGATGACAATAAGGTACATTTTCATGAAATTTCCATTAGGAAGTTAACTGATCCTTTAAAGCCCAAAGTATACTTCAGTTTTATATGTGACACTAGTGTACATGTGCAGTGCATGTGATGCACATTTCTTAATCTAAACAGTATGCATAGACTACTGTATATCCGTCATTATTTCTATGAACATGTTGAATCGTACTTGCACTACTCATTTTGTCCACAAGGTGCCGGCACTGAATTAGGGGTGTGTTCAAGCTCAAATCAGGAGTTCGGTATAAACAGAGGTCTGCTCCAAATGGGTGGGGCTTAAACTCTTGGGCTGTACAAACGTCCTGGGACTTTTAATTGATTTAATGTCTTGTACATGACAGCCTATTTATTAATGTCTGCACCTTCCCCAACCCTAAACCTACCCCTCACTGTAATCTTTCGGTTTATTAATGTCTAAACCTACGACAACCCTAAACCTACTCTTTTACGATAACCTACTGTTTTTTTTAATATCTACACCTACCCCAAACCTAAACCTACCCTATATGGTAACCTATTGTTTTATTATCATCTACACCTACCCTAAACCTACCCCTTACGGTAAGCTATTGTGTTTTAATAATGTATACACCTACCCTAAACCCGTACCCCTTACAGTAACCTATTGTTTTAACATCTAGGCCTACCCCAACCCTAAATCCCTAACTCTTAGAATAAACTAACGTGTTTATTAGCCTTAACCCAACCTACCTAAAGAGAAAGCCCCTCCCACTGGGAGGCATCCCTACCAACTTGCAACATAAGTCCCGCCCACTTGGAGAAATCACAACCTATTTGTGAAATAAGTCCAGTCCACTTGAAGACATCCCAACCTACTTGTGACTTAAGCCCCAACCACTGTGAGGTCTCCCAGTCTATAACCCCCACCCACTGTAAAGTCTCTGTCTACTTGTGATATAACTCCACCCACTTGGAGTTCTCCCAATGTACTTGCGATATAAGCCCCGTCCACTTGGATATCTCCCAGTCTACTTGTAATATAAGCCACGCCCACTTGGAGGTCTCCCAGTCTACTTGTAATATAAGGGCTGCCCACTGTGAAACCTCCCACACTGTAAAAAAAAAAAACCTAATTTTACAGAAAATATCTCTAAATTTTTTACAGTATTTTTTTGTCATTTCAAATTATATTCAAAACTTAGTAAAATGACAAACAATCTCTCTAAATTAACAGTTTGACTTTCATTTTAGGTACTTTATCATTAAAGACAAATTACTGACATTTGTGTTTTTTATACAGGGAAATTACACTATTATTTATACAGTATTTTTTCTGTTATTTTAAATTATATTCAAAAGTCCGTAAAAATTACAAACAATATCTGTAAATTAACAGCTTGACTGTTATTTTATGTACTATACAATTAATGACAAATTACAGCAATTTGTCTGTTTTATACAATTAAATTGCCGTATTATTTACACACAGTTTTTTCCTGTTTTTTTTAAGTACATTTAAAATGACGTAAAATTAAAGTAATAAATTGTAATTGTAAAAAAAAAAAATCGTAAAAAAAAGGTAAATGACTGGCAGCTACGGCTGCCAAACAAAAACCATAAAATTACGGTAAAATTTCTTTTGTTGAAATAAAGTGCAAAAATAATAAATCTACATATATTTTCATTAAAATGTTTACAGAAAAACACTGTTATTTTACAAACTTTTCCTAGATTATTAGGATCAAATCCATTTAATAAAGTTACACAATAAGAGTTTTACAGAGAAACACTGTTATTTTACAGACTTTTCCTAGATTATTACGATCAAATCCATTTAATAAAGTTACACAATAAGAGTTTTACAGAGAAACACTGTTATTTTACAAACTTTTCCTAGATTATTATGATCAAATCCATTTAATAAAGTTACACAATAAGAGTTTTACAGAGAAACACTGTTATTTTACAAACTTTTCCTAGATTATTATGATCAAATCCATTTAATAAAGTTACACAATAAGAGTTTTACAGAGAAACACTGTTATTTTACAAACTTTTCCTAGATTATTATGATCAAATCCATTTAATAAAGTTACACAATAAGAGTTTTACAGAGAAACACTGTTATTTTACAAACTTTTCCTAGATTATTATGATCAAATCCATTTAATAAAGTTACACAATAAGAGTTTTACAGAGAAACACTGTTATTTTACAGACTTTTCCTAGATTATTATGATCAAATCCATTTAATAAAGTTACACAATAAGAGTTTTACAGAGAAACACTGTTATTTTACAGACTTTTCCTAGATTATTATGATCAAATCCATTTAATAAAGTTACACAATAAGAGTTTTACAGAGAAACACTGTTATTTTACAAACTTTTCCTAGATTATTATGATCAAATCCATTTAATAAAGTTACACAATAAGAGTTTTACAGAGAAACACTGTTATTTTACAGACTTTTCCTAGATTATTATGATCAAATCCATTTAATAAAGTTACACAATAAGAGTTTTTACAGAGAAACACTGTTATTTTACAAACTTTTCCTAGATTATTATGATCAAATCCATTTAATAAAGTTACACAATAAGAGTTTTACAGAGAAACACTGTTATTTTACAGACTTTTCCTAGATTATTATGATCAAATCCGTTTAATAAAGTTACACAATAAGAGTTTTACAGAGAAACACTGTTATTTTACAAACTTTTCCTAGATTATTATGATCAAATCCATTTAATAAAGTTACACAATAAGAGTTTTACAGAGGAACACTGTTATTTTACAAACTTTTCATAGATTATTATGATCGAACACCATCAATAAAGTGACTGCACTAAAAGTTTAAGAGAAAACAATGTTATTTAAAAGAATTTTCCCTAAATCATTACGATTAAACACCTTTAATAAAATGCCAAGACATGCGCAAGGTCATAATTTAACAGTTTTATTTTGGATCAAAAAAGTCTGGAAAAAACAAGATACAAGATACAACTGGTTAAAATTCTCACAACTTTAAAATTACAGTGGTTACATTTTATTGAATAGTATTTATGTAAAACATGTTGGTTTAAGTTATATGGAATGACTCAGTTCCAAATCTTAAATGAAACTGTAATGTGAATGGGACACTGACAAAGGAGTGCAGATCCATATGCAAGTTTATTACACAGAGATGGTCACGCAAGCAACAGTCAACAGAGGAGCAAACAGATGTATGCAGGGAATCCAGAGTCATGGTCAAATAACAGGCAAATGGTCAGTCCCAGCAGCTACAACATAATTTTTTATTTTTGCACTTTATTTCAACAAAAGAAATTTTACCGTAATTTTATGGTTTTTGTTTGGCAGCCGTAGCTGCCAGTCATTTACCTTTTTTTTACGATTTTTTTTTTTACAGTGCAGTCTATAACTCCCACCCACTGTAAGGTCTGTCTATTTGCGATATAACTCCACCTACTTGGAGTTCTCCCAATGTACTTGCAATATAAGCCCCGCCCACTTGGATATCTCCCAGTCTACTTGTAATATAAGCCACGCCCACTTGGAGGTCTCCCAGTCTACTTGTAATATAAGGGCTGCCCACTGTGAAGCCTCCCAGTCTATAACTCCCACCCACTGTAAGGTCTGTCTACTTGCGATATAACTCCACCTAATTGGAGTTCTCCCAATGTACTTGCAATATAAGCCCCGCCCACTTGGAGGTCTCCCAGTCTACTTGTAATATAAGCCACGCCCAGTTAGAGGTCTCCCAGTCTACTTGTAATATAAGGGCTGCCCACTGTGAGGCCTCCCAGTCTGTAACCCCTACCCACTGTAAGGTCTCTGTCTACTTCCGATATAACTCCACCCACTTGGAGTTCTCCTAATGTACTTGCGATATAAACCCCGCCCACTTGGAGGTCTCCTATTCTATTTGTAATATAAGCCCGCCCCACTTGGAGGTCTCCTATTCTATTTGTAATATAAGCCCCGCCCACTTGGAGGTCTTCCAGTCTACTTGTAATATAAGGGCTGCCCACTGTGAGGTCTCCCAGTCTACTTACGATATAAACCCCGCCCATTTTGAGGTCTCCTAACCTACTTAAGATAAGTCCCGCCCACTTGGAGGTCTCTGTGCTGCTGCGATATATACCGGTGGCAGTGTTTTGCTATGCTTTCTGGGTTGACAACATGTTTGAGATGTTTTCTCTTGTCTGCTGGCGGTCAAACAAGCCAATCTGCAGCAACATGTATATAAACCATGCGGCATTAAAGAAACAGCTCACACACCACGTCCAAATAAAGTCTGCTCTCTTTTATTCTAGACGGCAAGTAGTGTGACTGAAACATTAAGCCTAATTTTCAGTATTAAACACGTCTACAGCAATTTCATTTCATATTTAAAATGTTTTGCCGTGTTTTTTCGGGGCTGAAGATCAGAAAAGAAAATTAAGAGACAGAACAAGAAGGAAAACTAAGAACAATTAACAATAACTTTTGGAGAATAAGATGCAGACACTGGACTATAATGGGTCTTTGTATTATATATGTTTAAATGCAAGTGTTCATGCGCGCTTGATAAATTTTCTGGATACATTTGAAAATGCTGTTTTAGTTTCAAAAGACTATAGACACACTACACTGAAGAATGCTGGGTTGTCATAAATCAATGTTGGGTCAAACATGGACAAACCCAGCCTGATCTCACGAGGAAACGTTAGTATTTTACGTTTTGTCAATTTAGTGGCTAATTTAGAGTTCAGTCGTATGAAAATGTACGATTCTAAAAAGGAGGCACCCAACCCTGCCCCTAAACCCATCCGTCATTGAGGGATGAGCAAATCGTACTAAACTGTACCAATGAGATCGTACGAATTAGCCAATACATCAAAAAAAGTTATGTATTTGCGTGAGATTGCATTGTGTTATTTTTTTTTATTTAAATTTATTTTAAAAAAATTAACCCAACATTGGAATTGTTCGTATTTGACCCAGTGTTGGGTTACGACAACCCAGCATTTTTTAGAATGTAATAATAAAAATAACAACATACCAACAAAACAAAAAAATCTACAAAAAAACTTGATGTTTTTAGTTAGAAACTACTGTGGAAAACATAAAGAGTATTTTGATGATGATCATCAGTTGTCCATATTGGAGAACAGAACGTAAACAAAGCCACTAAACTAAATTAAACTTGCATATTTTACTCATAATATTGAACTTTGTTCCAAACTAAATCAGTTTTTCTGCACATTTAAGTTGTTTCCACAAAGAAAATAAATAAATGTCAATAAATAACATAATTTAAAAACATTCATATGAACAGAAAAAATGATTTTGATTGCGATATGGAAAACGGTTTTGTACAAATAAATGTTTACATTTCTGATTCACGCTTTCCATTTTTAGATTTGTGATTAATTTTTGTACACTTTTTGCGTTTTTTTAAATTTAATTTAATTAATTTCACACATTTTTCAAATCTTCAGGCAGAACACTGATCCCATATTCAAAGTTCAAGTTATTAAAAACATAGCGCATCATCTGTGTGCAAACATCGCCAGCTAGTGGCCAGGCATAAGCAATTCAGCACTTTCAGCTGATTTATACTTCTGCTTCAAGCGCATGCGTATGCTCCGGCGCAGCCTTTGCACGGTCGCAGACCCCTCGCCGTGGCTTACGCCGACCTCTCAAAAAATGTAACTACACGATGCAGCGACATGTAGTGGAAGCTCTGTGATTGGTCGACTTGGTAACTGTGACGAGTGTGGGCAGGACCAAGAGCGAACCCGTTGGAGTGAGTGTTTACAAGTGGGCATATTCCGATCAGGTTTTTTTTGCCCCTCGAGTCTGAATCCGAGTCATTTGATTTTGAGTACCAATACCGAAACCCAATCCGATACTTCTATAATACAGAAAAAAGAATAGAGCGAAGACACAGATCAAGGATGTTCCTTATGTTTTGTTGAATTCACCTTATTTTAACATTCAACAACTCTGTTAACAAACAGAGCACTTCTGTGTGGGAGCTTGAACAATCAAGTAATAAATAACATCAATTCTTCACTTTTGGACCTCAGTGCCACAGTAAATATAAAAAATATCTAATATAAAAACAAAGAGCACCTCAACTTAAAATACCCAGCAGGCAATCCCAACTTTACATATCTCACAGTTTGCTATGGCAATGTTGTCTTCATCAACTTTATAATACCTCCAGACCGCAGACATACTTGCACTTTCCACTTAAGTCTGCTTTTGTCTTCTACTTGGCCAGCGTTTAACCAATAGCGTCTCTGCAACAAAGTGATGTCATGCCCCACACAATGCCGTTTCTGTGTGAAGTCAAGAAAGAGGTCTAACTCTGTGCCACTGCATAACTATAGATGTGTTAAAAAATAATGAGAATATATATACTATACTATATATATACACTATACTATACTATATATATATATATATATATATATATATATATATATATATATATATATATATATATTCTCGAGTCCTGATCGGGAGGTAATGTCCAATTCTGATCGAGTCTGAAACCGTGTGATCGGGCCCGATTTCTTATCACGCAAGTCGGATCTGGACATCCCTATTTACAAGTGTCGAGTCCCATGAAGGAGCTCCAGATGGCAACTGTTGGTTTGTGTTTACCTTGTGATTAAAGTTGTTGCACGTCCGCCGGTTCCCGTTAGAGATTTAGCTACCTGTACATTAAGGTAGCGTTCAGAAAAAACAAAACACCAGCGAAGAAACTCGACACAGAGGAACATTAAATCCTCACTGCCAACTAGTGTTTCGGAAGTGTTATTGCAGAACAACACAAAGAGCACGCAGAAGTATAAATGCACGACTATGAGCAAGGCAGGCGCTGCAGATCACTCAATGCAGAAGTATAAATCAGCCTTAAATTTTAGGAGCAACATTTTTAATCAGCTTTTAAAAACTTTTCTGTTTTAATAAATGATTGTTATCGAATTATATATAATAAATGATGTAATTATATTATAACATTTAATTAAATATGAATTTTTAAATGTATCCGGATTATTGCTTTAGTGTTATACATCACGTCTGAAAAATTATTTTAATAAGGCATTTCTAAGATGTGTGATGTAGTCTTGAAGACTGACTCATCCTCACCTTCTTCACGCTCGTCTAAAATGAAGCCTGTGTTTTTCTTTTCTCTTCAGTATATTGCAAAGTGTTGACGTGCGTCTGTCGCTCCCTCGGTTCCTATAACCTCCCACAGCTCAATTCTGGCCCACTTATTTATTTCCAGAACCCAATTTATGGCAATGCACTCAAGCAGAATAATCCTCGGGTCTAATTAAATGATTCTTCGACCGCTGCCGGTGTGGAGAAAGCCTGAATGTGTTTTAATTAAATTTTACAAAGCCACCGCTTCTCTTTAAGCTGAAAACAACACATTTTATTAGACCGATAATACAGGAAGGTTTCGCTTTTGTTTGCTGCATTAGTTGTAGGATTTATTAAACTTGGTTAAAAGTTAATATCGAAAGCTGTATAATGTTAGTGAACTAGCATGCACATGAACACTAGTTAACCTTAATGTTGTATGAAATTGCTATTTGTTAGTTTATAATAGTTAATGCATTAACTAATGTTGACAAATCATAACTAATTATTATTTGGCTTTGAATCAAATTAACTTTATGAGTCATTGTAACTTAAAATGACATTAAACTGACTTAAATGGCGGCTCATTCCGCTGTGGCGACCCTAGATTAATAAAGGGACTAAGCCAAAAAGAAAATTAATGAATGAAAATAAAATAAATACAAAAAACAAAATACTGACTTAATCTAAACAGTTTTAATCTAAATTAACTTTTTCCTGTAGAATTTATGTCTTTAATAATTAATCTATTCTAAAGTATGAGAGGTTGCCAGATTTTAATATCGCTTGCATGTTGGGTCAGATTTAGTGTAATGAGACGTCAGATTCTCCCGCGCTTTTCCTTCAGTCTTATTGCTGCACAATGTCTCCCTCTGCCGTCCAGTTCGGGTTTATTTCACATTTAAAACCTGCTGAACTGAGGACCTTGTATCTGTTTATGGCTTGTATATGAATTATCATGCTCATGACCTGTAATTATTGACGATAGCGGAGAAACGTGTGATCTGCCGACCTCTTTCAGTGTTGTTATTGACAAGAATGAAGTGCATTACATTCATCTACGAGTATTATTAATAAAAGCTGATGTGTGAACACTGACTTGTGTTTGTGTGGTTTTATGAAATTAATTCACTTGATTTTGAAGTCTATATGAATATGTCAGTTTTAGGTGTATTGTAAAATATGATTATGGCTATGAAAAATTGTATTGTTGACCTGAATTTTTAAGTTGAATCAAATTACCTTAGTCGTTTTAGCTTTAATTACATTAAACTGACTTAAAACTGCTTGTTCAGCTTAAAATAAAGGCTGAAACTAATTAGCTTATTTAATAAGTTATGATTAACATTAAAAAAAAATAGGTTGTCATGACTTTCATTCATTCATTCTCCTTTGTCTTAGTCCATGATTATCAAAAAAAATTGCCCATACACACTCATACACTACGGCCAATTTAGTTCATCAATTCCCCTATAGTGCATGTGTTTGGACTGTGGGGTAAACCGGAGCACCCGGAGGAAACCCACACCAACACTGGGAGAACATGCAAACTCCACAAAGCCAACTGACCCATCCGAGGCTCGAAGCAGCGACTTTCTTGTTGTGAGGCGACAGTGCTAACCACAAGATTATCAATAACTTTAGTATCTCGATCGCTCATTTCTCACATGCAGGATGATTTCTCTGACTGACACACAACGAAAGCACAGACGAAGAGTCACAGGTGTGTGTGTGTGTGATATGACTGACTGAAGCTCTTCCTGTGCATCTGTGTGTGTGTGTGTGTGTGTGTGTGTGTGTGTTCAGCTTCATTGCGCGCTGACTCTCAGTGCACTGTCATACTTTATCTCTCTCTTTAATACACACACAGAGAGAGAGAGAGAGAGAGAGAGAGAGAGAGAGAGAGAGAGAGAGAGAGAGAGAGAGAGAGAGAGAGAGAGAGAGAGAGAGAGAGAGAGAGAGAGAGAGAGAGAGAGAGACTAATAATAGTTTCTGTAGGTGCCCTACGAAACACACAGCAGTCTATTAGAGGTCTATTAGCGGCGCTGCAGCTGCGGGGACGCGCTCGGCTGGTTTTCATCGGTTTCGGCAAGATATATCCAGCTGCAGGCCGGGAGAACCACACACGTTTCAGGCACACACAATCCAGCACACACGATCTACAGTAGGCAAACCATATATGGTTACGACGGACCTGCCAACACTCCCGTTTTTCCCGGTAGTCTCCCGTATTTCAGACCCACCTCCCGGTTTGTCATTCACAGAGTCAATAGAGCAGATACTCGTTTGCTGGCCTTGCTGAAGGATCTAAATTGGACTGTTTTAATTTACATAATGGATTAATTTATAATGAAGGAAATCATGCCAAGTTAATATGCATAGGCAATAATACATCTCTATGTGAAATAAAAATCTTTTTACATTTAATAAATGTGAACACTAGATTTTACTCCAGCGACTGAATAGTATTTATTTGCTTCATTTTCGAATAACTTTTTTTATTAGTGATTTCCTGCATTAAATACTATAGTAATTTATAGCAAGTAATATTGTTTTTAAACCATAAAGTACTGGTAATTTGGTAACTGGTATAGTTGCAACAAATTTAGCAATACAAACAAATTAACTGTCAATAATAAAAAAATTATATATATATATATATTACTAACAGTTGCTACGGTTTAGTAAAAGATAGTAGTTTAAATCAGTTTACAACTATATTAATTTTAAATTATTATCTATAGTAATTCATTTCAATGTGACACAGCCATATCACCCTGCAGCCCAAGACCGGTTACTCACTGAAGCTAAGCAGGGCTGAGCCTGGTCAGTACCTGGATGGGAGACCACATGGGAAAACTAGGTTGCTGTTGGAAGTGGTGTTAGAGAGGCCAGCAGGGGGCGCTCAACCTGTAGTCTGTGTGAGTCCTAATGCCCCAGTAAAAGTGAAGGGGACACTATACTGTCAGTGGGCGCCGTCTTTCGGATGAGACGTTAAACTGAGGTCCTGACTCTCTGTGGTCATTAAAAATCCCATGGCACTTCTCGTAAAGAGTAGGGGTGTAACCCCGGTGTCCTGGCCAAAGTCCCTCAATCGGCACTTTCCCATCATGGCCTCCTAATCATCCCCATCCACCGAATTGGCTCTATCACTGTCTCTTCACTCCACCAATAGCTGGTGTGTGGTGAGCGCACTGGCGCCGTTGTCCTGTAACTGCCGTCGCATCATCCAAGTGGATGCTACACACTGGTGGTGGTGTGGAGAGACTCCCCTAATGATTGTAAAGCGCTTTGGGTGTATGGCCATACACAATAAATGCGCTATATAAATACACATTACATTGTTGTTTGTTTTTTATATTTTATAACAAAACGATTTTAACCAAGACAACATTAAGATCCTGAATTAGTTTATTACACTTAATCCTACAATTAGACGGTCTGTTGTTTTCTTTGTGTATGTGGATACGTGAATAAGGTCATAAGTGTTTAACCAATTATTTTTATTGTCATAATTTGAGTTCAGAAACTGCAGAGATTTTAAAATGATCGTTACGATACAACAATGAAATAAAGACTGAAATGGGAAACCATCAACTGTTCAGTCTAACGAATGGCAATCATAGCACGGGCGGTCTCGATCGCCATATTTGTGAAATGCAGTATGTGGCGATAACGCGAGATAGTTATGGCCCGTTTCCACTAAGTGGTACGGATCGGTTCGCTTTTATGGCCGTTTCCACTGTCAAAAGGCTTACCGAACTGAACCGAACCACTTTATTGTCACTCTTTGCAAAGGGTACCAAAAGGCGGAGCTAGACGTGCAGCTGAACGCAATTGGTTTACAGAGATACGTCATTCGCTCTCGCAACAAGCCAGAATAAAAACAAAGGAACCGCCATATTTTAAATACACAGCCGAGACAATATATACAGATAATAACGAGCCATGGTCGACCCAAGCTCAAACAAACCTTGTCGTCGTCTTGATGAACAGCCACAAAAACAAGAAGAAAAGCAGATTCTACCCTGTGCCCCGTAGTTTTTAACGAGCCCCTCTAAAGCGCGAGCGGTTTCGCTTTCTTGCTTGCGCTCGTGTGCGCGTCTATATTTGAAATAACACACTTCTTAAGCTGATGATAATGATTTGCGCTTGATTATTGACGTGCTTTTGAAACCTGATCCTGTCAGAATCTGACAAAAGCGAGACTGACGTGCCAAAAAACAAAGGAGAAGCCGGGAAAAGCAAAGAAGCGAATTATTTATTCAGCAAACGTGAACAAACTGCCATGTTTAACTATTATCATCATCTTTTGGACTATTATGAACTCGGGAATGACGGAATTACTCTCTAACAGAGGTTACACATGCTGCTGAAGATTACAGACACAGATGAGAGGTCTGCTCCGACTGTGGGCTCTATTGTGTGTTGTTTTTTAACCTAAATACGGACTAAATGTCTGCTGTGTGTAGTTTATCTGTAATTGATAACATATCAGAGACTGTAAGGGTCTGTATGTGTTCATATATGTTCATTTATTTATTTATTTGATATAATTGCAGACGTTACAGTAGGCTATATTTCACACTGTCATTGATCTGCAGTTATAATCTAATCATGTTCATAGAATGGTTAGTAATGAACATTTATACACAAGTATTAATGTGTTTAAAGCATCTGATTTCTCATATGATACATGTAATGTAATGTGTATTTATATAGCGCATTTATTGTGTATGGCCGTACACCCAAAGCGCTTCACAATCATGAGGGGGGTCTCTCCACATCACCACCAGTGTGTAGCATCCACTTGGATGATGCGACGGCAGCCACAGGACAACGGCGCCAGTGCGCTCACCACACACCAGCTATCGGTGGAGTGAAGAGACAGTGATGGAGACAATTCAGTGGATGGGGATGATTAGGAGGCCATGATGGGTAAGTGCCGATCGAGGGACTTTGTCCAGGACACCGGGGTTACACCCCTACTCTTTACGAGAAGTGCCATGGGATTTTTAATGACCACAGAGAGTCAGGACCTCAGTTTAACGTCTCATCCGAAAGACGGATATGAGCGACTCGTACAGCTTTACTTTGACATTTCCTCGAGCGAGAATGATATCGACTGAAACTTTGTCGTACATCACGCCCTTCAAAAAAGGGTACCATTGGTACCCTCTTAGCAGTGGAAACGCAAGCCTGATAAAAGTGACCCATACCGACCTGTACCGTACTGTACCACTCAGTGGAAATAAGTTACCATATATGGTTTGCCTAGATTGTGTGTGCCTGAAACGTGTGTGGTTCTACAGGCCTGCAGCTGGATATTATCGCACACGTCATCATGACTCTGCGATTGAGCAAACTATGGTGATTTTGTGTCACTGTGGCGGGAAAAGACGGTGACACAAAGGTAAAATATTCATATTTTGATAGAAAACTTGAGCGATGGTTCCCCCGAGGAAAATGCATCTACATGTCTGCTCATCGAGTCATTTAGTGGAATCACGAGAGCGTTCAGCTGGAAACATCAGGCATTTTAATGCGTTTCTATAGATGCCGCACAAGAACACACAAACACTTTGTATAATTCAGTGGTTCTTGAAACCTCAAAAAAAAAAAAAAAATGATTTTCAAAACGTTTCACACAAAAAATCCAAACAAAAAGCAAGTTTGAATCGTTTTTGAAAGCCTATTTCTTTGTAAAATGTGATCCAATATGTTTGTTTATACCTAATTGCATATATATATTATATACAGGGCTTGACATTAGCTTTTTTGATGACCAGCCACTGTGGCTACTAGATTTCCAACATTACTAGCCACTCACCATTTTCACTAGCCACACTTTTCTTGTTGGGAAAATATATTTTATATGGATAAATTTGACTTTGACGTGCTAAAATGACTGGATTTAGGTGTGGTGTTATGTCCACATGCCTTCTCATTCATTTCACTTCTTGTGTGTGTTGTGTATTAGCTTGCTCAGTGTGCATGAGCAAATGGGTTGTGTCGCAATACAATCAGTTTTTATTTCACACGAATTTTCAGGGCTCAGAATTAAGGATTTACCAAATTTATCTCTGACCACAGCAAATAAGTATTTCTTAGCCACAATTTTTAATGTGTCAAAACAAGGAAAATATAGCTGTATACAGGGCCGGCGCGTTCATAGAGGCGACCTAGGCGGCCGCCTAGGGCAGCATAATTGTGAGGGCGGCAAACACGCCCCGCCGCCCAACCCAACGTGCTGACTTTTACTGCACATTCACACCGAAAGCGCCGTCAAAGTAGCCGGAAGTCATTCAATTTCAATGGGAGTCGGCGGCGATAAGCGGCGAGGAGCAGCGCGGCGCGTCTTCGCCGGTGTGGGTGTCGAGGAGAGTTGAAATCAAGTCAACTTTATGGTAATGAGCTGTGACGCGGTTCGGCGGTAAGCAATCGGAATGTGGAAGTCCACCGCTTGAGAGGATTCAGAGAACACAGTCACTGTGAACTTTGGTTCCGACCACAGTTGTTCCCAAGGGTTTCAATATTACGGTCGCCGGATTTCCAATTGTTTACAATGTTTTTCTTACAGTAACATACATTAAACAAGTACTGGCGAGTTACTCATGTGCATCCATATTACATATTTATTTCTTTAAAAAAGCGGGAATTTCATGCGACAATACAACACAGTTTTGCTGCTTCAGAATATTTCAGACATTTGGACACATTGGATAATTAAGTGGAGCAAAGTCACACCACATGCAACTAGATCTTCCGTAAGTAAATGAATTTGAGAAGAAGTGTGCAACATCTTCATGCTAGAAAACATGTTTTATGCGGGAGTGTAACTGATTTGCTGCAACGGCTCCTTTAAATACAAGATCAATGTAGCGAATTTTGTTGCTCTCGCCGCCGGAGCTGAAGGCAGACAGCGTCGTCGCCAGGGCGGCCAGAGCGACCTTTGACGCTCTCCCTACTTTCAGTGTGAATGTACAGTTACCCGCAACATCAACACAACACCCTCACTTTATGAACTGGTCAGTTTCGCTTTCACTTTCGGGTTGAGGGCGGCATGATAGTCCTTTGCCTAGAGCGGCAGTTAGGCTTGCTCCGGCCCTGGCTGTTTAGGTGCACTTTTTAATTCAACAAAACTTTTCTTTAATAAAAAATTACATTTAAAAACAGAGTTATTGTCTTGTATCTAAAATAAGCTCAGTAATCTGTCCTGGCTAAAGGTCCCAGATCAGCAGTTAACTCCACATAAACGGGGAGTAATCTCCAATTAAAGCAATGCTATTGTAAAGAAATATAATTAAACATATTAACAAAAATAACTGTAAGCAAAAGAAAGCAGGTGAAACATGCCGTGTGTAATAATGAAAGGATAATCACGCGCACACGGTTAACATAGGCCTGTTAATAATCTGTTCAAAGAATAATTAAAGTGAAAGCAGTGACCGCTGCTGCTTACTAAAGAAGATGTGTATTTCTGTTTTAATCTAGAGCTCTTGAAAGCAGCAGGACTGTCACTGTGTGTGCGATCATCGCTCTTTGTCCAGTCTATTTCAAAGGGTAAATACCCAACTGTTGGGTTGAAAAGTGTTTTTTTTTTTTAAATAAATACCACAAAGTGTTGTTAATTAGCAAAACTCAAGGTTCTGGAGGACACAAAGCTGTGAATTGAGGTAATATCAAGTTGAGCCGGTGGATGTAGAGGCAAATACCAACACCTTGAGTTTAGATGCAAGCGAAAATTAGCAAATATTAAAAACGCTGGGTCATTTTAACCCAACACTGGATCATATATGGACAAACCCAACAGCTGTGTTGAAAACTGGGAAACACCCATACACTCACACACTCATACACTATGGCCAATTTAGTTGATCAATTCCCCTATAGCACATGTGTTTGGACTGTGGGGGAAACCGGAGCACCCGGAGGAAACCCACACCAACACGGGGAGAACATGCAAACTCAGTCATTTAAATTTAACTTAAAAATTTAACCCAACATAGGGTCCATATATGACCCAGCATGTCTTGAGTGTAGAAATAGCTTCATCCTTAATAAGCTGTTCATTAGTTCTTCTCTTCTAGCTGTAACATGATTGTTCATATTCATCATTGCTGCAGTTGTTAAATAGTCAAGATGACATGTGCTTGTCATAAAAGCAGCAGCAGCAGCAGCGTCTCCAGAGACTGAGAGTGTGGTTTAGTCAAATCACACACACACACACATACACACACAAACTCAACTCATCTAAAGCAGTTTCCAGACGGCTCATGTCTTCACTCTGACTGGAGGTAAGAGCTCATTCGTGTCAATTACAGTCTCTCATTTTACAAGAATCTAGCCAGAGTTTGAACATTAGGATGTCTGTAATATGGAGATTATTCAGCACAAGTACCAGCTTTAAAAACTGTTTATGCAGATTTTTGTGTTGTTCATGTTTGGCTTCACGTGTAAAGCAGAATGTGCTTATAAAGATGTGTGTAATTTAAATCCTATTCTCAATATTTTCTGTTCTTCATTCAATGTCAGTCAACAAAATTGAAGGATAAATAAATAATATAAAAACAAATGTAATTATTATACTATATTACATTACAATATATTATAAAACATTATAAATTAGACTTTATTTGTATATTTCAGTACTAGCTTTTGTTTGGGCATTTTTTTAAATATAAATATTTTTAATATTGTTATATTATATCAGCTTTTAGTTTATTAATATTATTATTGTTACTAATATATATATATATATATATATATATATATATATATATATATATATATATATATATATATATATATATATATATATATATATATATATATATATATATATATATTACTTAATTCATCAGTTACTATTTATTTTAAAATAATGTCAATGTACTGCATTATATTGTCTCTTATAATTCTAAAGTTTTTTTCAAAAATACATTAGTAATACACTTTAAATATTGTATCAGCTTTTAGTTTATTAATATCATTATTATTATTATGAGTTTTTTTAGTTTTATTTATCATTTAATTCAGAGATAACAGCCTAATATAAAGCACATGATTTATATTCTTTTTTATTATTATTATTATGAGTTAATATATAAAGTTATTAATATAATATATGTCATATATATGCATGTATATGTATGTATGTATGTATGTATGTATGTATGAGTATACACACACACACACACACACACACACCCACACAGTTGAAGTCAGAATTATTAGCCTCTCTAGGAATATTTTTTTCTTTTTTAAATATTTCCCAAATGATGTTTAACAGTGCAAGGAAATTTTCACAGTATGTCTGATAATATTTTTTCTTCTGGAGAAAGTCTTATTTGATTTATTTCGGCTAGAATAAAAGCAGTTTTTAATTTTTTAAACACCATTTTAAGGACAATAATTAGCCCCTTTAAGCATATTTTTTTGATAGTCTACAGAACAAACCATCATTATACAATAACTTGCCTAATTCCCCTAACCTGCCTAGTTACCCTAATTAACCTAGTTAAGCCTTTAAATGTCACTTTAAGCTGTATAGAAGTGTCTTGAAGAATATCTAGTCTAATATTATTTACTGTCATCATGACAAAATAAATAAATTATCTGAAATGAGTTATTAAAACTATCATGATTAGAAATGTGTTGAAAAAAATCTCTCCGCTAAACAAAAATTGGGGGGAAAAAAATAAACGGGGGCTAATAATTCTGACTGCAACTGTGTACATACATATACATATACACACACACAAACACATATACATACATATACATATATATATAAATAAAATGATGACATTTATCACGCTGATAAAAGGTCTCTGGTTCAAGTCCCGGCTGGGCCACTTGGCGTTTCTGTGTGGAGTTTGCATGTTCTCCCCGTGTTGGTGTGGGTTTCCTCCGGGTGCTCCGGTTTCCCCCCAGAGTCCAAACACATGCGCTATAGGGGAATTGAACTAAATTGGCCGTAGTGTGTGTTTGAATATGAGTGTGTATGGGTGTTTCCCAGTACTGGGTTGCAGCTGGAAGACCATCTGCTGTGTAAAACATATGCTAGGTAAATTGGTGGTTCATCACTAAGCCGAAGGAAAATGAATGAATATTATATCAGCCTTTAGTTTATTACTATTGTTATTTTCTTTATATCACTTAATTTATTAGTTACTATTAAGTCAATAATGTCAATGTACTGAATTATACAGTCTTGTAAAGTTATATACATATATATATATATATATATAAAATAGCTTATAATTATAATGTATAAAGTTTTTTGTAATTTAAATTTTTATTAGTATATTAGTTTATTAATATTACTATTATTTCCCCTATTATTATGTTTATATATATATATGCACATGTGGTATTTAGTTGTATTTTATTTCAATATATTTCATTCATTCATTTTCTTGTCGGCTTTGTCCCTTGCGGGGTCGCCACAGCGGAATGAACCGCCAACTTATCCAGCACGATTTTACGCAGCGGATGCCCTTCCAGCCGCAACCCATCTCTGGGAACTTCCACACACACATTCACACTCATACACTATGGACAATTTAGCTTTCCCAATTCACCTGTACCGCATGTGTTTGGACTGTGGGGGAAACCGGAGCACCCGGAGGAAACCCACGCGAACCCAGGGAGAACATGCAAACTCCACACAGAAACGCCAACTGACCCAGCCCAGCCGAGGTTCGAACCTGCGACCCAGCGACGTTCTTGCTGTGAGGCAACAGCACTACCTACTGCGCCACTGGGTTGCCTTCAATATATTTAAGCATCAATAATAACAGTCAAAGCTACTGAAATTGTATCATCATTTTTGTGTTTACCAGTAATAAACAGGAGAAAATATCAGAGAATCCCATAAATAAGAGAAACCCGTTTTATTTTCTTTGCTTGTTGATTATTAACCCTCCCGAGCAAACAATAAATGCACATTTCCCCGACAATAATCATGAAATATTAAACTGAACTGTTTGATTTGTAACACTTAGATGTGTGTTTCATTAAAAGCAGAAGTTTTACTCAATCTCACTCACTGATCCTGTTAGTCATCTGTGACTCATTCACTGTATTCACTGTGGTAAAACAGAGAGTGTGTGTGCGACTGTTAAAGGATGACACACACCTGTGCGGATGGACACTTTCTGGACCAGCTGCTACTCAAGTGCATGTCCTGCGATCTTCACTGTGACAAGCCTGTGCCTCCCAAACGCTGCGCTGAATACTGCGGTAAGTTACTATGACAGTGGTGTAAAGTAAATTACAAATACATCACTTTAACTCAGGGGTGCTCAACCCTGCTCCAGGAGATCTACCTTACTGGAGAGTTCAGCTCAGACTCTGCTCAAACACACTTGATAATCACAGGCAGGTGTGCTTGATATGGGCTGCAACTGAATCCTGCTGGATGGTAAGTCTCCAGGAACAGCGTTGGTCACCCCGGCTTTACAAATGAATCAGTTACTTTAAGTCAGGGGTGTCCAAACTCGGTCCTGGGGTGGCCGGTGTCCTGCATATTTTAATTCCAACCATAATTAAACAAACCTGAACCAGATAATCAAGCTTATTCGAGGTATACTAGAAACCTCCAGGCAGCTGTGTTGAAGGAAGTTGGAGCTAAACTATGCAGGACACCGGCCCTCCAGGACTGAGTTTGGACAGCTCTGCTTTAATCAGTGTTAAAAATGTGTACTTCTGTGCTGTATGAGGACTTTTACTGCGTTTTTTTCCCTTCGACCTTGTCTTTTAACGACTTTGAAATGGTTATACATATTTTTATCTCGACTCGGCTAGATTATTGTAATCCCCCATGTGGGTATTAGCCATACCTCCGTTACTCGTCTGCAGAATGCTGCTGCTCGTTTGCTGACGGGGACACGCAAACGGGAACACATTACACCCATACTGGCTTCTCTTCATTGGCTTCCTGTACAGTTTAGGATACATTTTAAGATTTTAGTTTTGGTGTTTAAATGCCTAAATGGACTAGCACCAAGTTACTTGTCCTCATTAATCCAATTGTACACTCCTTCAAGGGCACTTAGATGTGCTGATCAGCTACTTTTGGCTGTTCCGTGACGCACAAGGTTAAAAACCAGGGGGGACGGTGCCTTTGCAGTGGTGGCCCCCAAACTTTGGAATAATTTGCCTCTCCATGCCGCAACCCTTTCTGTTTTTAAATCTAGTCTTAAAACCCATTTTTACTCTGGCTTTTAATGTCATATGAGAGTAATGTGTCTGTTGTATTTGTCTTATGTTTTAGATAGTGTATGTACAGCACTTTGGTAAGCACTTGTTGTTTTTAAAAAAAAGCGCTTTATAAATAAACTTGAACTTCGACCTGCAGTCTCTACTTTACAGTACGTTTATTTTATTTTTAAATAGTTTTAAAAATGTGAACTTTTACTATATTTTTAGTACTTTTACTGTGTTTTTTCCCTTTATTAATGCTTTTGAATTAGATTATGGGATATAGATTGATTGTGTGTGTGTGTGTGTTTTCAGTGGCGTGGAGATGCAGAGCGGTGTCGGGTCAGTTTTATGATGCTCTTCTGAAGAAATGTCTACAGTGTTCAGATCTGTGCGGGACTCACACACCGGCCTGTGAACACATCTGCGGCAGTGAGTCAAATCATCATGGTCTCTCTTTTAAAACAAATCACACAATCACAGGTAACACTTTACAATAACAGTACATGAATAATGATGTATTAATGTGCAAACTAAACATTACTTTATTATGAATTAATGATGAGTTAATGTATGCACTAATCATGAACTAACTTGAACTACAACATGAGTGAATAACGGCTACCTTAATTACTTGTTAGTACATGTTGTTAATTAATGTATTAGTTAACATTTAAGTTTAAGCTAAATGTAACCAACGTGAACTCATGAGCTGTTAATGTATGATTATGTCATGACTTTACTTGGAGGGGCACATCATCATTAACTCATCCTTAACTACTCATGAACTCCTGTTCATGCTGATGTTGACTGAACACTTTTCTATTGTTATTCAGTGTAAACTCACTAGTTGGACGCGCATAAGGAGTTCATGAGTAGTTAAGAATGGGTTAATGATGATGTGCCCCTTCAAGTAAAGTCACAACATAATTATATATTAACATATCATGAGTTCATGATGGTTAAATTAAGCATAAACTAATGTGGTAATTAATACAATTTACAAACAATCATGTACTAACAAGTAATTAAGGTAGCCGTTATTCACTCATGTGACTCATGTTGTAGTTCAAGTTAGTTCATGATTAGTGCATACCTTAACTCACCATTAATTCATAATAAAGTAATGTTTAGTTTACATATTAATACATCATTATTCATGTACTGTTATTATAAAGTGTTACCCAATCACATTGATGCTTATTTTTATTTATTCATTTTCATTTCGGCTTAGTCCCTTTATTAATCAGGGGTCGCCACAGCGGAATGAACCGCCAACTTATCCAGCATATGTTTTATGCAGCAGATGCCCTTCCAGCTGCAACCCATCACAGGGAAACACCCATACACACTCATTCACACACATACACTACGGACAATTTAGCTTACCCAGCTCCCCTATAGCGCATGTGTTTGGACTGTGGGGGAAACCGGAGCACCCGGAGGAAACCCACGCCAACACGGGGAGAACATGCAAACTCCACACAGAAATGTCAATTGACGATTCAGTGGCAAAAAAGGAAAGAAAAGTCAGATGCAAACTATAAACAATTCATAAAATATTCTAAAAATTATTAAAATAGTCATTAAAATATTTCGTAATGGAGAAAGTCAGAAAAAACATCTGATCTGTAGAATTTAAACATTAAAAAATACAAAATAAGCCTGATCTCATGAGAAAACGTAGTACATTTGTCAGTTTAGTGGTTTAAAGCTGTTGGAAGAAAGATCAAGATCCCATAATGCAATAACTAAATGGGGAAAAATAGAAAATAAATTGGTGCCTTCTCATTAAACAACACCCACAGTCCTCCTGAAAGTGCACCTGATTGACCCTGTGTGTATGTCAATCCTCAGACCCGGTGTCGGACTCTGAAGTGCCGCTGGTGACCGGCAGAGGGCGCATTGTGAGCGCCTCTCCGCTGCTGCTGTACGCGCTGCTCGGTGTGTGTGTGACGGTGCTCATGTTCAGTCTGAGCGCTGCTGTGCTGATGCTGCTGCTGAGGAGAAACGAACACACACCGATCACAGACGAGCACAAACAACAGACATCTGAAGGTCAGGTCAATGATGGCGCATACACTTTTACAAAGATATAGCATGGAAAATAAAGGAATAAAGTCAAGAAATGAATGAAGAAAAGGATCAATGAGAGAAAGAGATTTAGTGATTTACTTACATCATTTCTTATTGGTTTAAATAAGATTTCAAGCACTTCATGAGTTTCTGTGGTCTCAGATATTGGACTTATAGGTATATTTCAAATTTGTTATGGGCTCCATAACAATAAGTTGACCACTTTTTATATGGAAATAATCAGAGATATTTCCTGCAGATTCTCTGATGGCTGGGTCTGATGAAGTGTCTCAGGAGGAGGGCAGCGTGCATCATCCTCATCATCATCAGGACCGGCCGCGGGCCACAGAGACCTGCGTTTACTGTTTCTCAGAGCACACGGCGAGACCCCACACACTCCTCCAACAGGCCGGAGATCAGAATCCCGAGAGCGTCCCCATCCCGCAGGATAAATGCGCAGCAATGCGGATCATCTGCTCTCCCACACAAACCAGCCTTTAACACACTCCTGTAGAAACCCTAAAGCAGGGGAGTCAAACTCAGCCGCAGCCCTGCACAGTTTAGTTCCAACCCTGCTTCAACACACCTATCTGTAGGTATCAAACAAGCCTGAAGCACTCATTTAGTTTGATCAGGTGTGTTTAAGTAGGGTTGGAACTAAACAGCGCAGGGCTACGGCCCTCCAGGAACAGAGTTTGACACCTGTGCCCTAAAGCATGCGTGCTGTGTTTAATACAGCACACAACACGTTTAAGGGCACTAGATGCTGTAGCTTTCCCTTGGGGTAAGGTCTGTAGGGATACAGCTGCGGATACTCATCAATATTGAATTATTTTGAGACTGTACAACAATAATTCATATTTTTACATTACTGTGAGGGTTGGGTTTGGGGGTTGACAGTAAATAAATACAATTAATGAGTCATTTAATTAATATTATGAATAATACTCGGTGTATTGACTGTTTTTACATTACTGTGAGGGATGGGCTAGAGGTAGAGGTTAATAGAATACAATTTAATGGGTAATTTATTAAATAACAATACTCTGTATAGTTACTGCTTTTACATTATTGTGAGGGGGAGGTTTAGGGTTGGGGTAGACGTTAATAAAATACAATTTAATGGGTAATTGAATAAATAATATCAATAGTTCGCGTTAACCATTCATGGTAAAGTCTAGAAGGGATACAGCTGCAGCCGGAAGTTAATGATAATTATTAAATTACAATAACAGAATTAGTGTACAACAATAATGACTGTTTTTACATTACTGGGGGGGTTGGGTTTAGGGGTAGACGTTAATAAATTACAATTAAAGTGTGATGTAATAATATAAATGATTAAATTTTTACATACATTACTCTGAAGGGCAGGTTTAGGATTGGGGTTTGGGGTAGACGTTAATAAAATACAATTAATGGGTAACTTACAGCCATTGAGTCTAGAAGGGATACAGCTGTGGCGTTAATGATAACTATTACAATACAATTATTACTTTTCCAAAAACTGGAAGTGTAAACTGGCAGCAAATCCTGAGCCGACCAAACAAACTGGACAAATATGTACTCTTAAATCAGTGAACAACGTGTATAAAATGATGTGAAGTGTGACTGAAATGTCTGTTTCTTTCCTATAAAAACTAAATTAAAAAATAAACAATTTCCCAGAGATGGGTTGCAGCTGGAAGGGCATCCGCTGTGTAAAACATATGCTGGATAAGTTGGCGGTTCATTCCGCTGTGGCGACCCCAGATTAATAAAGGGACTAAGCTGAAAAGAAAATGAATTAATGAATAAATAAAATATATACACAGTTGAAGTTAGAATTATTAGCCCCCCTAAATCATTAGTCCGCCTGAATTATTAGCCCCAATTTATTTCTGTTTAACAGAGAGCAGATTTCTTCAACACATTTCTAATCATAATAGTTTTAATAACTCATCTCTAATAACTGATTTATTTTATCTTTGTCATGATGACAGTAAATAATATTTGACTAGATATTCTTCAAGACACTTCTATACAGCTTAAAGTGACATTTAAAGACTTAACTAGGTTAATTAGGGTAACTAGGCAGGTTAGGGTAATTAGGCAAGTTCTTGTATAATGATGGTTTGTTCTGTAGACTATTGAAAAAAAATATATATAGCTTAAAGGGGCTAATAATTGTCCTTAAAATGGTGTTTAAAAAATTAAAAACTGCTTTTATTCTAGCCGAAATAAAACAAGTAAGACTTTCTCCAGAAGAAAAAATATTATCAGACATACTGTGAAAATTTCCTTGCTCTGGTAAACATCATTTGGGAAATATTTAAAAAAAAAGAAAGAAAATTCAAAGCGGGGCGAATAATTCTGACTTCAACTATATATGTGTGTGTGTGTGTGTGTGCATATTTATGCATGTTGGTGGAGGAGCTGCTAGAGAATGGGCATATCAGAAAGAAATGCAGTTACTAAATATTTATGTTGCAAATTTGGTCACTAATTTGAGTAAATTTATCTTTGTTGCTTTGACTTTCATTTATGTTTTACGACAAGGAACCATCCTGGTGATATTCAAATGCATTTGATGATTATTATTTTTTCCCATTCATTTAAAGACCAACTATTACCCTTATATATACACAAGACACTGGTGCACAAAAGAAGTAAATGTGAGCTTTTTTGTGAGCACGACTGTATTCAAATATTAAAAGGCTGTATAAAAAAAATAACGTAAGAGTATAAATAGCAAATTTAAGGGCCAATATAATACGTTGATGTCATGAACTTGCTAATTAGCATATGACATCATCTAATGACATTCATTGGGTGTTTGGCAGCACTGAATTTTTTCCTCAGAGTCATATTTGATTTTGTTTAACATTGTTGGAGATGAAAATATCGATGAAAATGAACTTTTTAATTAAGAAAACTGAATGGTTTACTTTTGCAATCCTAGTGTTGTTCTGTCTACAGGCTTGCTAATACCAAAATACTAATATCTAGCATCCACACCTAAATGTTTGGGTTACGCTGCAGATTTATCACTTTAAAAATATTGGGTGCCGATTTTCTCTTATGGAGTATAAATGATTTAATATGCTACATCCACTGTTACTATGGCAACATCTGCATCACCTCAGCCAATCAAATTCGTTCCTGAAGAATAAGTAAATAGTCTATCAGATCCACTTGAATCACAAATACTACTGAAAAAAAACTGCTTTACTTATATATATATATATATATATATATATATATATATATATATATATATATATATATATATATATACACTCACCGGCCACTTTATTAGGTACACCTCACTGGTACCGGGTTGGACCCCTTTTGCCTTCAGAACTGCTTTAATCCTTCGTGGAATAGATTCAACAAGCTACTGGAAATATTCCTCAGAGATTTTGCTCCATATTGACATGATAGCATCACGCAGTTGCTGCAGATTTGTCGGCTGCACATCCATGATGCCAATCTCCCTTTTCACCACATCCCAAAAGTGCTCTATTGGATTGAGATAGGGTGACTGTGGAGGCCATTTGAGTACAGTGAACTCATTGTCATGTTCAAGAAACCAGTCTGAGATTATTGTCGCTTTATGACATGGTGCGTTATCCTGCTGGAAGTAGCCATCAGAAGATGGAGACACTGTGGTCATAAAGGGATGGACATGGTCAGCAACAATACTCAGGTAGGCTGTGGCGTTGACACCATGCTCAATTGGTACTAATAGACCCAAGGTGTGCCAAGAAAATCTCCCCCACACCATTACACCACCACCACCAGCCTGAACCGCTGATACAAGGCAGGATGGATCCATGCTTTCATGGTGTTGAGGGTAAATTCTGACCCGACCATCCGAATGTGGCAGCAGAAATGGAGACTCATCAGACCAGGCAACGTTTCTCCAATCTTCTATTGTCCAGTTTTGGTGAGCCTGTGTGAATTGTAGCCTCAGTTTCCTGTTCTTAGCTGACAGGAGTGGCACCCGGTGTGGTCTTCTGCTGCTGTAGCCCATCCGCCTCAAGGTTGGACGTGTTGTGTGTTCAGAGATGCTCTTCTGCAGACCTCGGTTGTAACGAGTGCTTATTTGAGTTACTGTTGCCTTTCTATCAGCTGGAACCAGTCTGGCCATTCTCCTCTGGCATCAACAAGGCGTTTGCGCCCACAGAACTGCCACTCACTGGATATTTCCTCTTGTTCAGACCATTCTCTGTAAACCCTCGAGATGGTTGTGCCTGAAAATCCCAGTAGATCAGCAGTTTCTGAAATACTCAGAGCAGCCCGTCTGGCACCAACAACCATGCCACGTTCAAAGTCACTTAAATCCCCTTTCTTCCCCATTCTGATGCTCGCTTTGACCTGCAGCAGATCGTCTTGACCATGTCTACATGCCTAAATGCATTGAGTTGCTGCCGTGTGACTGGCTGTGATTTGCATTAACAAGCAGTTGGACAGGTGTACCTAATAAAGTGGCCGGTGAGTGTATATACTTCAATAAACTAAGGTTAACAAAGGTGGATAGAGTAATAAACGTGCTGCTCACTGTGTGTTCACATCTCATTATTGTGAAGTGTTACCACTATAGTTTGGCTAGATTTCTCACTCATTGCTTTAAGATATGGATAAAACACTAAAGTGCATTGCATATGTTTGTCTAAAAATAAGAAGTCTAAATAAAATAACAAACAGAAATGTGAATTGCTGAAAAACCTGTCGTTCTCCTGCAGTGTCTGATCTGAATGTCCTCATCAGAAATAAAGACGGCCTAAAACTGAGCAGAAGAGATGCTGAAAGCACAACAAAGCATGCAGAGAATTAGGAAAAGACACATGAGAGAGAACTCTGATTAATTAACGGAGAAAGACAAAGATAACCAAAAATGCTGAACCAGAAAGAGCAGCGCCCCGAGGGAAGCAGAAATCTCCCGTTTTCCTTCATCTCACAGGATCAGTTGTTCCAGCCGGAGAGCAAATCACACACACACACACACACACACACAGCGCTGTGTTTTTTTCTTCACCATTTTCAATTGATTTGTTTTACATACATTACATACATACATACTATACATAGATACATAATTAACATTTATAAAATCCTCCCCAAAGTCTGTTAGCATCCACTTTAAACGGCATGCCAAGTTTGAGTACTGATTCAGTACACACACACACACACACACACACACACACACACACACACACACACACACATTGACAACACCAACACACAGGTGGCCACATACCTGCATGCGCACACATACACTCTCTCTCTCGCGCGCGCGCTCGCTCGCTCGCTCACTCAACAGCACACACATATATAGGTGTGTACAGGGATATGCATACATGCCCACACACACCCACGAGTGTATACATACATTCTCACACACACAAACGTATAGTGCACACATGAATATGTATACATGTACGTGCATACACACACAAATTAGAGTGTGTACATGGATATGCATACATGCACACACACACATACACAAATATGCATACAAGCGCACACACAGACATATTAGTGCGTACAAGTGCATACATGCATCCACACAAGTGTATACATGGATATGCATGCACACTCACATATGCACACACACACACGTTCAGACACACATGCACACACAGACAGGGATATGCATACATGTCCACACACACACACACACACACACACACACACACACACACACACACACAAACATATTAGTGCACAGATGAGTATGTATACATGTACACGCATAAACACACACACAAATAGGAGTGTGTACGTGGATATGCATACACATACACACACACAAATATGAATACATGTGCGTGCACACACACAGACATATTAGTGTGTACACGTATGCATACATGAACACACACACACGCGCACACACACGGATGTGCACAAATATGTATACCTGCATGCACACATACATAAGTGTGTACAGTATATATGCACGCACACTCACATACGCGCACACACACACACACACGTGTGTACAAAGATATGCATATGCGCACACAAACATACATGCAATCACACACAGAGACACAATGCATACACAAATATGCATACATGAACACGTGCGCACACACATGGATGCATGCACGCACACACACACACGTACATGGATAGGCATACATGAATGCACACACACACACAAACACACACAATAGTGTACACATCTGCATATATTCATGCACACACACACACACACACACATTTAAGTGTGTACATGTATATATGCACACCCATGTACACACGTACAGACATGCATACAAGCAATCTCTCACACACACGCACACACTCATGCACATATGAGTGTGCACACAGATATGCATATATGCGCGCACACACACACACACTTGCTCGCTCATACACCCACACACGTGGCTGAGATTAACACTGCTGAATCAAGCCATGAAAATAAAGGTGGTCGTCCACGAAACATCAGAAACGCAACACACACACACACACAAGCCTTCGCAACCAAACCTGCAGCGACATCCAAACCAGTGGAAGCAAAGATCAAGCACAAACTCTCCTCCGCACTCACAGCCAATCACAGAACACAAAAAGATGCGGGTATCGGACACGTGAACAAAAAACAAATGACTTATAAAAATAGATTTATATATAGATCTGTGTGTGTGTGTGTGTGTGTGTGTGTGTGTGTGTGTGAGAGAGAGATACATTTCAGCCCTCGACCAAACAAAAACAAAAGAGAGAGAGAGAGAGAGAGAGAGGAGAGAGGAGAGAGAGAGAGAGAGAGAGAGAGAGAGAGAGAGAGAGAGAGAGAGCAGAACGATTGCGACGCTCGTCTGAATGAAAACTAAAAGTGCTGGACACGGACAGTATTTCGTCAAACAACAATATAGGTTTACGCTGAAGTCAAGAACACCTTTCTGTTGCATTCAGTACATCAATAATGCATACCAAGAAATAAAAAAAGGAATCGCTTTTCCCTCATATACTTCATGAGAACGGGGCAGCAGAAGTGAGTGAGTGAGTGATGTCAGTCTGTCTGTGTTTCTGTAGTAGAGGTGGAGGCTGCTTTTCTCCTCCTCCTCCTCCTCCTCCTTCCGTCAAGTATGCTCCGGATGCTCAGTGCAGATTGGTTTAGCCGTGTACGCTTTATCTTTTTTTTCTTCTTGAATGATGTGATGTCTTGTTTTCGTGGTTTGTGAGAAGGCTCTGGGGTCCGTCCGTCCGGCTCTCGAGTGGAGGATTTACAGCGTTTTCATCCCTCCTTCGCTCAGATCATCTTTTCATCCCTTCACAGCTTGGACTCAGTCACGTCTGGATCCTCCATTATTCATATTCAAGGAACTGTTTATGGTAAAATAACAAGTACCTGCAAAAAGAGGAGAATACAGGTTCAGAAATGAGTTCAGATGTGCAGCAATATTTGAGTATTACTTATTAGTTTGTCTATGTTTCAGATTAGTTTATTTGTTTACAGGCGCATATACAGGGAGTGCAGAATTATTAGCAAGTTGTATTTTTGAGGATTAATTTTATTATTGAACAACAACCATGTTCTCAATGAACCCAAAAAACTCATTAATATCAAAGCTGAATATTTGTGGAAGTAGTTTTTAGTTTGTTTTTAGTTTGAGCTATTTTAGGAGGATATCTGTGTGTGCAGGTGACTATTACTGTGCAGAATTATTAGGCAACTTAACAAAAAACAAATATATCCCCATTTCAATGATTTATTTTCACCAGTGAAACCAATATAACATCTCAACATTCACAAATATACATTTCTGACATTCAAAAACAAAACAAAAACAAATCAGTGACCAATATAGCCACCTTTCTTTGCAAGGACACTCAAAAGCCTGCCATCCATGGATTCTGTCAGTGTTTTGATCTGTTCACCATCAACATTGCGTGCAGCAGCAACCACAGCCTCCCAGACACTGTTCAGAGAGGTGTACTGTTTTCCCTCCTTGTAGATCTCACATTTGATGATGGACCACAGGTTCTCTATGGGGTTCAGTCAGGTGAACAAGGAGGCCATGTCATTAGTTTTTCTTCTTTTAGACCCTTTCTTGCCAGCCACGCTGTGGAGTACTTGGACGCGTGTGATGGAGCATTGTCCTGCATGAAAGTCATGTTTTTCTTGAAGGATGCAGACTTCTTCCTGTACCACTGCTTGAAGAAGGTGTCTTCCAGAAACTGGCAGTAGGACTGGGAGTTGAGCTTGACTCCATCCTCAACCCGAAAAGGCCCCACAAGCTCATCTTTGATGATACCAGCCCAAACCAGTACTCCACCTCCACCTTGCTGGCGCCTGAGTCGGACTGGAGCTCTCTGCCCTTTACCGATCCAGCCACGGGCCCATCAAGACTCACTCTCATTTCATCAGTCCATAAAACCTTAGAAAAATCAGTCTTGAGATATTTCTTGGCCCAGTCTTGACGTTTCAGCTTGTGTGTCTTGTTCAGTGGTGGTGGTTTTTCAGCCTTTCTTACCTTGGCCATGTCTCTGAGTATTGCACACCTTGTGCTTTTGGGCACTCCAGTGATGTTGCAGCTCTGAAATATGGCAAAACTGGTAGCAAGTGGCATCTTGGCAGCTGCACGCTTGACTTTTCTCAGTTCATGGGCAGTTATTTTGCACCTTGGTTTTTCCACACGCTTCTTGCGACCCTGTTGACTATTTTGAATGAAACGCTTGATTGTTCGATGATCACGCTTCAGAAGCTTGGCAATTTTAAGAGTGCTGCATCCCTCTGCAAGATATCTCACTATTTTTGACTTTTCGGAGCCTGTCAAGTCCTTCTTTTGACCCATTTTGCCAAAGGAAAGGAAGTTGCCTAATAATTCTGCACACCTGATATAGGGTGTTGATGTCATTAGACCACACCCCTTCTCATTACAGAGATGCACATCACCTAATATGCTTAATTGGTAGTAGGCTTTCGAGCCTATACAGCTTGGAGTAAGACAACATGCATAAAGAGGATGATGTGCTCAAAATACTCATTTGCCTAATAATTCTGCACTGCCTGTATATATATATATAGATATAGATATAGATAGATATTGTTTAAAACAATAATTAACAGATTTAGGAAGTTTTCACAGTATTTCCTGGAATATTTTTTTTCTTCTGGAGAAAGTCTTTTGTCTTATTGCAACTAGAATTAAAGCAGTTTTTCATTATTTTAAAGCCATTTTAAGGTCAATATTATTAGCCCCCTTTAGCAATATTAGTTTTGGATTGTCTCCAGAACAAACCACTGTTATACAATGACTTGCCTAATTACCCTAACTTTACTCTAATTAACCTAGTTAAGCCTTTAAATGTCACTAAGCTGAATACTAGTCAATATCTAGTCAAATGTACTGTCATCATGGCAAAGAGAAAAGAAATCAGTTATTAGAAATGAGTTATTAAAACTATTTTGTTTAGAAATGTGTTGAAGAAAATCATCTTTCCATTAAAAAGAAATAGAGAAAATATATAAAAATATATATTATTGACACTTTTGATAAACTTTGACATTTTTAATGATCAAAAGACCTGCATAACTGATATGCAGATGTCCCTGCTTTGACATTTTCTTTCTGATGAAATAAACACAGAAGGAGAGACTGACCCCTCGCTGTCCAGAACATCTTTAATGCTGGCTTTAGTGATAATGGCGTCATCACATTTAAACCACTGGTCCTTGTGCTGCCGGATGAATGTGGTGTAGTGGCCGCTTTCCAACGTGCCCTGATGATTGACCACCGCAAACAGAGAATACCTGAACACACACACATAACCACACACTTGAGTTACACTTTCTACAAGCCCCGCCTTCTCAAAAGCCCAGAGAGCTCTGATTGGCTAGATGTCACTGCCACTGTGCTGTGATTGGTCAAACACCTCAAGCAGGTGCTACAAATGTACTGTTGCTTACTGTAATCTTCAGTTTCAGCTTCTACAGCAAACAGTAAACAAACAATATTAGTCGGTTTTACTCTATCATTTGGAGCTCGAGTCTATCTTGATTTACACAGGGTCATTCTCATTCATGTTTGTTTTCAGCAAAATAAGTAACCTTTACTATTGGATAAATTTATTATATATATATATATATATATATATATATATATATATATATATATATATATATATATATATATATATATATATATAAAATAAAAAATATATATAATATAAACAAAATATTTAGAGGAATATAATATAAAAATAAAGTTAATTAATTAATATAATAAAATAAACATTAAATAAATATAACAAATAAATATAAAAATATAAATATAATATAACAAATTATATTATAAATGTAATATAATAATATAACTTACTTGTTATCATTGTTTAATGAGTCTACTGGCTGCTGGTACTGTCCGTTCATTCGGCTCTCTTTACTGCAGGAAAAGCACAAGACATCAGCGTTAAACTCTATACTTTTATTTCTATCACACTAATGATAATGAGGGCGCGGTCTAGTGTAGTTTTAAACAGCAGATGGCGCTCTAGGCTAGTTTTTAACAGCAGATGGCGCTCTAGGCTAGTTTAAACAGCAGATGGCGCTCTAGGCTAGTTTCAACAGCAGATGGCGCTCTAGGCTAGTTTCAACAGCAGATGGCGCTCTAGGCTAGTTTCAACAGCAGATGGCGCTCTAGGCAAGTTTTTAACAGCAGATGGCGCTCTAGGCTAGTTGAAACAGCAGATGGTGCTCTAGGCTAGTTTTAAACAGCAGATGGCGCTCTAGGCTAGTTGAAACAGCAGATGGTGCTCTAGGCTAGTTTTTAACAGCAGATGGCGCTCTAGGCTAGTTTAAACAGCAGATGGCGCTCTAGGCTAGTTTCAACAGCAGATGGCGCTCTAGGCTAGTTTAAACAGCAGATGGCGCTCTAGGCTAGTTTAAACAGCAGATGGCGCTCTAGGCTAGTTTAAACAGCAGATGGCGCTCTAGGCTAGTTTAAACAGCAGATGGCGCTCTAGGCTAGTTTTGAACAGCAGATGGCGCTCTAGGCTAGTTTAAACAGCAGATGGTGCTCTAGGCTAGTTTTTAACAACAGTTGGCGCTCTAGTGTAGTTTAAACAGCAGATGGCGCTCTAGGCTAGTTTTAAACAGCAGATGGCGCTCTAGGCTAGTTTTTAACAGCAGATGGTACTCTAGGCTAGTTTTTATACCGCAGATGTCGCTCTAGGCTAGTTTCTTAAGAGCAAATGGCGCTCGAGGCTAGTTTTTATACCGCAGATGTCGCTCTAGGCTAGTTTCTTAAGAGCAGATGGTGCTCTAGGCTAGTTTTTATACCGCAGATGTCGCTCTAGGCTAGTTTCTTAAGAGCAGATGGTGCTCTAGGCTAGTTTTAAACAGCAGATGGCGCTCTAGTGTAGTTTAAACACAGATGGCACTCTAGGCTAGTTTCTTAACAGCAGAGGGCGCTCTAAGCTAGTTTTAAACCGCAGATGCCGTTCTAGGCTAGTTTTAAACCGCAGATGCCGTTCTAGGCTAGTTTTAAACAGCAGATGGCACTCTAGGCTAGTTTTTATACCGCAGATGTCGCTCTAGGCTAGTTTCTTAAGAGCAGATGGCGCTCTAGGCTAGTTTTTATACCGCAGATGTCACTCTAGGCTAGTTTTTAACAGCAGATGGCACTCTAGGCTAGTTTTCAACAGCTGATGGCACTCTAGGCTAGATTTAAACAGCAGACGGTGTTCTCTAGGCTTGTTTTAAACAACAGATGGCATTCTAGGCTAGTTTTTAACAGCAGATGGCACTCTAGGCTAGTTATTCTATAGCAAGATGGCGCTCTAGGCTAGTTTCTTAACAGCAGATGGCACTCTAGGCTAGTTTTAAACAGCAGGCGGCGCTCTCTAGGCTAGTTTTAAACAGCAAACAATGCTCTGGGCTAATTTTAAACTGCAGATGGCGTTCTCTAGGCTAGTTTTTAACAGCAGACGGTGCTCTAGGCTATTTTCTTTAACAGCCCATGGTGCTCTGAGCTAGTTTTAAACTGCAGATGCCATTCTAGGCTAGTGTTTAACAGCAGAGGGCGCTCTAGGCTAGTGTTTAACAGCAGAGGGCACTCTAGGCTAGTTTTAAACAGCAGAGGGCACTCTAGGCTAGTTTAAACAGCAGAGGGCACTCAAAGCTAGTGTTTAACAGCAGAGGGCACTCTAGGCTAGTTTTAAACAGCAGAGGGCGCTCTAGGCTAGTTTTAAACAGCAGAGGGCGCTCTAGGCTAGTTTTAAACAGCAGAGGGCACTCTAGGCTAGTTTTAAACAGCAGAGGGCACTCAAGGCTAGTTTTCAACAGCAGAGGGCACTCTAGGCTAGTTTTAAACAGCAGAGGGCACTCAAGGCTAGTGTTTAACAGCAGAGGGCACTCTAGGCTAGTGTTTAACAGCAGAGGGCACTCAAGGCTAGTGTTTAACAGCAGAGGGCACTCTAGGCTAGTTTTAAACAGCAGAGGGCACTCAAGGCTAGTTTTAAACAGCAGAGGGTGCTCTCTAGGCTAGTTTTAAACAACAGATAACACTCTAGGCTAGTTTTAAACAACAGATAACACTCTAGGCTAGTTTTAAACAACAGATAACACTCTAGGCTAGTTTTAAACAACAGATAACACTCTAGGCTAGTTTTAAACAACAGATAACACTCTAGGCTAGTTTTAAACAGCAGAGGGGGCTCTCTAGGCTAGTTTTAAACAGCAGACGTCTCTCTAGGCTAGTTTTTAACCATATACAAAAATTCCCACAATGAAGAGTTCAATCGGCCTGTTATGCATGTTGACTTTGACTTACAATCTTATTAATGATTATTTGGGGTATTTGGAAGGTATTGTATGCGAGAAAGAATAACTTTTGAAAATCTCAGAATCGATGCATGGTCAATTTCTCAAATGACTTTTCCATCACAGCTCTAATGAAGGAGTGTGTTTGTACCTTGATGCCATGAAGGGCGTCATATCGAGCTCCAGAGGAAAGGACACATATGTGGTGATCTTCCTCCGCAGCTTCGCCGAATGCTCAAACCGCTGAAAAACACACAAACACATTTTAGTGATGCTGAAATCTCAAGGCAGAGAGTAGCAGCTCTGCTCTTACTTTGAGGTGAAAGCAGGCCACTATAGGAAGCCTCTTCATCGTCAGCTGTTTGGTGGACTCCTGGTAACTATGGCAACCGCTGCATTTTATCTTGGCGCTGCTTCCTAAGTGTTCGGGTCTGGTGAACCTGCAATGCAGAAAAGCAGTGAGCAGAGGCCAGAGAGATGCTGCTTCTCTTCATGTTTCAGGTAAAATTACGTCAAACATCGAATAAAAATACACACTTCACAGCACCTTTAAAGTCTGTATGAAATCTAAATGTTTAACCTTAATTTGGCCACCTAAATATTCTTTAGGTAAACATCAAATCAGTGCAAGTTAATCCACATAAGTGTTTGTTTTAGTCATCTTCAACCTGATCCTCTGCTTCTGTGTTAGCAGTGTTGGTCATTCATGCTTCAGCCACAATATTCTTAGCCACGCCCCTCTTACTGTTAGTTTCCAATGATGGTTAGTTTTAAATGATGGATATATTCCAATGATGGAACACTGATGTACATGTGATTTTACAGCTCTTTTATTTTTAATAAATTTGCAACAATTTCTAAAACTCTTTTTTCCACATTGTCATTATGGGGGATTGTGTGTAGAATGTTGAGGAAATAAATCAATTTAATCCAATTTAAAATAAGGCTGTAACAAACAAATGTGGAAAAAGTGAAGCTCTATCAATACTTTCCGGATGCACTGTACATCCCATTGTTGGCCTGATTTGTAATCATAATACAGCTTATTATGATTATATACTGTAGTCCAGTTGTCTGATATAACTTAGTATATACAATAGTATATACCATATACAGTTGAAGTCAGAATTATTACCCCCCCTGTTTATTTAACAGAGAAAAGATTTTTTCTAATCATAATAGTTTTAATAACTCATCTCTAATAACTGATTTATTTTCTCTTTGTCATGATGACAGTAAATAATATTAGACTAGATATTCTTCAAGACACTTCTATACAGCTTAAAGTGACATTTAAAGGCTTACCTAGGTTAATTAGGGTAACTAGGCAGGTTAGGGTAATTAGGCAAGTTATTGTATAATGATGGTTTGTTCTGTAGACTATCGAAAAAAAATAGCCTAAAGGGGCTAATAATATTGTCCTTAAAATGGTGTTTAAAAAATTAAAAACTGCTTTTATTCTAGCCGAAATAAAACAAATAAGACTTTCTCCAGAAGAAAAAATATTATCAGACATACTGTGAAAATTTCCTTGTTCTGTTAAACATCATTTGGGAAATATTTAAAAAAGAAAAAAAAAATCAAAGGGGGGCTAATAATTCTGACTTCAGCTTTACATATAATGTACCATTATATATTACAAGTAGCATGCTGTGCTCACACCAGACGCGAAGCGCATGGGTAAATCGCGCTATTCACGCGTAAATAGACGCATGAACATTTGAGTTTACTCGCTTCATTCGCGCATCAAACTCCGCTTCATTCACGCGTCAAATTCACTGCAGAACAGACGAGGATTTGCGTGATGGGCAGGGCTTCTGTCTGCCCGGTGACTGTAGCTTCGTTGCTAAATGGCTAACATGGATTTTATTGAGAAAATAACTGTTTATGCGTGTAGGAGCTATACATTGTAATTTGGCGATTGGCCACAAGGTGTCAGTACGTGACTATATAACTGTGGCTTCACTGCATGGAGGAAGACAGCGTTGGTAGGAAGCACACAGTTTTTGACCGTAACTTTCACCGTAGTGTAACTTGGATTTTGGAATTTAAGGTAACAGAGAATTGTGCATTAGAGATTGAGGAAAATTGATTTAGAAATTGCGTTGATTGGAAAATAAAGACGTTTTTATTTGCATCTATTTTGCCTACGGACGCTGCTTTTTACGCGTTTAAAAGACTAGCTCACTCTACCAACAATAGCGGCATTGGAAAGCCGCTACAATGTGCTTTATGAAGGCTGAAAAACAGCGTCGATACGTTTTGAGCAGTGTCTGAGTCCACTAGATCCTTTCAGAGGTGCACCCAGCTCTGTGAGCTCATAAACTCCTCCAGAAACTTAACCTGGATGATGGAAGCTTTTAGCAGTGCTTCCGACTGAGCCAAGCCCAGTTTGATGAACTGTTGCTGGTGTCGGCTGGAGGATTTTCCCCGGGATACTAACAACAGGTGCTAAGTCACAATCATGCCCCCACAAGAGCAAGCTCCTGATTGGTTAACGTGGTGCGAATGTTCGCAGAAGTTCAGATTTTTGAACTCGAGCGATTTGCGCGTCACACGAACAAAACAATCCATCCGCGCCGCGCCATTCGCGCGTATCGCGCCGCAGGATGCCTATTTGTGCGTTTGCATTGACTTAACATGTAAATCACTCGTGCTTGCCGCTTCTTCCGCGGCTGGTGTGAACGCAGCATTAGTCCTTAGATTAATTAATCCTTAATTAATTACAGATGTAATTACATGCATGTATTTATTCAATCATAAGTACAATGTAAAAACATGCATTTACACAATAAGTACACTGTAATATATTGTTAATTTCAGAGTAAGTACATATTAGTTAAGGCCAAATGGGGCCGTACCTTCCGTTGTGTTCAACACATTTGTTTTTTAAAATGAGTTTAAAAGCAGTGGACAGTGATTTAATGTTCATTTTAAATGTTTAACTATCCCTATAAGAGGCTAAGTAATCAGTCAGTACCTGCGCAGGCAGTCTGTGAGCGTGGTAGCTCCGCTCGGGTGGCTGTCTCCGTTCACCACACTGCCGTCACTGCCGGGACTGAGCGGCCAGAACGGAGTGGAGGAGCCCGGCAGATCCAGGCTGATGTCCCAGAATGGGTCTATTGTGGTGGAGACGCCGCTGTGGATGAAGAGATCACACCATACCATCAGATAAATCAGCATTATCTGTCATGCACAACCTCAAATGTTGATTTATTCATTCACATGCCAGAATTCAAAGCTATTTTCATGACATTCTGAGAATTAAGCACCAAACGTCTTTTTAGAAGAGGCTATTTTATCCATATATAGTCTACGGAGACGTACATACATGCGGATTAGGGCTGCACAATATATCGTTTCAGCATGGATATCGCAATGTGCGAATCTGCAATACATCACAGGACTTATAGTGATTTCAAGTGAATTTAAACCACTTGGACAAGAAATTAAAAGGGTTGGCACTTTAATATTAATCCATTCACTTATACAATGAAGACTATACGGTGTTATTTTACATCTGATTATTGAATTTCTGTTCCTCAATACTGTTGGACTCCACCGAAAACCAAAAAGGGTCAGTTTCAGAGAGTTATAAAACATTATTTATGGGGTATTTTGAGCTGAAACTTCACGCACACACACTCTAGGAACATCAGAGACATCAGAGACTCCACTTTAAAGACTCTATACAAAATAAAGTTAATTATTATTATTATTATTATTATTATTAATAAAAAACTTCCCACAATACAAAGTCAAAGGAGAGGGTTAGGTTGTAGGCCCAGGTGTGGGCGTGGCCTAAATGTGCTACGTGCAATACACCCCCACACTCACTGTAATGCATCAGTGTGTGCATGAATGAGTGTGTGTGTGTGCGACTCTTACTGGCAGACTTGGCAGGTGACGTCAGACTGCAGGCCTCCGGTGAAGATTTGGTCAATGATGCAGTTGCAGTGGTTTGGGTTGTTGGCTTTTTTCCCATTGTCATCTCCTTGGTGGACATGGAGGCAACACATGAAATGCACACACACACACACACACACACACACACACACACACACACACACACACACACACACACACACACACACACACACACACACACACACACACACACACACACACACACACACCAGAACAAACACACATGCACAAACACACAGAAAAAGAGAGAGAGAAAAAGAGAGAAAGAAAAACATTGTTACAAATCATGTGATGAATGTACAGTTGTGTATTTTAATTCATTTTATGATTTTTTAATAATCATATTAGTCTTTTTTGTCTTATTTGTGTATGTATTTATCAAAGTTCTAATTGTTTTTTAATGTACAAATCTAATCAGAAACATTACAATCTGCAAAAACAGTTGTGTATTGTATTTTATTTAATTTTATATTATTATTAGCGCTTTGAGTCTAAGAAAAGCACATTACAAATAAAATGTATTATTATTATTATTATCATTATTAATAAAAAAAAAAATTTCTTTCATTATCTTTCAAATTATCATGATAATCTTTTTTCCTTTTTGTGTGCATTTATTAAACGGCAACCTCCCGCTCTCCCTCATGAAGCGGAAGTAACTGAAACTGCAATTCACAATCCAACCCGCTCTTTACGATCTCAAAACTCAGGGCTTCTGGTAGTACCTAGAATATCAAAGTCGAGTAAAGGAGGTCGAGCCTTCTCATTTATGGCCCCTAAACTCTGGAATAGCCTTCCTGATAATGTCCGAGGCTCAGACACACTCGCGCTCTTCAAAACTAGATTAGATTAAAGACCTATCTTTTTAGCAAAGCATACACTCAGTGCATTACATAGCGGTATGACGCATGATGTGCCCCACACATGATTTTGCTTCTCGTTTATATACACTATGAACAGCAGCAACACTAATTATTCTCCTTATTCTGTATTTCCACCTGGGGGTACTCATCTTGAGGCCCTCAGACTACGCAGTGCCACTGACGCGATCCGAGACCAGCGACGAGATGATCCCAAGGTTTTCTGGACCAGGCCGTATCCTGAGCAGCTGCTGTGGTGGTCATCGTGGAGTGAGAGCATGACTGACTCCTGTGATGCTCCAAGGACAGACGAGTCTTCGCTGAGGTCCAGCTTCCTGCGCCTAGACTGCAGCTCTGCACAAGACGTTTGGCCATAGGGGAAATGGTCGTGCCCAACTGAGCCTGGTTGCTCTCGAGGTTTTTTAAATCTTCGCTTTCGCCAATTGGTGAAGTTTTTTCCTCGCCGCTGTCGCCACTGGCTTGCATGGTTCAGGATCTGTAGAGCTGCGCACCGATGGATTTGCTCTTCAGTGTTTGGACTCTCAGTAGTGATTATTAACCCACACTGAACTGAGCTAAACTGAACTGAACTTAATCTCTGAAAACTGAACTGACACAGTTTCAATTCACTATAATCTTCCATGTGAAGCTGCTTTGACACAATCTACATTGTATAAGCGCTATACAAATAAAGATGAATTGAATTGAATTTATCGACTGGCCTTTGGGGGCTCCAGGAACTCCAGATGTTCATTGACTGCAATGCTAAATTGGCCAATTTTACAGCTGATAAAAACATGTTTACAGCCTGGTACAAAAGATGGTTTTAGTGTATATAGCTAAGATTACACTCCATAACAACTGTGGGGGGGTGGATTTTTTTATTACCTATCCATTTAGTTTTTATTAAGTTATATCAAGTCTGCATAATTAAGGGCGTGGTCACTTAAGTGACAGCTTGGTCTCGCTGGTCACGCCACTTCACCTCAGCTGATTAGTCGCTGAACACAGTCTCTTTTACACAGTCAGTTGCGTTTTGGAATTATTTCCTACAATTATCAGATGATATGGCATGCTGTGTGCACTTAATTGTGCTCACAAACCATTCACATGGCCTTCATTTCCCAAGTGAGTGAAATTATATACTTATATACCATCTCTATAAATGTATTTGTTTTATTTAAGATCATTTAGAGCTGTAATGCACTCCAGAATCTGACAGATTGATTATCTGCAGGCTCTAGAACAGTCATCTTTAGCGTTGTCATACAGTGTTATGCCTGGATTTCATCAATAGTCCTGCATTTACTAACACAGACTATATCTGAAGTGTTTGGAAGCGATTTGCGTTTTCCTCCTGTAGAAAAACATCATAAAACCAATGTTTACTGGCTCAATGTGTTACAACAGTGCTTTTAAAAGACTAAACACTTTATTGATGTAGTGTACAACCAAGCACATGTGGTCAGAACACAAACGAGTCGCAGGTAATGAAGTGTTGAGTGTTTCTCCAGAAGAAAACCCAGTCTAAGCAAAATGCTAGCAGGTGTCTGTAGCTCCGCCTCTTTGCACTTGTTTGGTTTCCCCCGGTCGGTACGATGACACGTAAACAAAATGCTGACGGTTGGCCACGCCCACTTGTAGCTTCAATTGCACTCTTCAGAAACCTATGAGTGACGTCACAGACACTACATCCATGTCTTTTACAGTCTATGGTATTCATTAAATTTCTATTTGTGTGTGTGTGTATTGTATTTCATTTATTATTACTATTATTATTACTATTTTTTCTTTCATTATCTTTCTAATAATCATATTAGTATTTCTTATTTATTTGTGTATGTATTTATTAAATTTCTAATTGTATTTGTATTGCATCTATGCATATATATACATGTTTGTATGTATTATATAATCACTTTTATTCATTATGCTTTGGCAATTCTTGACCAGTCATGCCAATAAAGCTCTTATAAACTGAATTGAGAGAGCGTTAGAAAAGAGAGGAGAAAAAGAGAGAGAGAGAGAGTGTGATTAGAAAGCAGTGCTCGGCTCTCTGCAGAAACAGCCCTCCCTTCACTCTCACACTGCAGGAGGAAAACAAGGCTCTGTCTGCTCCGTCTCCCACTCACTTCCTGTGGGCCTCGTCCGTCTGCAGCGCCCACCACACTGACCCCGAGTCCAGCACACATGCTCACACATGTACATACACATGCACACACACATATACATATATACATGCATGCACGCACACACGAACACATTCATATACACACAGACGCACACGCACATATACATACATATATGTACGTGCACACACATACATACACACACAACCATACACGTATATAAACACACACACATAGACAGACGCACACACACACACACGATCAGAGCGCAGAGTCAGTGTTTCGAGGAGTCTGAGGTCAAGAGCACTCTGAAGCAGGTCTTCATTCAGGATGTCTCTGTACATTGCTGCATTCATCTTTCCCTCTATCCTGACTAGTCTTCCAGTTCCTGCTGCTGAAAAACATCCCCACAGCATGATGCTGCTGCCACCACCATGCTTCACTGCAGGGATGCTATTAGCCTGGTGATGAGCGCTGCCTGCTTTTCTCCAAACGTAACGCCTGGCATTCACTCCAAAGAGTTCAATTTGAGTCTCATCAGACCAGAGAGTTTAGTTTCTGATGGTCTGAGAGTGCTTCAGATGCCTTTTGGCAAATTCCAGGTGGGGAGTGTCTTCCGTCTGGCCACTCTACCATACAGGCCTGATTGGTGGATTGCTGCACAGATGGTTGTCCTTCTGTAAGGTTCTCTTCTCTCCACAGATGAACGCTGGAGCTCAGACAGAGTGACCATCGGGTTATTGATCACCTCCCTGACTAAGGCCCTTCTCCCCCGATCACTCAGCTTAGATGGCCAGCCACTCCAGGAAAAGTCCTGGTGGTTCAAACATCTTCCACTAACGGATGATTGAGGCCGCTGTGCTCATTGGAACTTTCAGAGCAGCAGAAATGTTTCTGTAACCTTCCCCAGCCTTGTGCTGAGACAATCCTGTCTCTGAGGTCTACAGACAATTCCTTTGTCTTCATGCTTGGTTTGGGCTTTGACATGCACGGTCAACCCTGGGACCCTATATAGACAGGTGTATGCCTTTTCAAATGATGTCCAATCAGCTGAATTGACCACAGGTGAACTCCAATGAAGCTGCTGAAACAGCTCAAGAATGATCAGTGGAAACAGAATGAACCTGAGCTCAATGTAGAGCTTCACGCCAAAGTCTGTGAATACTGATGGACATGTGAGTTTACAGCTCTTTTATTTTTAATAAATTTGCAACAATTTTAAAAACTCTTTTTTTCACATTGTCATTATGGGGGATTGTGTGTAGAATGTTGAGGAAATCAATCAATTTAATCCATTTTGGAATAACGCTGTAACATAAAATACTGTGGAAAAAGTGAAGCCCTATCAATACTTTCCGGATGCTCTGTATATAAAGCATGCTGAATGCTTCACATCGCTCTAAACGCCATTTATGAAATAACTTGCATTCGTTTTCACTATAATGCAAGAGACGTTATTGGAAGAGAACTGGAAGAGTCAGCAAAACATGCTAACCAAGATAAATCTTAGCACAAATAATACATGTAAACATTTTTTTTTTATAATAATTCACACTATTTCTTCTTCTAAAAGTCTTGATAACACCATAGTGGAGTTTATCTTTTATTATTTCAGCAAATAGGATTGTAAACAAATAATTTGTTGTACTTTTCCATTCACTGCGCTCTAAGTTTACCCAGCTATGACGACTTCTGAGAAACCCGCAAATGTGAAAAGGCTCCATGTGCTCCAGGAATAACAGCTGAATCTGAACAGCAGTCAGTCATCGAGTTGTGAAATACAGCTGTCATCATTAACACGCGTCTGCTTCATTATCTAACACCCATTTCATCCAAAAAGTGGCCAGGTGGAACTAATATAATTAACAAGCTAATGCTGCGTTTCATTCAGTTCACACAGACGCAGCGTACAACGTCTGCTGCTTTCTAAGTCGGAAACATTGCAGAGGTGTGGCAGACATGAGGAATTCATATCAGAAAATTAAGATAAACAGTGAAAACTAGTTAAAACTAACAGCTGTGAAAAACTGGTTGATACTAGACGTAATAATAATAATTATAATAATATTTAGTATTGCTTATCGACATTTTCATTTTATTCATATTTACTTTGCACTTTTGGCACCATATTATTAATATTATGTATCAATTATTATTATTGTTTTGGTTATTATTCAAGTTTACTTTATTGTTTTCTGTTATGGTCATTTTTACTAACAATTGGCTATTATAGTTGTTGGAAAATATTAATGTATGCTTATCCCGCTTTATTAATAATTTATTATGGTTAAATTTACACCTATATTACTCATTACTTTATTACTTTCTGTATCCATTTTGTTAGCAATTTATATTAATAATAATAAAATTAATAATAACTATTATTATTATTTTATTATAATTGTCATTACTATTATTATTATTATTATTACCATCATTATTATTATTATTATTATTATTATTATCATCATCATCATCATCATCATTATTATTCATCATCATCATCATAATCATTATTATTATTATTCATTATTATTATTATTATCATCATCATCATTATTCATTAATATTATTATTATCATCATCATCATCAT
>LR812530.1:1756630-1809130 GCA_903798195.1 Danio kyathit | reverse complement strand
GGACAGAGAGAGAAAGACAGACTAACAGACAGACAGATGGACAGACAGACAGCATGCGCTCAAAGGGAGGCTAAACGTGTTGCTCTGGCCTTTCTCCAAACACACATCTGAAAACCTGCTAACAGAACAGACCTGGAGAGAGGAACACGAGCTGCTTCATCCACGCTTTCAGCTGCTGATGTATTATTGATGACCACCAGTGATTCAACATCATAAACACACACACACACACACACACACACACACATCTGACAGAGACCCCCTGCTTCAGAATCAACAGGAGATGCGATCGACACAAAGAATCAGACGACACAGACAAACCAGCACTTCAACAGCAGGAACTGTGGTGGAAATAACCACTCATCTCTAAAGAGTCATTTATCCAGGAATCATATTGGTTGCATGGTGTGTTTTTGATTCACTATAAAGATCTGACCTTAGAGTCATTTGCGTAAGAATCTAATAACTCTGATTGTGCTGTATGCTCTTGATTCACCAAAGAGAACCATCTCAAAAGAATCATTTGAATCATTCTGGTCATGCTGAACGATTCTGATTCACATTAAAGAACTTGCTCAAAACAGCATTTCCTCTGGTTATGTTTTAAAATCACTAAAAAAACATCTCAAAACCAAGCAATTTATTCAGAAAATAGATGAATCATTCTGGATATACTGCATGTTTATAATTCATTGTACTGATCTGGCTCAAAAAGAGTCATTTGTTCAGAAATCAATTGGTTCACTTGTTGCACTGCGTGTTGGTCAATCACTGTAAAAAGATTGATTCAAATGAGTAATTTGTTCAGGAATCAATTGGTTCACTTGTTGCACTGTATGCCAGGGGTGTCCAAAGTCGGTCCTGGAGAGCCGGTGTCCTGCTGACTTTAGCTCCAACTTGCTTCAACCCACCTGCCTGGAAGTTTTTAGTATACCTAATTAGAGCTTGATTAGCTGGTTCAGGTGTGTTTGATTAGGGTTGGAGCTAAACTCTCCAGGACACCGGCCCTCCAGGACTGAGTGTGGACACCTCTGCTGTATGCTTTTGATGGACTATAAAAGGTTTTGCCTCAAAAGAATCATTTGTTCAGGAATCAGTTAGTTCACTCGATGCGCTGTATTCTTTTGATTCACTATAAAAGATTTGGCTCAAAAGAATCATTTGTTCAGGAATCAGTTGGTTCACTCGATGCGCTGTATGCTTTTAATTCACTATAAAAGATTTGGCTCAAAAGAATCATTTGTTTAGGAATCAGTTAGTTCACTCGATGCGCTGTATGCTTTTAATTCACTATAAAAGATTTGGTTCAAAAGAATCATTTGTTCAGGAATCAGTTGGTTCACTCGATGCCCTGTATGCATTTGATTCATTATAAAAGGTCTGCCTCAAAAAGAGTCATTTGTACAGAAATCAATTGATTTACTCGATCCGCTGTATGCTTTTAATTCCCTATAAAAGGTTTGGCTCAAAGGAGTCATTTTTTCAGGAATCGTTTGAGTTATTCTATGATTTTGATTCACTATAACATGTTTGGTTCAAAAGAGTAATTTGTTCAGGAATCAGTTAGTTCACTCGATGCGCTGTATGCTTTTAATTCACTATAAAAGATTTGGCTCAAAAGAATCATTTGTTTAGGAATCAGTTGGTTCACTCGATGCGCTGTATGCTTTTGATTCACTATAAAAGATTTGGCTCAAAAGAATCATATGTTCAGGAATCAGTTGATTCACTCGATGCGCTGTATGCTTTTAATTCACTATAAAAGGTTTGGCTCAAAAGAATCATTTGTTTAGGAATCAGTTGGTTCACTCGATGCGCTGTATGCATTTGATTCACTATAAAAGATTTGGCTCAAAAGAATCATATGTTCAGGAATCAATTGATTCACTGGATGCACTGTATGCTTTTAATTCACTATAAAAGGTTTGGCTCAAAAGAATCATTTGTTCAGGAATCAGTTGGTTCACTCGATGCGCTGTATGCATTTGATTCATTATAAAAGGTCTGCCTCAAAAGAGTCATTTGTACAGAAATCAAATGATTTACTCGATGCGCTGTATGCTTTTAATTCCCTATAAAAGGTTTGGCTCAAAGGAGTCATTTTTTCAGGAATCGTTTGAGTTATTCTTACACTATGATTTTGACTCAGTATAAAAGGTTTGGTTCAAAAGAATCATTTGTTCAGAAATAAATTGGTTTACTTGTTGCACAGTATGATTTTGATTCACTATAACATGTTTGGTTCAAAAGAGTAATTTGTTCAGGAATCAGTTCACTCGATGCGCTGTATGCTTTTAATTCACTATAAAAGATTTGGTTCAAAAGAGTAATTGTTCAGGAATCAGTTGGTTCACTCGTTGAACTGTATGCTTTTGATGGACTATAAAAAGGTCTGGCTCACTAGAGTGATTTGTCTGAAAACAGAACTCCTCTGCTTGTGCTTTATGCATGACTGATAAACAGAACGGTCTCAAGAGTCATTCATTTGTGAATCTTACATTACATTACATTACAATCTGATTCCCCGGAAATAATGGCATCAGATGATTCAGTTTTGGGAAAGGATCATGAGTTAATCGTTTCATTCCAAGTCCCCAATACTAGTGGTTTTGGGATAAAAATTGATGTAATAAAAGAAAATTGCAATATTTGTTGTTGAAACCAATCTACTATTTCTAATTCCCATCACTGAAGTATACAACAATGAAGCTGATTGGCTAGTTTTCTCACTCCAGCAGTCTTGTGATTGGTTGTGTCGCCTCCAGTGCAGTCAGACTGCAAAAAAACCAACAGCCGGCCAATCCTGCCCGCCCAATATCCATCTGAATCCATCATACACGGTCCGTATTATGTCCTGAATGATCAATGGCGGCTCCGGCTCTCATACAGCTAATCACATTAGTGTGTTTCTCTGGGTGTGAGCGAGCGCGGATGCCGTTTAGCGCCTACGCTGGGCCTGTGGTGCAGACATTTAACACCATTACTCCAGCACCAGGCCCTCAGACTGAGGGGAAAACAGCCCAAAATGAGAGAAGGAAGAGCGCCAAACCACTGAGCCAATATTTCTCTAATGGCTAACATCCATACCTCCCCTTATTCTTTTATTATTATTATTATTATTATTATTATTATTACAGCATCACATAATACAGCACACATGAAAACTAAGAAAAGACAAAAATATGATGTAGGTGTGGTTGTGTTATGTATGAGAAGATAGAGAACATAGAAGAACATATATAACTGTATCTATAAATATACATATATGGTAGGTGTTAGTTTACCAAGTACGATGCGATCCTGGATTAACATATTAGTTAATCCTGGAACGTCATTTTTGTTCAAAAATGATATCTAATCCTTACTCCTAAACCCAACCCTAATGGTAACTTATGATCAAAATCAGAGGGGAATAATAGTTGGATATCAATCAGTAGAAGTGCATAACCCTCACTGTAAGCCTAAAATTACCATACATTGCAAACGTATCTCTTAATTCTGATTGGCTAACTGGAATGTTGTTCCAGGATATACTTGGTGAAATCACATTAACCGTATACAGTATATATACACGCATACATACTTATACATACACTTATACTCACACATTTAGTAAGGTGGTTGGGTAATAAAATAAAATAAAATAAATAAAATAAAAATAAATTAAATAAAAATAATAAAAATAATTAAAACAAAATTAAATTAAAATAAATTAAAATTATATAAAACAAAAACAAAAATTAAATTAAAATTAAAATAAATTTAAATAAAATAAAATTATAAAATAAAAACAAATAATAAATTGATTAAACTAAAATAAAATTAATTAAAATAATTTTTTTTTTAATTAAACAAAAATTATATAAAATAAAAACAAAAATGCAAACCTATTAAAATAAAATCAATCAAAATTAAAAGATAACAAAAATAAATTTAAAAATAAATGATTAAATATAAAATTATAATAAAATTATATAAAATAAAAACAAAAATAAAAATAAATTAAATAAAAATTAAGATAAAAATAAATAAAATAAAAGTTTTTTTAATAAAAATTACATATATAAAATTAAATTAAAATAAATTAAACTAAAAAATTTAAATTAAAAATTTTATTAAAATTAAAAATAAATTGTATTAAATTAAAATAAACTAATTAAATAAAAATAAAAATAAATTCAATTAAAATAAACTAATTAAATTTAAAATTTAAAAAATAATAATATAAAAGTAATAAAAAATAAAAACAAAAGAAGAAGAATAAATTATATATTTGTGCATGAGCGCGCACAAAAAAATGGCTGAAAATCATTTGCAACTGACGGCCAACAAACACAGAGTGCTCTTGGCTAGACATCTGACGGCTCTGAAATCATTTGAACTGACTAGTTTTACACAGATGAGTTTTGGCGGAGCTCTAATCACCTGCTCTGTTCAGAGCTGTATTATTGAACTGTTTCAGAAAAGCGCAGCCTGTGGGAAATGAAGCTCTTACCTATGGTGCAGTTGGCTGTGATTTTCCTTCGTTTGGGATTGTGTCGCAGCAGCTCCAGCTCTCGTTTCGTGGGTTCCCACATTGAATATTTCTCTCCAATACCTGATGTTGTAGAGAATGTGCATGTCATTTTCACAATATATTCAACAAGCATGCATTGCAAATCACAGGTAATCTCCACATATATATGTTGAAGACGCAACCCGGTAAGTTTCTATTTCACTTTCAGTTTGAGGGCGTTCGCCTAGAGCGCCAGTTTAGCTTGCTCCGGCCCTGATTACACTATATACATTACACAAAATAATAAAATAGGCTAAAAGTTTTATTCGTGGCTAGAGCTTAATTAATTTGATTGACATATAGGCAATGAGACCTTTGCTTCGCCTGACTGAGCGTGAGTTTATTGCATGCTGCGCTGTATTCGGTAGCACAGATCGCTCTGATCTGGGTGAGAACTTTACCAGTGACTACATGCACTGCTGAAAGCTTTATTTTTCTGTCTTGCATCGAATCAACAACAACATGCATCCATGGAACACGAACTTGCAGACTCTTTGAACAACGAGGAAATAATTGCACCTAATTCAAAGCCCAGACGTCTGGTTTTGTATTTTATACCTGCGCACCACCTGAAGGACGGTTACGGCGTGTTGTGAATGTCGGCTGTCACCACAGAAAGTCAAATCTTTCTTTAATTTGGACTTTTGCTTGAAAGCTTTACGGAGTGGCACAGTAGCTGTCCAGGGTACTGTAGCTATGAATTAAATCATAACCCATATATGCACCAATAAACAAGTCAAATGAATGAATAAATAAAATAAATATGGATTCTTAAATGTCGGTATTGTTTTTACTCCAAAAAAATATCAATACGTTTTGACAAATGTTTCATAAAAATAAATTGAGCAATTTCCAACATTTCAGCTATAGGCTGTTATACGATTCAGTTAAATATAAGATAGACATTTACATATAGATAGATATGTAACAGGTTTCTGTGGGGTTTTTTGTTGTTCACGGTGATCTTTAATATATACTGGGTGGTGTAGCTACACACAAATATTTTCTAAAACGTCAAGCAGGAATTTGTCTATAGGAATGTAATAGGCTACACCTTGTTGACCAATTTATGTGTGTATGGCCATTAAAAATACAGGTTCCTTAACCAGATGCTTTTTCAAGTTACTTATAAAGAGATTGTTACTTTAGTCATGTTGTTGTAATGTTTAAAGTTGACTATAGTTACACAGTAAAAAAAAAAAAAAAAAAAAAAAAAATAAAATAAAAAAATTCGAAATCGTGAATCGGTCAAACTTTATGAAAAAAATCTAGATTTTTTTTTTTTTGCCATATCGCCCAGCCCTATATGAAGTGAACTTAGCATCTCTTTTTGCTAAACAGGCTCAAACTAAAAACTACTTCACACTGTAATAACCAATTATAGGCTTTAACGTTATAACGACAAGTCAATTTTTTTTTTTTTTGTGGTGAGAATTTTTACCCATCCCTAATCCGGAAGCTTTCAGATTGAATCGATGATATCTTCATTTATGTTCTGCAGACGTTCGAATGTCATTAATGTGTTTAGATGAGAGTGAATCAATACCAGGATGTATGTTCATTTTTTTTTTGTGTGAACTAACCCCTTTAAGAAAAATAGAACCGCTCTTATCAGCCTCAAAAAACAACACACACACTCTTGCCCTCCTGTGGCTCACAGCATTACAGTCTCCAACATTAATATTCCTGAATTAACAGCCCACAAGCCACAGGCCGAGCTAAACCACATTACACAGGCAGGGCAGCAAAATAAAAAAACCTACCTTGCAATTTCCACGCTTTTCTTTGTTCTTCTTTGGCAATCTGCTCCATGTCTTTGTCGTATATGTAGTCTTGGCACACAAAGCAATATATTCCACCATACAAAAGGTCTATAGCTGAAACACAGAGAACGAGAGCGCATCTATTAAAGTCAAAGTTGACGTTTGTATTTTCCCCTGTAAATAAGGAGGCATTAATGCAACACTGCTTGGTGCAGCAAATAATAAGTGATGGGAATAATAATTAGGATGCAGCATGGGAAACATCCATCTCTGCACGTGCCACAATATCACCGTCCTCTATCAAATACTAGTGGCTTTTACCTTTTTATAGGCAATAATATAATGTGCTAAGCACTAAGATGCAAACAAACACTATGAATGCATATTATAATGCATAATATTAAAGAAGTTAAAGGGACGGCGCACCTAAAAATTAAAACTGTTATCATTTTACTCACTCCTGACTCGTTTCAAACCAGTTCAACACATAAGACAGTATAATAAACATCAAAATATAATGTTTTATTCTTGCTTATATTCTGATTGCATATTGCAAATGTTAGTTTTATTCTTATTTATATTCTTTCCCATGCTCAATCTCTGCATGTGTCCCGATATCATCACCATCCTCACAATATCAGAGATGATGGTATTATTGATGTATAACCGCTCTCTGATTTCTCATTCAGTGCATTTCTCGGAGCCCGCATTGGCAATACCTGTTTCTCAGTTCCCATGGCAACCTGACGATGGTCTGTTTGGCACAGACGCAGTAAATGTTCGCAGGTGGAGCGTCTATTTGTGACTCGACACTAATGCAGAGCCTGGCGCGACCCGCCGACAGGTGCTCGGACTATGAGGCTTTTAGTGGCTTTCAGCGGCTGGATGTTTGCTATTTCCAGCGATTGCAAAAGGGACAGAAGTCTCATTGTTGAACTGGCAGGACGTTAACAATCAGCACAGGCATGTGGTAAATCTGTTAAATCTGCTCAAAACAGGAGCGCTTTACCTTCTAAATAAATGCACTTAAGTCTCTTGTTTGTGTGCGATTAGGATTTATTAGCGCAAATGCAACAGAATAAAACTAATAATGTGCTAACCACCAAGATGCAATCAAATACTATGAATGCATATTATGATGCAGAATATTGAGGAAGTTAAAGGGACAGCGCAACAACAAAAAGTGAAATTGGTCTAATTTTACTCACACTTGACTTGTTTTAAACCAGTTTAACACAAAAGACAGTATAAAAACTATCAAAACAATGTTTTATTCTTATCTATACTCTGATTAAATGCAAAAATGTATTAATAAATGCACTTCAGTCTCGTTTGTGAGTGATTAGGATTTATTAGTGCAAATGCAATGGAATAAAATAATGTTTAATGTGCTAACCACTAAGATGCAATCAAATACTATGAACGCTTATTACGATGCACAACATTGAGGACGTTAAAGAGACAGTACACGCAAAAATGAAATTGGTGTTATTTTAGGTCATCTTTTGGTCATTGGATTTTCATTTTAAAAACAGATATTGAAAAACGAAAAACGAGTTGTTTGATTTTTGTTTTAAAATAAAAAAACGAAAATTGAAATTCAATGCATTTTTTGATTTTCGTTTTTGATTTTTAAAACAAAAATCGACTGTTTTTTCTTTTTTATGGTAAAAAATGGAGAAGCAAAACTCAAAAATGATTTGATTTTAATTTTTTATTCGAATAACAAAAAATAAAAATCACCAGAAAACAAAAATGAATAAAGACCTGTTTTTTTATATTCGCAATGCTGCCACACACAGGATAGCCTGCTATAGGCTTTTATTTTTTCCACTTAATAATGTTATAAAAGGTATTTTCTTGTGATAACAGGATTTTGTTAATACATATTTTCCTCATTGAAGCCAGTTATATGGAACAACATAATTGACATTATTATGTGCATTGCTGAACAAATTTCTGAAAAAGTTTATTGTTAAAATCACTTCCACTTTAGGAGTGACAGTAACATTGGACATTTGTTTGGAATTATTGCTCATTTGTCCATGTTTTTATATATATATATATATATATATATATCTCGAAATTAATCTAGATTAAAATGGCTCATTTGAATCCTGCTGAAGGCATTCAGAATATGTGTGCTATCCAAATAATAAGTCTTTGAGAACGGGTTTCTCAAGCCAGGTGTCGCATTAGACCAGGGGCTCATCTGCGGTTTCCAAAATGCATCACAAACTGCTTGAGAAACTGTTCTACTATGATAATTGGTGATAAAAATAAATGATGTTCAATAAGATGAACTTGTGTTTACTAACTGTTTATTCAGTTAAACATCAATGTTGAGCTCTAGGCCTACATAAGCTCCAAACAGTGATTTCATACTTGCTTTTGATGTACGTACATACAGAAAATGCTGCTTCTCAAAGGCAAGTTCACAGAGCCCTGACGGTGTGTCAAGCATTGAGTACGTTTACATGGGCAACAATACTTTAATACGATTTTAATATGATAAAAACAATACTCTGATTAAGAGTCTACCATGTAAACAGCGATTTTTGATAACCTTAATGTGACTAAAGTCATAACTGAACTAAACAGAAATGGAATTAAGACGTGGAGTATGCAGATATTAGTGGCATTACTGACAAACTATTACCGTCATGTAGGACTTTTCACCATTTTTTCCGACAAGATCCACACAGGCGGCTGTCAGTAAAGAACCGCACAGACACACAGACACACATACACACATCGCGAAATGCGGAAGTTTTTTTTTTCTGTTTTTTCTGTTATGTTAAACTTCATAACACTCTCACCAGTCCTTACTGATTTGCGTCTAATACCCCAGTTTGTCACGAGGGCATGAATGAAATGTTCTCGAGTTAAAGTGAAACTGCTGAACTGCAGTTAGAGTCAGGCATCCTGCTGATTTGATTCAGAAGGGCACTGTTTTGTCAGACGGCTCACCGGTCAGGTATACATCCGCGCTAATATGTCAAGGTGAAAGTCACCATAGCTTGCGTAGAATAGACCCAGCTCCCAACCCAACTTTGAGAATAGATTAACAGCGATATTTTTTTATCGCGCGATAAGAGTCTCACATTAACGCTGATAACGGCCCACCACTAAAATAAACTCAATTTTTGTAAACATAAAATAGTATGGTAAGCATTTTTGTTGCATCGAAATCTGTGGTAATGATAACAATCCGACAAGCTAATTTAGCAAAACTTAGTGCTTAATATGTCACTAAAATGCAGTATTTGAACCTCGTAATTTAATAAAAATATAGGCAAAAAACTTCAAAAAGGTCCAGTTTTTGAGAAAAAAAAAAAAAAAAAAAACCTCATCCCTTTCAATAGGCTGATTACTGGCCTGTTAAATATTCCAAAACTTAATGTTTTATTCCTATCTGTAATATGCTTATGTACACCAAACCAGATGGATTTTTTTCCTATACGGTGTTGCACAATATACAGATTTACTCATATCTATCTCTATTTTCTGATTGAGAAAAACTGCACAATTTTATTCATATCTATTGTGATTAAACACAACAAATACGACAGTGTTGTTTAAAAAAGGTCATGATTTTCAATGTTTCATTAGTAAATGTACTTACAAACACATGTATGAACAATAGACTGATTTCACGCGGCCGCCATTATTAACAGCGAAATCGAGGCTGCGGTGGGAAGAAACCCGGAAGTATAGACTGAGTCACACAGGAATGTTGTGTACATGGCTGTATATCTTATCAGCGAAGTGAAAGTGACACAAATTTATGATTTTAGCGCCTTTCGAGTGACCCTAAGGTCCGTTCTGAATGAATAGTGAAAATAAAAAGGGATATTTGACCTCATTTTCAGCTGAGTTAAGGGAAATGGCACTACTTAGCGAACGTTTTCTTTCCCAAACACACATTTTAGATGACATTCATCAAACTCAAGTTAATGAACTGAGTCTTTAACTATATTAGACTCGTCACGATACAAAATTTCCGTAATGAAATATAAAAAAACGCCAATTTCTCGTTAACATTTAAGACACTGTTCATGGAGTTCTTAAACAGCGCTGATTGGCCATTGTGTTCACGTGCTCAACAGAAATCACTCTGATTGGCTGTGAAGGTCATCAGTTCACCTCACCGCTGTTTACTGAGTGCAAACACAGACGAGCGATCCGCTGATGAAACGACTGATCTTCACGGCTTTAAAACGCTCCAATATCAGTCTATGTGTGTTTTCAATCTGTGAAGAGCAGGAAGCTGATAACCTTCACAGTCGTTCTGTTGAGCACTGGTGAATACTACAGCAAATCAGCGGTGTTTATGAGCGCGCTCAGCGGCGCGTAAATGTTAGCGGGAAAATTACGTTTTTAAAACTTCAGTACCGGGACAACACTGATAAAGACAACACGAAGATGTGCTACAGAGGACTGCAGTGTTTTATCACTCACCGGGTTACATAGGCTGAAGCAGGGAAGCGTCCCCACGGTGTTTACCTGCTGCCCTGGACTGAAGTCTAGGAGGACACTTAAGTGTATCACTCTTAAAGAGATTGTGATGTTGTTTGACGCCTAATGTGCTTTTAATTGTTTAAATGAAACTGAACGGAATGATATTAAAGTGATGTTTACACCATTTCTGCATTTTGAAGTCGCAGCAACAGCTGGAGGTTTATAGCACACAGCATGTTGTTGCAATGTTTACAGTGCTGATCCTATACTATAACCTCGCTTTCGTGTTCTAAAATGGCAGTCGCGTGAAATAAGCGTATACAGCATTTATTAATCATAGCTCATCTTTTACTAATGCATTATTAAACATTATGTTAATGCACTGTGAGTTAACGAACTAACAATGAACAAATGTATTTTAATTACTAACGTAAACATGAATAAAACTGTAATAAATGTTAGTAAATACATAAATATGAAATAATACAACCTTATTGTGTTACCAAAAAACACTGACATGTAGTAAATCTGTCAAATCTGCTCAAAACAGCTTTATTTACCTTAAATAAATACATTTTAGTGCGATCATGATTTATTTACTAATTTTCTAAAGTGCTTAAATAGTTTAATTTGGTTATTTATCCCCCTAACTCAAATAATAGATTGACTCTGCAGTGTTTATCCTTCTTTTTCAGTGTTACATTACTTGCTTTTTATTTCATCACGACTCTTAAAGCGATGTAAAGGGTCGCCATTTCAATAGATGTTTTTTAAGTCAGTGCAAGTCTGAAAGTGTGACTCATACAAGATAGATTTAAACAGTATTTAGATATGCATGTAGAAAAAAGAGAAGTTGCACAACAGAATGAGGTGGGGTTGCATGATGCACACACACACACACACACACATCAGATGAATAAACCAAAAGCATAGCAGGCCTTCAGGTAACCATGGGAACCAGCAGAAGAAGAAAAAAAAAGGAGGAAAGAACTGTGAGATCAAGCCTGTCGAGTGTCAGCCGACAAAAAACACAGCAAACGGAGGACGAGAAACAAAAATTTAAAAATCGCAACAAAATGTAGCGCAAGAGAAACCCCAGACTTAATTACTCGTCGCTGGTCTTTGGAGAATAATCACAGTTTTTCCTCGTCGCATCGGCGCTCATTCACAGTTATGCCATGAACGGAGAATAACCTAATTAAATGTTCAATCAAACTCGGAGGGAACTGAACACGCACGCACGCACGGGTGTAAAGATGGAGCGATGCCTCAATGACACCTGGGAAAACGGCGAGATTCAGTGATACTGCAGATGCACTGTGATGCCGAGGGCAACAGAAATAATATATCGTAACCTGAGGAAAAATGAAATCTCGCTGGACCAACGGCAGGAGGCCAAAACACAACAAACAAAACTATTTAATGATAAAAAAAAATGAATAAATGGGTTCAAAGTGTTCAAGAAGCAAACACACGATCAAAATCACTATCAATATTAGCTTAAAGATTTATTAAAAGTAACATCGGTCTCCTGACCTTCATCAGATATATACACTCACCGGCCACTTTATTAGGTACACCTTACTAGTACCAGGTTGGACCCCCAGTTGGAACTGCTTTAATCCTTCGTGTCAGATTCAACAAGCTACTGGAAATATTCCTCAGAGATTTTGCTCCATATTGTCATGATAGCATCACACAGTTGCTGCAGATTTGTCGGCTGCACATCCATGATGCCAATCTCCCCTTCCACCACATCCCAAAGGTGCTCTATTAGATTGAGCTCTGGGGACTGTGGAGGCCATTTGAGTACAGTGAACTCATTGTCATGTTCAAGAAACCAGTCTGAGATGATTGGCGCTTTATGACATGGTGCGTTATCCTGCTGGAAATAGCCATCAGAAGATGGAGACACTGTGGTCATAAAGGGATGGACATGGTCAGCAACAATACTCAGGTAGGCTGTGGCGTTGACACCATGCTCAATTGGTACTAATGGACCCAAAGTGTGCCAAGAAAATCTCCCCCACACCATTACACCACCACCACCAGCCTGAACTGCTGATACAAGGCAGGATGGATCCATGCTTTCATGTTGTTGAGGCCAAATTCTGACCCGACCATCCGAATGTGGCAGCAGAAATGGAGACTCATCAGACCAGGCAACGTTTCTCCAATCTTCTATTGTCCAGTTTTGGTGAGCCTGTGTGAATTGTAGCCTCAGTTTCCTGTTCTTAGCTGACAGGAGTGGCACCCGGTGTGGTCTTCTGCTGCTGTAGCCCATCCGCCTCAAGGTTGGACGTGTTGTGTGTTCAGAGATGCTCTTCTGCAGACCTCGGTTGTAACGAGTGCTTATTTGAGTTACTGTTGCCTTTCTATCAGCTGGAACCAGTCTGGCCATTCTCCTCTGTCCTCTGGCATCAACAAGGCATTTGCGCCCACAGAACTGCCGCTCACTGGATATTTTCTCTTTGTCGGACCATTCTCTGTAAACCCTAGAGATGGTTGTGCGTGAAAATCCCAGTAGATCAGCAGTTTCTGAAATACTCAGACCAGCCCGTCTGGCACCAACAACCATGCCACGTTCAAAGTCACTTAAATCCCCTTTCTTCCCCATTCTGATGCTCGCTTTGAACTGCAGCAGATCCTCTTGACCATGTCTACATGCCTAAATGCATTGAGTTGCTGCCATGTGATTGGCTGATTAAAAATTTGCATTAACGAGCAGTTGGACAGGTGTAGCTAATAAAGTGGCCGGTGCGTGTATTGTGCAGCCCTATCTGGAGTTATCATCAAGATGCATATTAAATTGTGACTTAAATATATTGTTACACCCCTAGATACGGCATATATTATTTTGAGATATTGTGCATTAATGAAAGTGCAGTAATGTGTGTGGTGGAGCTCAGATTCAGCGTTTTCTCCAGCTCACCTCTCTGAAACAGGTGTGTGCTGAACTGTAAACCATGGCTGGAAACACACAGAGTCAGGGCCGATTATCCCCTCGCACACTATAATTACCCACAATCCCGTCTGTTTGCGCTTCTTATTTGTTTGTTGTCGGAGGGTGGCTCCCGTGCTCATTAAAACAGAGGGGATAATTACACGGCAGCGATGCATTAAGGAGCTGGGAGATTTCCAAGACCCATCCAAACATCCACAGCCCCATTTCTGCACTCCACAAGCAGAAGAAAACCACTTTTATTATGGCTTGCAGAGCAGAAATTCAACTGGATTTTGGGCCTCGAGTAGGGCTGGGTTATTTAATTACACTAGAATTAATTACTATATTGCTTTTCAGTATTCAAAAGTATGATCAAAGCAGAAATGCAGAATCTTTTCATGCTATTATTTAATTTTTTATTCACTCAGGCCATCTATTTTTAATTCAATTTTTCAATTCACCTTTATTTCTATAGAGCTTTTACAATGTAGATTGTGTCAGAGTAGCTTTACATAGAAGATTATAGTAAATTGAAACAGTGTCAGTCCAGTTTTCAGTATTTAAGTTCAGTTCAGCTTTTTATTCTACATATACAATGGGCCGTTGTAGAAATCTGCAAATTTTTGATGGAAACATGGAAACTAGGGCTGTATTTACCTCAAAGCTCTTAAACTTGTCGAATGAAATGAAAACTTGAAATTATCACAGTAATATATATTTAAAAAAATGTTCACATATAATTTTCTTTGGGGAAATATTAATGCAAAAATTTAAAATGATTTTTAAATAAATTTATAAAAAGATTTATATAATTTCCCTAAAATTTAAATTAAAATGGAATTTAAAAGATTTTAGAATAAACTGAAAAAAATATACAAGACAAAAGATATAATATAATACTATATTAAAAAATGATAAGAAAACAATATATAATATATTAAAAATAAGAAAAAATATATAATATATTAAAAAATGATAAGAAAACAATATATAATATATTAAAAGAAAAAATATATAATATATTAAAAAATGATAAGAAAATAATATATAATATATTAAAAATAAGAAAAAATATATAATATATTAAAAAATGATAAGAAAACAATATATAATATATTAAAATAAGAAAAAATATATAATATATTAAAAAATGATAAGAAAACAATATATAATATATTAAAAATAAGAAAAAATATATAATATATTGAAAATGATAAGAAAAAAATATATTATATAATATATTATATATTAAAATAAAAAAGATTACAATACATTATATTATATATTATAAGAAAAAAATAAAATAAATAATAAAAATAAAATAAAAATTGTTAACAAAATATGATATAATGTTAAAAGAAAAAAAATTATATATTACAAATTATAAGAAAAAATATATAATATTATATGTTAAAAATGATAAGAAAAAAATTATATATTAAAAATGATAAGAAAAAATATATAATATGTGTTAAAAATGATAAGAAAAAAATTATATATTAAAAATGATAAGAAAAAAAATATATGTTAAAAATAAGAAAAATATTATAATATATAAAAGAATATATGATATAATGTTAAAAGAAAAAAATATATATATTAAAAATTATAAGACAAAATATATTAAAAATGATAAGAAAAAATATATAATATAATATGTTAAATAAGAAAAAATATATAATATAATATATAAAAATAAGAAAAAATATATAATATAATATATAAAAATAAGAAAAAATATATAATATACTATATAAAAATATATATTTTTTGAATTATTTAATATATCATGTAATAAGAAAAATTATATAATATAATATATTAAAAGAAGAAAAAAATATATAATCCATTAAAAATAAGAACAAATATATAATATAATAAAAATGATAAGAAAAAATATATAGTATAACAACATATAAGTAAAAATGCATAATATAAAAAATATATTATATAATATAAAAAATTATTAAAAAGATATAATATAACATATTAAAAATAAGAAAAAAATAATACATTAGAAATTATAAGAAAAAATATATAATATAATATATTATATCTATTGACAAAGAGATTTATATTTATAAATACTTAATAATTTTAATCTAAAGTGGGGTATATGCACACAGACTTTTAAATTCAGTCAGTCAGCCTCAGGGCTTCCGGTTATTTGTCATTCCATACAAAATCGCCTCGTTTAAGATCTGATTTCTTTAAAAAAAACAGCTATCTTTACTGCCTGGCTGAGATGCAATATAAAGTGGGTATCAGACCAAACAAGAAGCACTGAATTAAATTATATTGTTCCGCGCCATGTCTTTAAATGATGGATATTAATTTTACCCCAGTATTTTCAATGGAATTTTTGTGCTAGCCTGCTGCTAATGACAGCGTCTGCATTTAAATGGTCTTTCATCCATTTTTACGCTTTAACAACCAAATGAATGCTGAAGTCTATATAACTGATTATATTTTAAGTACATAACAGCAACGATGCTGTAAAAGGTCCCTTATGAAATTAAAAATAGTCACAAAGCTAGAGAAAGTCGTGGTCAAATGAAGCCTCAAAATCACCCCAGAGTGGATGAAGACGACCCAACAGCACACAAGGGTTAAGATAATAAAGTGAAAAGGCTTGAGTGCTGGTTATTCCTCATCTCATTCTGAGTTTGTGTTTCTGCACGAGTCTATTTTCTGCCGATGACGTCTGCGGTGTGGGTGACAGAGAGAGAGAGCAGTGAATCTTACCTAGGTTGTGTCTCTTGTTTTTGGCGTGTTCGTGGATGTGTTTCTTGCTGAAACAGCCGAAGAACACACAATGAAGACACGAGTGCAGCCGATTTAGATGAGCTCCACACATGTGACATATACATGACTTCGCCTATGAGAAAAACAGAGATATAAAGGCATTTAGAGATGATAAACCATGTGTAACAGAAATCACTAGATTATAGACTGTGAGTAATTAGTTCATTAGAGAATATCAATGGGTGAGCGGAGAAGCCTTTTAAGACTGATGCATTTTCAAAGGCGTTCTGAGACAATGATTACAACCTGTCGAAAGGATAAAGAGTAAATAAGTACCAAAATACCAGTGAAATTTCCTGCTTTATTATACTTTGTATCTACCTATACCAATGAAAAATGATGAACATGCTTGCGTTTACAATGAACCGTAATATAGATTGCAAAGACAGTCAGACAGTTGCAGCTCATCCAGAACGCTGCTGCCAGGATTCTGACCAGAAGCAGAAAGTCAGAGCACATCACACCTGTCCTCAGGTCTCTACACTGGCTCCCAGTTACTTTCAGAATAGATTTTAAAGTATCATTACTTTTCTATAATCACTAAATGGCCTAGGACCTCAATACATTACAGATATGTTCACTGAATACAAGCCTAACAGATCACTCAAATCTTTAGGATCACATAAACTAGAAATTCCAAGAGTTCAGTCAAAGCAGGGTGAATCGGCCTTCAGCTACTAACAGCGCCCCTCACTGCTGAAATCAGCTTCCAGAAATGATCAGATGTGCTCCAACATTAGGCACATTCACATCAAGACTGAAAACACATATGTTTAGCTGTGCCTTTACTGAATGAGCACTGTGTTACGTCCGACAGATCACACTATTATGTCTTTTTTCTTTTTCATTCTTTTCCAATCTGTTTAACACATTTGAATCTGTTTTTAATCAGTGTTATTATTTGTTTTTACGTTCTTATACTTTGAATTGCCACTGTGTATGAAATGTGCGATATAAATAAGCTTGCCTTGCCTAAAATATATATATATATATATATATATATATATATATATATATATATATATAAATAAAAATAAAAAGTAACATTTTGGATTGTTTTTTGCTTAGGGCCCTAAACATTTTATTTAAGTTTATCTAGTTTTACTTTATTTTTATTATTTAATTATTACAATTTATTTGACCAAATATTTTTAAATTTAAATAGTAAAATAAATTAATATTTAAATATACAAATGTATATGTATAATTGGTTTATAAATAAATAAAAATTATTATTTGTATATAAGTATATTTAAAATAGATAAACATATATTTGTAAATAAATAAATATTTGTAAATAAATAAACAAATAAATATACATTAGTAACTAAATAAATTATAAAATGATTTAAAAATATATTGAAAATGTTGCATTTATATAAATATATTTATACATTTGTAAATAAATAAATGAATTAATAAATATATATTTGTAATTAAATTAATAAATAAATGAGACAATGATTTAAAAATATAGCGAAAATCTTATTGATAATTTTTTATATATTTGTAAATAAATAAATAAACAATTACAATTACATTTGTAACTAAATAAATAAATAAATATATATGATAAAATAATAAAAAAATACATTGAAATGTTATATTTATATAAATAAATTGTTATATTTGTAAATAAATACATACATTTTTGTAAATGAATAAACAAATAAATACAGATTTGTAAATTAACATTGTTATTATTACAATTTACTTTGGCCATAAACTTAACATTAAAATTAAAAATAAATTAATAATTAAATAAATAAAACAATAATACATATACACAATATATATATATTTGTATATAAATAAATAGATAAAAACATTTATTTGTAAATAAATCCATTTGTAAATAAATAAACAAATAAATATATATTTGTAACTAATATATAAATATTACAATTTATTTATATAAATATAACATTTTCAATATATTTTAAAATCATTATATATATATATATATATATATATATATATATATAATGATTTTTAATACATTGAAAATGTTATATTTATATAAATAAGTTGTTATTTATTTGTAAATAAATAAACAAGTAAATACAGATTTGTAACTAAATAAATATATATGATAAAATCACTTAATAATATATAAAAAAATATTTTATGTATATAAATTCAATGTTTATATTTATACTAGAATTAAAATAAAATAAAGTCCCAATTGATTCTCCTCCTCTGAAAAGTTTCATACACTTACAGCAGACCATCACTAGCTCACGCTGACTGGAAATATAGCTGAAAATGTGAAAATAAATTGTAAAATTGACACCCTCCGAACTTCATGTTTACCTCAAAGCATTCCTTGACTTGTTTTGTGCAACTGTTTGATAAATTCATCAGCCACCTGAATGAAAATTTCCCCGAAATCTATATTTCGTTTTAATTATTGCAGGCTTTTCTTTGAAATAATGATCTGGAATATCTCTTTAGTGCTGCTTTGAGACCCTGAAACAGCTCCAGCGTTTAACAGTTGCCTCTGCTTGTACCTCCAGACTAGCTATTTTTATAGAGACCCCATTTTCAGCTTCACATCTCGCTGTTTTTCTGTTCCCCAAAGATTTAACACCAGACACACAAGTGAGAACCACAATCCTTGCGCACCAATGAGCTCTGAAGCACAGGTGAGGGAAGAAGCTTTTATCATTTCACAATCACTTCAATACAACAAAAATATGAGGCAAAACGTATGCATTGAGGCATGGGGATAATTAGGGAATGATAACCTGCAACACCCTTATAAATATGTAAAAACTTTAAGGAAATAACCACAGCCATATCACTGCAGCTCAAGACCGGTTACACACTGAAGCTAAGCAGGCCTGAGCCTGGTTAGTACCTGGATGGGAGACCACATGGGAAAACTAGGTTGCTGTTAGAAGTGGTGTTAGTGAGGCCAGCAGGGGCCGCTCAACCTGTAGTCTGTGTAATTCCTAATGCCCCAGTGTAGTGAAGGGGACACTATACTGTCAGTGAGCACCGTCTTTCGGATGAGAATCATCCCAATTCACTAAATTGGCTCTATCACCGTCTCTCCACTCCACCTATACTGTAGCTGGTGTGTGGTGAACGCACTGGCGCCTTTGTCCTGTGGCTGCAGTCGCATCATCCAAGTGGATGCTGCACACTGGTGGTGGAGTGGGAATTGGAGCACCAGTGCGATCAAGTAAAAAGGTTAATTTCGAGCCCTGTAAAAATATCAAATATATAGTAATAAAATAGAAAAAAAAAAACACAGAAGGAGTTCAGGTCCAATGTAAACATAATAAACAATCCTAAATAAAATGCATAAACATTGCACTTTCAAGACTGCAACTTTCTCATGACGCTGTTCTTCATGTGTCTGTCTGCATCCCCTTGCGCTTATGAAAAAGTATTACTGTAAACAAAGCATTTTGTGACGCCACACTATAAATGAGAGCATAAAATGGAATGATTGTCTTTTAGTTTTATCCCTACACTATACATAGTCATATTGCACAGTCCTATTTATTATTATTGCATGCTAATGTGCGTGTTATTCGCTGGAGTAGAAGGCACGCGGCCGCAGGGAAAGGCCTGTTTTCTCTGTCTTTCATCAGAGTAATTCGATCTGAGTCGTGGAGGGAGAAAAGCCTACGGTGAGGTGAACTTGCCAAACATACGATACACTGTTAAGATACGCATGAGCGCAACAAACATCATCATGAGATCATCAACATCAGGGCATGACGGGCCAGCATGCAGTAATGCCTGATATCATTAAAGTACAGGTAGAGAGTTACTAAAATATGTGTTTTAAGTTTGTGTCACAGCAGAAAACAGTGTTATTAACCACCTAGCCAAATTTAATTGATTAAAGGTGCATTTTTTATTCAATGTTTGACGTAATCTCAACTGAAAAAAGGAGGGTGGGGCATAGAGTAGCTCCTCCCCTTTATAAAAAAGCCAATAGCATTTTGTTTTTATCACAGCTCTGCCAGTTAGAGTGGTTTAGCTCAAGCGCATCAAATGAACAGCAAATGACGAGGAGGAGACCGGGCATGTCAGACACTAGAGCATCTGATTGGTCCGAAGATTTTATATGAAACTGAAATGAAAAGATCTCAAGGGGGCGTGTCTACTGCTGAAATCACACCCCCTCATGGAAATGCAGCCCTCTCTCTCAACTGTAAATTACCGCTTTAACCTGAATATATGATACTGATGATAACTCTGATACTGTTTGTTTATTTGGCTTTATACAGATATTCATGTTTAAGCATGCTCAGATGTGGCTCATGGTTGCATAGCAATGGCAGACGCCACGAGAGCATCCCGACTTGATATATAGTGCCACTCTATATTTTGTTTTAATAATCTTATCAGAAGTGCATAATTAATATAAATAGCCAAATAAATATATAAACAAACAGATAAAAAAAACAAACAGATAGATGAATAAACAGAAAAATAAATAAATAAACAGATAGGTAAATATACAAACAGATAAAACAAATAAATGTATAAACAGACAGATAAATAAATAAACAAAAATAAATAAATGAACAAATAAATAAATAAAAACAGACAGAAAAATAAACAAACAAATAAATACAGACAAACAAATAAACAAACAAACAGACAAATAAATAAATAGACATAAATAAACAGCTAAATAAATTAAAGAAACAGACAGACAAATAAATAAACATATACATAAACAAATAAATAAATAACAGATTGATAAATAAACAAACAGACAAATAAATAAACAGAGATAGACAAATAGAGAGATAAATAAATAGACAAATAAATAAACAAACATAGATAGATAAATAAATAAACAAACAATAAATAAACAGATAGACAGATTGAGACAGATAGACAGACAGATAAACAGAAAGATAAAAAACAGATAGCTAAATAAACAGAGACAAATAAATAAATAAACAGATAGATAAACAAACAGACAAAAAAAACAAACAAACAAACAAATAAATTGACAGACAAAAAACAAACAGATAAATAAATAAATAGATAAACAAACAGACAAATAAATAAACAAACAGATAGACAGACAAACAAACAGAAATATAAAAAACAGATAGCTAAATAAACAGAGACAAATAAATAAATAAACAGACAGATAGATAAACAAACGGATAAAAAAATAAACAAACAAATAAATAAACAGACAGACAAAAAAAACAAACAGATAAATAAATAAATAGATAAACAAACAGACAAATAAATGAATAAACAGATAGACAGATTGATAGACAGACAGATAAACAAACAAAAATATAAAAACAGATAGCTAAATAAACAAAGATAAAAAATAAATAAACAGACAAATAAATAAATAGACATAAATAAACAGCTAAATAAATAAAAATAAGTAAAGAAAGAAACAGACAAATTAATAAACATACATGAACAAATAAATAAACAGATTGATAAATAAACAAACAGACAGATAGATAAATAGAGAGATAAATAAATAGACAAATAAATAATCAAACAGATAGACAGATTAAGACAGACAGATAAACAACAGTAAGATAAAAAACAAATAGCTAAATAAACAGAGACAAATAAACAAATAAACAGATAGACAAATAAACAAACAGATATAGAAATAAATAGATAAAAACAGACAAATAAATAAACAGTTAGACAGATAGACAGACAGATAAACAAACAGAAATATAAAAAACAGATAGCTAAATAAACAAAGATAAAAAATAAATAAATAAACAGACAAATAAATAAATAAATAAATAAATAAATAAATAAATAAATAAAAAGACAGAAAAATAAACCGACAGGTTAAAAAAAAAAAAAAAAAAAAAAAAACAGATATATAAAGAAACAGATAAATAAATAAATACATATATGCCTCCGGCCAATGGACATTGTCACGGCTAAGAATGATTAAAATGGTCTTTTGCAGTCAAAATGATTATGAAAGCAAGAATATGTCCCCGTATGTGTTTGTGCTTTAATATTAATAGGATATGATCTAGTTCAATAACACCACATATGTAAGAATAACCGTTTTCCCAAGACCTGCTTAAGACAACACAAATGTGATATTGACTTTACATGACAGTTCAACAGAAAATACGTCCATACAGAGCTATATTTAGAAACAACATTGGCTTTTTTAATAAATAAAACATTTGTGCGTTTCAGATGTACAAACCCTGCACTGTTTGTTTACTTAAAGAATCTGATTGTGAGTCAGTGATTCACATAAACACTTGCTTTGCTTCTAAATGAATCAGCTGTCTTGAAAGAATCATTTGAACGGACAATTCAATGAATGACTCACTGAGGCAGGGATTTGTTCCAGCTACTGTTAGTTTCAGTGTCATGTTTATTTATCCACGACAGGCAGAAACCAGCCAAGACCAGCACAAAAACACACTCAGCTAAATACTGTTTAATTATTGCCATCCATAAATGATCTTTAGTGTCAGCAGCACTGCAGTACAGTACGCAGTGATCTGAAGATCTCAGTCTCCGCTGACGTCATTTCTCCTTCATCTACACTGCATACACTTCCTTCGTTCTCTCTCTCTCTCACTCACTCACACACTGATCGTCCTCTGCTTCTCCTGTTGCTGTTAATGCTGTAATGTTGAATCAGATCGTGCATTGATCCAGACCTCATCTGAGAGAAGCGTGAGGGACTGAAGAACAAGACAAGGAGGATCGGCTTCCTCCTACAAGAACACACGCCGTCTATAACTGTATGCTGGCATACATTGAAACAAAAAACCCTTAAGGTGAAATATAGAGGCACCAAACACTAGCAGTCAATGGCAAACACAAAATAAAGTATAAAACAGACAATAGGATGGATAAATGAAATATAAGGCGATGTATTTATTAATTAGTGTTGTCACGATACTGATACTTCGGTACTAATCGATACTGAGATTTTAAAAACATCCATTCCCCGCCGACATTCGAGAGCTGTGGAGGATGTTCTTAAACATCGCTGATTTGCCATTGTGTTCATGTGCTCAACAGAAATGACTGTGATTGGCCGTGAATGTCATCAGTTCTCCAAACTTACCGCTGTTTACTGAGTGTAAACACAGATACAGGGACACTGGAGCGTTTTAAAGCCGTGAAGATCAGCTGATCTGTTTATAAGCTGACATACGAGTGATACACTGATGAATCAACAGATCTTCGCGGCTTTAAAACGCTCTAGTGTCCCTGTACCTGGTGTTACACTCAGTAAACAGCGGTAAGTTAGGGTGAACTGATGACCTTCAAGGCCAATCACAGCTATTTCTGTTGAGCACGCGAACACAATGGCCAATCAGCGCTGTTTAAGAACGCGCTCAACAGCGCTCAAATGTTAGTGGAAAATGAATGTTTTTAAAATTTCAGTATTGATTGGTACTAAATTCCAGTGACAACACAAATTTATAATATATATATATATATATATATATATATATATATATATATATATATATATATATATATATATATATATATATATTATAGGTGGGCATTGAGTTTTTTTTTAATCTAGATTAATCTCGAAATTAATCTAGATTAATCTAGATTAAAATGGCTCATTTGAATTCTGCTGAAGGCATTCAGTATATGTGTGCTACCCAAATAATCAGTCTTTGAGAACGGGTTTCTCAAGCCAGGTGGCGCATTAGACCAGGGGCTCATCTCCTGTTTCCAAAATGCATCACAAACTGCTTGAGAAACTGTTCTACTATGATAATTGGTGATGAAAATAAATGATGTTCAATAAGATGTGCTTGTGTTTACTCACTGTTTATTCAGTTAATCATGAATGTTGAGCTGTAGGCCTACATAAGCTCCAAACAGTGATTTCATACTTGCTTTTGATGTACGTACATACAGAAAATGCTGCTTCGCAAAGGCAAGTTCACAGAGCCCTGACAGTGTGTCAAGCATTGAGTATGTTTACATGGGCAACAATACTTTAATAGGAATTTAATATGATTAAAACAATACTCTGATTAAGAGTCTCCATGTAAACAGCGATTTTTGATGACCTTAATGTGACTAAAGTCATAACTGAACTAAACAGAAATGGAATTAAGACGTGGAGTATGCAGATATTAGTGGCATTACTGACAAACTATTACCGTCATGTAGGACTTTTCGCCATATTTTCCTACAAGATCTAAAGAATTTTAAGTTAAAATTTAAAAGGAGAGAGTGTTTCTACAGGTGGTTTGTCAAGCCCACTCACCTGTGTGGAGCACACTCAGAATTGCACAGTTTATTAGTGGAGCTTTTTACATTTGTGTGATTCTCAGCAGCAGAAGTGGTCATAGCTGGTAAACTCAGAGCGCAGTGAATGGGAGAGTACAACAAATCATTAGTTTACAATCCTATTAGCTGAAATAATGAAAGAAAAACTCCACGATAGTGTTATCAAGACTTTCAGAAGAAGGAAAACAACAGTGTGAGACTGATAACGGCAGCCAGAAGAGAGAATAACGTCAGATTTACTGTCCCACCCACATAGATGCTGCATTCCAAACACCTCACATAAGTAATTCGATTTTTGTAATTTGATGCACAGATGATATAATACACACATAAATGCATATAAATGTTCATAAGATTTAAGATGCTGATGAGCGTTAAACACGTCATAACAGTCTTGTGAAAAGAGTCCAATGAGTAACAAGTATGGGGTACTTTTAAGATAAAGATATTTAAATGAATCTATCACATATTAATCTAATTGTGAGTTCAGAAAATGGTTATATATCTTTAGTTATTCTGTAGCCATGATAAGACATAGAAACGAGGCGATGCTGACTCAAAGCAGGCATTGGAGGGAGCGAGAGAACAGAATGACCAGCAACAAAACAGCACCGTCATCCCTACACACTCAGAGAGAGAGACAGAGAGAGAGAGAGAGAGAGAGAGAGAGAGAGAGAGAGAGAGAGAGAGAGAGAGAAAGAGAAAGGAAGACTTTGATTTCAAAAGACCTTTAAATTTACATAAAATACACAAAGAGCAAAGTACAATTATTACAAAATATCACAAGACTATCTTGTTATCTGATCACTAATCACCAGTCATTATCACCAATCAAATAATAGCATGTCCTATTCATATAGCATACATGAAGTTTTTTTTCACACACTTAAATGCATTTAAAATTCAAGTTAATTAAAATGTGTATTATTCCATTCTAATCCTGGAATTGGGCCTAATTTATTCCTTAAACATTCTGCCATTTTCCCCTCTCATCTCGACTCCGCCCATTGGTGTTATTCTCAGCTCTGGATTCCTCTTTGTGCCGCTCCAGCCAATAGCAGAACATCAACTACTGGTGAGGCGGGGCTAAAGATAGTAAGGCCCTGTCTGATTGGTCAAATTTAGATAAACAACCAATGCATAAAATAAATGATATTAAATCATACACGTCAGCATATAATGATTAATTAGGGTAAAGTTAGGGTAATTAGCCAAGTCATTGTATAACAGTGGTTTGTTCTGGAGACAATGCAACACAAATTCGGCTCAAAAGGCCACGACCCCCACGTCTCAGCAGGGTGTTTTCACACCTCTAGTTTGGAAAAAGTCAGGAAAGTGGGTGTGTCCAGCTCGGTTTAGGTGGGAGTGTCGGGGGGAGGGAAAGAGGGAAGGTTTTGCATAAAAATGAGAGTTTCCATTTGGGCATGCGCTGATTTTCACAGAGCCAAAACAAACACACAGACGCAGAGGAGAAAGACAGTGACTGTGTTTACATGGAGATCAGTAAGTGAATTATTTGCCAAATTATTAATTTGACTTTAACTGCAGTTTGGCACTTTCACTTTCACTTAGGAACATTTCATGCATGCCCCCCGGGACAAACGAGATATAGGATACAGGAACTGCTGGAGAGTGGAGTTTTAATGGAGTGTTTGATACCGCACGGCGAATTGAAGAAAAAAAATCCTCTGCATTTCTCTGTAAGTTAGACGCACTCGGTAGCTAACGTCAGAAAGCCGTGTGTGTATAGACTATCCTGTCACAAAATCCGGCAAAAATCCTACACGACAGTAATAAATAGATTGCGGTGTTTACATTCGGAGAGCAGCATTTACAGTGGATCTTTCAGTCTATAATATTGTACTATAATATTGCAGTGATATTAACATACTGTAAACTGAGTCACTCAATCATTAGAATAAAAATAATTAAAATAAAAATCTCATCTTTTGATATGATGTACTTTTAGAGGAAAATTATGTCCATACATGTGGACTCGTGGTCCGAATTTACATAGAACACTTTTTCCTGAATGTTTTTAATGCATATATAACATAGAATTTTTTTTTTTACTTGCTTTGACTATCAGAGAGTAAAAACAACATTTTTCCCCCCATTTTGGACAGTTAAAAATAGGGTTTGGGACATTTCATATGCTGCAAAACAGTTGCAGGATGACACTGTATGTCTGTAACAAAACAGAGCTCGAAATTGCGACCATTTTGGTCGCATATGCGCCCGAAATTGAATCTATGCGACCTCATAATATATTTGCGAGCATTTGTTCGACTGCATATAATGGTTGTAGTGCAACTTGTTTCGATTTCTTCTAAAAACCTGCTGAATCGGACTTCCCTGCCGCTATATTGGTTCATATCAGCTGTCAATCACTCAAGGCTTTCCGCTGTCAGATAACAGGGAGCTTATTGGGGCGCCAGCCGAGATCAATCGAGGATTTTCGGAGAAGGTGCCTGAATCTCGATGCGTTGCATTCACTGCGTGTTCAGCGCAAATGTCCGCTAAATGTAACACTGTACACATCATCGCCAAGGAAGCACTATTGCGCCGGTGGTCATCATCACGAGACTCCTGCTCTGCCCTGCTCTTATATTGGGTCGGCTGGCTCGCCTGCTTCTTTCCACAAACACAGAAAAATGAAAATCAGCGCATAACGAGACCGAGCATTTACAATGACACAAACCGAAACCAAAACTTTTAAAGAGTGTAGAAGTGAGACTTTTCTTACTTTCATTGGTCCATTCTTTCTTTGGATGTGGATTATTTGTCTATTTACTGATGACTGCTTTGCAGCTTTCAGCATTGAATTGAATTATTTATTCTAATAATCTTACGTTTGTTTTGTAGCAGAAATATTATTCATTAAATTGACATGCATATAAAAACAATAGTGCAAAATAAATATTTCTTACTGCGATGCTTCATTTTTGTTTGATGCAAACCATGAATCTATTTTTCATAAAGTAACAGCAGGACCTTTTACAGTACATAACTCTCATTCAAGCACATTCAGGGCAGTATGATAATGAGAAATGTAATTCATTGTAAGTATTATTGACATCATCGTCATCATTAATAATATTTTATAATTATTAGACATTGATATCTGTGCAATAATTCCAAAATGAATAAGTCATCACAGCTTTAGTTAGTTACTTGTTTCTGGTTTTTGTTAGTCCTGATTGATGTTGTTTTCAAATACAATAAATCCCTTAATATACAGTTTGCAGTGGCGCTCATTTATTTTTGGTGGGTGCTCCTAAATTATTTCTTACCAAGTAAAAAAGTTAATTTCGAGCCCTGCAAAATATAAAACATTCAAAGTATTTTAAATAGTCCACTATGTGGACACTCAAGCCCTAGGAGGTCAAAGCTTGAAGTTCCACTGTTTCTGATATTAATGACTCTTAATGGCAGTGAAACGATGGACTCTAGGATTAAGTGTAATAATAATAATAATAGCATTCAATGCATGCTCTCGCAGTGAACGTCCTTCCCAATCAGAAGCAGTCCGTCAGCAGAAGAGGATTCTGGGAAATTGACAAGGCCTTTCCACTGGTTGTGCGGTTTGTGCCTCCAGCTCTTCAGCATCAGCCTTTACGCTGTTTCTCTCAGCTGATCTGCTTGAATGAGCCTCCAGCGGCTGATCAGAGTCCAGAGGCGTTCGCTCTGCTCATCTGCATGTGTTTGAACTGTCATCCCTCCGTCCTCCATCATCAGCCTTTCTGCTCTTTCATCTGTCTGTTTCTCCTCCTGCCGCATCCTGGGAAACACTGCAGGCGGCCTCTGATTGGCTGATCGGTTGCCGCAGAAACTGCCAGAGCAGCTGTGATTGGTGGTTCAAATGATGTATCGTTATCATGATAATAGTATATATACACACACACACGTGTCGCAATCATGTGTGATACGTATATGCAGTTGAAGTCAGAATTATTCGCCCTCCTGTGAATATTTTTCTTTTCTTTTTTGAATGATGTTGAACAGAATCAGATATTTTTCACAGTATTTCCCATAATATTTTTTCTTCTGGAGAAAGTCTTATTTGTTTTATTTCGGCTAGAATAAAAGCAGTTTTTAATTTTTTTAAAGCCATTTTAAGGTCAATACTATTAGCCCCCTTAAAGGGTCAGGAAACACCAAAGCACATGTTTTGAGATGTTGACAGTCATATCTGTGTCCCACGCTGCTATAAACACTATTAGGACACATATATCTCACTAAAAAGTGAAAATTGGTTGTTTTTGCGTTATTTTGAGCAAATTCGTTTTTCCAGTTTGAAATTAATTTTTGAAGCTGCGTCACTGCGATTAGATACTTGTGTGTAATCCAGCGTGGAGAGTGGATGTCTGTACCGGCCAGTATATCGTGACGTATCTGAGTGTGCAGCATTAATTCATGAGAAAGACTTGGCTCAAACCAATCAGCGCGCTCTATTGTGTATGCGGTGCAAGACTGTTTTACCTGTTACAGTGTTCAGACGGCAGAGAGACGCCACGTTGTGTTGCCAAAACAAGTGGAAGAACAAGAACTTGGACACATGAGTCGTCAGTGCTGCATTTATTAATGTGCTGCAATGAAGGTTTTGTTTTCATTTCCCGCTATGAGAGCGCAGCTGGACTCACGTGTGGATTACAGTGCACGCTGCAGAAATACGTCTGTAAGGAACAAAGACTGAAAGATCCGCTGTAATTGCTGCTCTCCGAATGTAAACACCACAAATCAAACTATTACCGTCATGTAGGATTTCACCGCATTTTGTGACAGCATAGTCTATACCAGGGGTGCTCAACCCTATTCCTGGAGATCGACCTTCCTGCAGTTTTCAGTTGCAGCTCATATCAAACACCTGTCTGTAATTATCAAGCGCTCCTCGGGTTCTAATTAATTGGTTCAGGTGTGTTTGATCAGGGTAGGAGCTGAAATCTGCAGGAAGGTCGATCACCAGGAACAGGGTTGGTCACCCATGGTCTATACACACACGGCTTTCTGATGCTACCTACCGAGTGCATCTAAGATACAGAGAAATGTGGAGGTTTTTTCTCTCCCATTCGCCGTACGGTATCAAACACTCCATTAAAACTCCACTCTCCAGCAGTTCCTGTATCCTACATCTCGTTTGTCCCGGGGGCCATGCAGGAAATGTCCCTAGATGAAAGTGAAAGTGCCAAACTGCAGTTAAAGTCAAATTAATAATTCTGCAAATAATTCACTTACTGATCTCCATGTAAACACAGTCCCTGTCTTTCTCCTCTGCGTCTGTGTGTTTGTTTTGGCTCTGTGAAAATCAGCGCATGCCCAAATGGAAACTCCCATTTTTATGCAAAACCTTCCCTCTTTCCCTCCCCCGACACTCCCACCTAAACCGAGCTGGACACACCCACTTTCCTGACTTTTTCCAAACTAGAGGTGTGAAAACACCCTGTTGAGACAGGAGGGGGGGGGTTTCGTGACCCTTTAATGTTTCTGTGGCGACACCATGTTTGTCACGAGACACACCGCAGCCACAATATCACTGTATGACAGATGTATCCCTTTTATTTTGTTTTATTTTAACATATTATGCCATCAACTACCTGATATTCCAATTCACATAAACGTGTGATCGTGACGGGCATCGCCATGTTTACCTGCAGCAGTGCGTTTGCCTCATACATAAAAGTAGAACGCGCAGGATTCAGTAAGTAATAAGTTATTTTCATAGTCATATTTATTCATTACAATGTAAATTGTTTTATAGAAAGATAATTGATTATAATTTTAAAAAGCTTCATATTTCTCAATAGGTTTGCCGCATTGTATTGTTTCAAGTCCAGCAATGATCTCAGTCTGTGTTCTCCTTGAATGTAATCTTCAATACATCAGAAACAAAGCTGCAACACACACACACACACACACAAAACTATATCTGGGAATAAAAATGATCAAACCATCTCGATTCATATTCAAGTCACAAGCGTGGAGTTTAAGCATTTGTAAGGCTGTGAATTATGAGGCAGTAAAACCAGTGCTTCATCTTCCTCCTGGAGTCTCTTTGCTGGAGCTCTTGTGTTTTCTGATTTAAAGCGACACACACTTTCTCCGAGAACATCAGCATTAAACATGCTCGTGTTTCAATATGACAAACACAGCTCGCGGTGGAGTTAATTATTGATGGAGAGCTGGAAATGCACAGATCTTCATATGCAGAATCTGTAGAAATGCAGGGCAGAAGAGCTGGAGTACTACATTGTAGAAGTGCTATAAAAATAAAGATGAATTAATCTGTGAATTAATTAGACTCTTCATGCATGACGCTTGTGTAATTTCTCAAAGGAAAAAGCCGTTTTCTGGCCTTCAGATTAATGGGCACTTTAACACTGATGAGTTTGTGAGCATCAATAAACGCGGGATGAAATGATCATTAGTGAATGTTAGACAGAGAGAAATCAATTAAATCTGCTTTATGTATTGTTTGCTATTGTCATGCTGAACCTAAATCCAGTATTAATGCAAAGTTCATCTCAATAAACCAAAAAGATCCAGTTTCACCATAGATGCAAATACATTTCTTTGGTTCATTCACTTGGATGGAGGTTTGTGTAAAATAATTAGTTTAAAATGTTATTATTTATTATTAATTGTTTTGTCTTATGTTTTTATTTAATAGTTTGAAAATACTAAAACGTGTTAAAATATTTGAAGTAAAAATAATAAATTATTCCTGCTTCTGCTGCAATGCAATGTTCATCCTTATGAATAATTAGTTTTGAATTTATATTTAAAAACATTTTTTAAAAACTTATTTCTTAAGAGAATAGGTAAGCAGAAAACAAGCAGAAAAATTACAAACTAAATTCATCATTTGCAAGATAAAACCTCAGTCTTTGTCAACTAATAATTTGTTATTCAATTCATTTTGTTCTATTATTATTATTATTATTATTATATTATTCTTCATACTATTATTATTTTTACTTATTAATATTATTACTACTACTACTACTACTACTACTAACATTAATACTGTTGCTATTATTACTATAAATATTATTATTATTTTTGTTGTTATATTCATATATTTTATACATATACATATGCAATATAAATTATAAACTAAAATTGAAATAAAAAATTATAATTAGTAGTAGTAGTAGTAATAGTAGTAGTAATATTATTATAATAACAATTGTTATTATTATTATTATTATTATTATTATTATTATTATTATTATTATATTCTTCATACTACTATTATTATTATTATAATTATAATGATATTATTTAATTTTTATTTATTATTACTATTATTATTATTACTAACATTAATACTATTACTATTATTACTATAAATATTTATTATTATTATTATATTCATACATTTTATACATATACAATATAAAATATATACTGAAATTGAAAAATAAAAATATTATTATTATATTAATATTTTTAATAATTTATTATTATTATTATTATTATTATTATATTTATACATTATATATATTTATACATATACATATATATATATATATATATATATATATATATATATATATATATATATATATATATATATATATATATATATATATATATATATATATATATATGCAATATAAAAATAAAATATATACTGAAATTGAACAATAAAATTTATTATTATTATTATTAGTAGTAGTAGTAGTGATATTATTTTAATTTTCCATATTATTATTACTATTATTATTAATTTCACTATTATTATTATTATTATTATTATTATTATTATATTTATACATTATATATATTTATATTTATATATATATATATATATATATATATATATATATATATATATATATATATATATATATATGCAATATAAAAATAAAATATATACTGAAATTGAACAATAAAATGTATTATTATTATTAGTAGTAGTAGTAGTAGTGATATTATTTTAATTTTCCATATTATTATTACTATTATTATTAATTTCACTATTATTATTATTATTATAATATTTGTACATTTTACATATGTATAAGCATGCATTATATAATAAAAAATATACAACTGAATTTTAAATTTAATTGCTGATATGTCAGACTGAGAATATAATTTTACTTTATAAAGTACAAGAAAAAATGATATATAATATCTATGATATTATATATTATATTATTTTTAGCTATATAAAAAATAACATGATGATCTGTGACTATTTTAAATAGAGAAATTTTATTTACCTTGGATAAAGTGCAGCCTTTTACGTTTTGAGACAACAAAATATGTAAAACATAAATATAGTTACAAAATGATATTTCTGTGCCATGATGTAAATAAATAAATATATAAATAAAATAACACTATTTTTTTACATCAGTTTTAAATGCATTTCTGTGCATGACGTAAATAAATAAATGAACAAACAAACAAACACTATTTTTGACAATAGTTTGAAAAGCATATATATGCATGATATAAATAAATAAATTAAATAAATAACACTATTTTTGACACCAGTTTGAAATGCATTTACGTGCATGATGTAAATAAATAAATAAACATAAATAAATAAATAAATAAATGAAATACATACATGAATAAATAAAACATTTAACTAAAATAACACAATTTTTGACACCAGTTTGAAATGCATTTCTGTGCATAATGTGATGGGAGTGATCTGGTCAGAAAACGAGTCTTAAATACGCCCAGAGTTGCGATGCTAACCTAACGCAAATGCAAGCACATGCAATAAATAAAAGAAACCCCCACAGGCGTTTGTGCATACATAATGAATGATCCCAGCAAAGCAAACACTGTTCCTTACATGCAATTGATCAATGCAGAGAGGCAGGAATCATTAGGATGATCACTAGAATAAAGCCCAACACAATCGAGGTGTCTCTCGCACTCATCACATGCTATAACAGGTCCCGTATTTATAGCAGGTCACAAGAATGGTGGTAAAAACTCAAACTCAATTATACGCTTATCTCTGGATTAACCATGGAGGGGGAAAAGCATCCAGAATAATTCATGTAAATGGACTCACTGTACAACAAACACTTCTCACTTGTGCCAACTTAAAATACTGCAGCTAATAATACAGTGTTCAATGGCGTAATCTGAAACGAGCGCTCTGTAAAGCACAGGCCTTATCTATATGAAGGCTGTAAAATATTAAGAAGAAAAAATAATAAATTAGATATATACAGCATAAACGAGAAGATGAACATTTTTATCCATTTCTCATTCATTCATTTTCTTGTTGGCTTAGTCCCTTTATTAATCAGGGGTCGCCACAGCGGAATGAACCACCAACTTATCCAGCATATGTTCAGCGGATGCCCTTCCAGCTGCAACCTATCTCTGGGAAACCATACACCCTCATACACTACGGACAATTTAGCCTACCCAATTCACCTGTACCACATGTCTTTGAACAATGATCTCAAGGCCGTGACGCAGCTTCAAAATTTCTTTTCAAACCGGAAGAACGAATTTGCTCAAAATAACGCAAAAACAACCAATTTTTTTTGTGAAATATGTGTCCTAATAGTGTTTTTAGCAACGTGGCTAAATGACTGTCAACAGCTTAAAAAAAAAGGTGTTTTGGTGTTTCATGACAAAGCTGAAATAAAACATCTTTAGGAACAGAAAAATATTACATTTAAATTCAATTGAGTTTTTGCAAATAATAATAATAATAATAATAATAATAATAATAATAATAATAACAATAATAAAAATAATAATTATTATTATAACAATAATAAAAATAATAATAATAGACAATAATAAAAATAATAATAATAACAATAATAATAAAAATGATAATAATAACAATAATAAAATAATAATTATAAAAATAATAATTATAATAACAATAATAAAATTAATAATAAGAAGAATAATAAGAAGAAGAATTACAAACTACAAAATTTGAATAAAAGTTTAGATATTTTTTAAGCTTCTCTTGATTTTTCCTGTTTATTACAATTTCATTTGATATTTTTTCCAACATATTAATTATGATAATGATGTATTATGATGATATTAATTATATAATTATAATGTACTCATTTTTGGATTGTGTTCTTCATTTTTTGTTAGATTAGCTTCAGTTTTGACTAATCTAATCCTTGGCTAAATTATTTAGTGCAAATCAGAGTTATTTCAATTGAAAAACACTGAATTTGGTTGCACATTTGTTGTTGGACATTACATTTAATAATTGCAATCCACAATTAGTAACTGTTTACACTATTAAATCAATCCAAATGGGGTATAAGTACACAGACTCTTCATTTTTAGTCAGCCAGCCCAAGCGCTTCAGGTGAACTGTTGCACCATTACAAAATCCCCAAGTTTAACGTCTGATTTCTTTAAAAAACAGTGATCTTCACTGCCTGATGGATACACGATATACAGTGAGTGTCAAAAAGTACAAGCACTGCATTAAATTACATTGTTTTGCGCCATGTGTTTAAAATATGAAATTAATTTTACCCCAGTATTTTCAATGGCGTTTCTGCACTCGCCTGCTGCTCCTGTCGGTGCTTGCATTTAAACGTGTTTTAATCTCGTTAAACAGCTCAATGAATGCTTAAGTCTGTTTAACCGATTGTATTTTAATTACATTACAACATCCATGCTGTAAAAGGAACAGTATGAAATTGAAAACAGTCACATTAACCGCTTACTGGAGGTTTATCGTTGGCTGCAAAACACAAGCTGTGCATAAGGCGCATTGTAGGTTTGCAGTTTTGTGATTAGCATCCAGCAGCCGGTCACTGTTTTGCGGGTGTGCCATCTGAAGCGCGGCCTATGCACTGGTGCAAAACGCATCCAGCTAAGGCTTTGATCACATAACATGCTTGTTCTGCGGCAGAGGGCTGTGGCCGACTGGATCAGAGCTGGCAAAATGCCTCTCGTCTTTACCAAGCTCCTCATATTCCTATTGTCCCTTCTGCAATACAAGCGGACAGATGAGAGGCGAGACTGGTCCCTTTCCCACCTGTGCTTAACAGATCCACAGGCCCTGATGCTATAGGGTTTCAGAGAAATTATGAGCAGTCCTACAGCTAAATATAAAGAGAGAGCTCGCACAAAAATGATACGGTCCAAAACTGCATACTTAAATGCTATTTAGTGTGTGAAAAAAAGGATGTGAACTGAGTAGTATGTAGTACGCGGATGACCTACTACTTCCGATGCAATTCTGTAGTGAATATCCACGCGAGAGAAATCAGATCATGTGATAATGACAAATAGCAGATCTACGTCCAAATTCTATTCATACTAATCATATCATAGTTTTCTAAAAGTCAAGTATTAAATTTTAATTCAAACTAGGCCTTGGCGATATGGCAAAAATGCAATCTCGATAATTATTTTCCATATTGAACAATAACGATATACATTTCAATATAAGTTGTTGATGCTTCCAGATTTAAAAGAGTACCCCAACAATAACCGAAGCTACAAAAAATAGAGGGTACATTAAATGGCATAATATTTTCGGACGATAAATTTTCGGTATCTCTAATATCAATACAATTTTAGATTCCCATTTTTGCAGATTTCTGCTGTGTGATCGGCTCTTAGATCAATATATAGCAAAAAAAGTCCAGAGCTTATCGTTGTTATTAACATAAATTGTATCATGATTCGATAATATCGATTATCGGCCTAGCCCTAATTCAAACCTAGTATGACTAGAGTACAGGGCTGCGCGATTTGGGGAAATTATCTAATTGCGATTTTTTTGACAGATATTGCGATTTGATTTACGATTTAATTCAAGCTTCAAGCTGATTTTAAATTAATTCAAGCTTCAGATCAATAATCTGTAAGCCGTGACGACAATTTTCTTAGTAGGGTGCCGTGGGAAGTCGTAAGCGACAAATGGGCATCGTGACACAAGATTCAATCGTTTCTTCTCGTGTAATGGCATAATTCACGACAACCGATACCATGCCTGCAATGTCTCACGACACCATAGCAGAAAGTCTAGCATGTTTCATTTTTTGAAGCATAGCGGACTGGTTTTGAAGCACTTCACCTCAGATGTTAATATTATATATATATATATATATATATATATATATATATATATATATATATATATATATATATATATATATATATATATATATATATATATATATATATATAAAATAATAAAAGAAAATAAAAAATAAATAAAAAAAATAAAAAAATACAAATAAAAATTCGCACAGCCCTAGTACAGTAGTATGCGATTCTAGACGCAACCATCGACTTCAATAGTATATTGTTTTCCTACTGTGGTTGTCAACGGTTATGATAACTAATGCAGATGCGGAACACATGAATAAAAAATCACGCTATTTGCATGCAAATAGACGCGTGAACATTTTGAGTTTACTTGCTTACACTCGCGCGTCAAATTCACTTCACAAAAGATGTGGATTCGCATCATGGGCAAGGCTTCTGTCAGCCCAGTTACTCTAGCTTCGTTGCTAAATGGCTAATATGCATTTGATTGAGAGAATAGCTGTGTTTATGTGTTTTATGAAGGCTGAAAAACAGCGTAGATTCATTCGGCGCCGTGTCTGAGTCCACTAGATCCTTTCAGAGGTGCACCAGCTCTGTGAGTTCATAAACTCCTCAAGAAACTGTAACTGGATGATAGAAGGTTTCAGCTGTGCTTCAGACTGAGCCGAGCCCAGCTTGATGAACTGTTGTCCGGTGTCAGCAAGGTTTCTCCTCGGGACAGCAACAACAGCCACCACGTCATAATCACTCCCCTATACAAGAGCAAGCTCTGGATTGGTTAACACAGCGCGAATGTCCAATGAAGTCCACTTTTCCAACTGAAGCGATTCGTGTCAAACGCTAAACTCGCGCTGCATCATTCGCGTGAAACGCGCCACAGTATGTCTATTTGAGTCTTTGCATTGACTTAACATGTAATGCGTCTAATGTGAACGCAGCATTGAACTATTGAAAATATCATTGTGTTAACAAAACAGTCACAAACGTTTGGAACTAATTAAAGGCCCATTCAGTCCAAGCACGATAGCTACAAATATAACGATAAATATATTTGCGTCAATACTGACAAACGATAACAATGCGTTTATTCTTAAGCCTGGTTTATACTTCTGCGTCAAGTGATCGGCGTGTCCCACGGCGCAAGCCTCGCGCATAGCCGTGCATTTATACTTCTGTCGCGCTGTTTCTGTTTCTCTGGATTAACACTTCCGAAACAATAGCTGGCTGTAGGTGTTTATGTTTCTCTGTGTCGAGTTTCTTTGCTGGTGTTTAGTTTTTCCTGAACACTTCCTTAGTGTACAAGTGGCTCAAATTCGCTCATTTTGAGGAGGGAACTGGCGGACATGCAACAACTTTAATCATAAGGTGAACACAAAGCAACAGTCTCCATCCGGAGCTCCTTCACGGGACTCCACACTTGTAAACACTCGCTCCATTGAGCTTGCGCTACGTGTACGCGGTACATTTTTTGAGAGGTGCGCGTCAACGTCGCCGACGGCCATGGCGAGGGGCTATGCGTCCACGCGTAGGCTGGGCCGTAGCATACGCGTGCGTTTGACGCAGAAGTATAAATCAGCCTTTAGTTTATGCTTTTTATTCGGCATTACACACTTGTGACCAGCAGGTGTAATCAGTGGGTGATTTTCTAGTGCATCTGACCGGTGAATCCAGCTTGTGTAATCAATCAGGGATCGCAATCTAGTGTAGTAGTGGAATAAAAACAACATTATTTTCCCACAGACGCAACAGAAGCATGCTAAAAGTAGCACTGGATACCTGACGCTCTTTTATTTTTATACAAGGTTTCCGCTACATTCATTCATTCGTGGCGGGCCGCCATGCCAAAATTCATCCCGCCACGGCTACATTACAACTTCTCATTTAAAACATTTAGTCGTGTTTTTTATAGCGGATTATAATCGCACCAAAACATATTAGAGGTAGGCTAAACAGCGCAAACTTTTCTGTAACCGTAGCAGTGCTGTGCGCTATTTGTTCAACCCTTTAAGGTGACATGCTGACTGACTCTCTGACAGACTGACTGACAGGTGCGTGAGTCCAGCAAACACCGCGTAGCTTTCAGTTAAGATGAACACAGTTTCCATAAGTATACTTTATTGATAAAGGTCAATGGCTCTGCATACAATGACTTTATCTTGCTGGAGTTCATAGCCGTTTCACTTTACTTCAGGACGCGTTAATGTCGGAAAACGCACAAAACCGCACTAAATCGCGCTTCAGCAGCGCTTACTGGAGAGCGCACGAGAAGATCTGCACTTGAACGTGTAAATTTGAGTGCGTGCAAGAAGTTCTGTGCATGAACAGAAGAAATCGGCGCGCAAGCAAAGAGATTCGCATGCTCGTATTACATGAATGCTATCTCGACTTGTAATACTGCGTGTAATATTTGTCTTTGAAATAGTTGGCAAATCTGTGTAAAAAAAGTCCTGCCGCCACAGCTGGAAAAAATCCTAGAGAAAACACTGTTAAAATTCAATTTTCTAGAACGACTTGCATAACTTCCATGTAATTTTTAATCAGTTTCCCATGGTATAACCAATTAGCTAGTCATTATCTTTAAATAATTTCTGAAAAAAAATCAAGCAGTGAGCTTCTCCACAATGTTGTCTGTAGCTTTAAATTGCACAAGCCCTTTTTATACATTTCAATTGATTTTGACTGGCTGTCAGCATTTAATCATTTATTAGGAAAAGATAATTCTGTAAGTGATCCCAACAATATAGTTTCTCTACATCTTTAAAGTTGTAGTGGTGGTCTGAACTCTGCTGTTGTTTTACATTTAGACCTCCATCTTTATCATTACCTTTACAGTTATCATGCTTGTTATGAACGGCCCTTAACACCGAGTAAATCTTCATTTTTGGGGGAACTATCCCTTTAAATAAACAGCATACTAAGGCTGAGAATAACGGGTGTGTCTAATGGAGCAGACGTGGAGTAATACAAACCAAATTAGTACAGAGAGCTTCATAAAGACGTAGCTTTCAAAGTGTAATTGATATGGACTGTATAGAACACTCACGATTATGTCTACAAATGTCATCGCAATATGGAATAACAAGCCTTTCATCTCATGCATACTCAAAAGCTCCAAGAAAACGGCTCTTGAGAAGGATGTTAATGCACAGAGGGAAACATTGATGTGGCTGGTTTACAACAAAAACACAATATGAAAACATTATCCTTCATAAAACCCAGTTGACTTGACCTTAATAGTGACGATGAGTCATGCAATCCTGAGTGAACCAGATGTAACTCGAGGCAACATGACGCCATTCACCCTATATTAATCAACCACCTACTATCAAACATTCATCTTTAAATATATATATATATATATATATATAGTTATCAATTTAAGTTTGACATATTAATCTGGCTAGCCTGTGAGGGTGGAACTTCTTTCAGAAAAACGCATCTTAAAGGGTGGCATTTGATTCGAATGAATCATGATTCATATTTCACAATAACCTTTTGTTTTTCAGATGGAGATGACTTAGGTGAGGATAGTTAGTTATTAAACGGTGTGGTCATCACCACCAGAACGTCTGACTCATTGCTGTGAATATGTACTTTTGAACACTTTGTTCTGCGAAGCGATTCAAAAGATGAATCAGCAGTTCATTGCAACATCATGGTTGGTGTCTAAATGATCCATTTGGTGTTTGGTGTTGTCTAAATGATCCAGGGTGGTAAAATAAAGCAGTTTTTCCTTTATGAACCAACTAGCTATGAGACGATGCACAACATTATAGACATCTTATGAAAAATTGAGACTGAATAGATGAACTACAAGGCCTGAAATACTGTATGAAACATATACTGATTTGAAACGTCTCAGAAACTGTATATATTATTAATTAATTGACAATTCTTTCACAAATGTTCACGCAGATCGAGTCCACTGAGCATTCTCAGAGCTTCATAGCATTAACAAGGTCATTTTGTGTGTGATTTAGTCTCTGATTGGTGAAAATTTTCACTAAATAATAGCAAGTGCATTATTTCAGCAGGAATTTGGATGCTCAATGTGAATATTCATAAAGATGCATGTAGTTTTAGTAATCAGAGTGTTTATTTTAGCTTCATGTGTTAATGTCTTAGCATGTAGCTAAGTGATTTGTTATGATATGTTGAAAAATAAGCAGTTATTAAAGGGCTATGAGTTGAAATGATTCAGTGTGGTTTGCGAATGAATCATTCAGAGCAGCTCAAATGATTCACTGAGGAAGATTCAAATTTAAATCAACGTCATTATAGATGCAATATTAAAATAGAGATGCTTCAGTGGGCAATGAACTGTGATAATTAAAATTTTAAATTAATGTTAAAGGTGTATTAATATGTGAAGTATGAAATTCAGATGAACAAAATCTGCCATGTTATCTCATCATAACCTAATAGTGTTAGCGGTGTTGCTACATTTTCACTAATAACACGTTCATGTGGCCTTACAAGACAGCAAAGTGTCAAATAAATACATATTCATAAGTTAAACAGGTACTGTTTTATGAATAGTATGAATTTTAAGATGTTAATCAGCCCATATATTGTTTTTCACATATTATATAGTGGGAGTGAAAGCAGCAAAAGAGTATTAAAGTACAATTTACTTGTTTCAAGTCCGATTGGTGGAGAGTTTTTTTAGAATTGTGGGTAATGTAGTCTTATGAAAAGCTATTTGAAAAATGGAGACTGAATAGATAAACTACAAGGCCTGAAATACTCTATGAAACATATACTGATTTGAAACGTCTCAGAAACTGTATATATTATTAATTAATTTACAATTCTTTCACAAATGTTCACGCAGATCGAGTCCACTGAGCATTCTCAGAGCTTCATAGCATTAACAAGGTCATTTTGTGTGTGATTTAGTCTCTGATTGGTGAAAATTTTCACTAAATAATAGCAAGTGCATTATTTCAGCAGGAATTTGGATGCTCAATGTGAATATTCATAAAGATGCATGTAGTTTTAGTAATCAGAGTGTTTATTTTAGCTTCATGTGTTAATGTCTTAGCATGTAGCTAAGTGATTTGTTATGATATGTTGAAAAATAAGCAGTTATTAAAGGGCTATGAGTTGAAATGATTCAGTGTGGTTTGCGAATGAATCATTCAGAGCAGCTCAAATGATTCACTGAGGAAGATTCAAATTTAAATCAACGTCATTATAGATGCAATATTAAAATAGAGATGCTTCAGTGGGCAATGAACTGTGATAATTAAAATTTTAAATTAATGTTAAAGGTGTATTAATATGTGAAGTATGAAATTCAGATGAACAAAATCTGCCATGTTATCTCATCATAACCTAATAGTGTTAGCGGTGTTGCTACATTTTCACTAATAACACGTTCATGTGGCCTTACAAGACAGCAAAGTGTCAAATAAATACATATTCATAAGTTAAACAGGTACTGTTTTATGAATAGTATGAATTTTAAGATGTTAATCAGCCCATATATTGTTTTTCACATATTATATAGTGGGAGTGAAAGCAGCAAAAGAGTATTAAAGTACAATTTACTTGTTTCAAGTCCGATTGGTGGAGAGTTTTTTTAGAATTGTGGGTAATGTAGTCTTATGAAAAGCTATTTGAAAAATGGAGACTGAATAGATAAACTACAAGGCCTGAAATACTCTATGAAACATATACTGATTTGAAACGTCTCAGAAACTGTATATATTATTAATTAATTTACAATTCTTTCACAAATGTTCACGCAGATCGAGTCCACTGAGCATTCTCAGAGCTTCATAGCATTAACAAGGTCATTTTGTGTGTGATTTAGTCTCTGATTGGTGAAAAATTTCACTAAATAATAGCAAGTGCATTATTTCAGCAGGAATGTGGATGCTAAATGTGAATATTCATAAAGATGCATGTAGCTTTAGTAATAAGAGTGTTTATTTTAGCTTCATGTGTTAATGTAATAGCATGTAGCTAAGTGATTTGTTATGATATGTTGAAAAATGAGCAGTTATTAAAGGGCTATCAGTTGAAATGATTCAGTGTGGTTTGTGAATGAATCACTCAAATGATTCACTGAAGAAGATTCAAATTTAAATCAACGTCATTATTAGGCATGGGACGATAACCGTTTTCAAGGTATACCGCGGTTTGGAAAATATAATATATAATTAAGACAGCAAACGTCAATGATTCATTTTCATTATTTGGCCTGGCACATTTACTGCTCCAAAATATTATAAATGTTTCTCAAAATTAAATATATTGTGTTCAAAGGGGAAAAAACTTTTAGTTTTTTTTACACAGACATTAAAAAGAATGTATTTTAGAGCAGTAATCTCAATACCGTGATATTTTTATCCAAGGTTATCATACCGTCAGAATCTTATACCGGCCCATGCCTAGTCATTATGAATGCAATATCAAAATAGAGATGCTTCAGTGGGTAATAAATTGTGATAATTAAATTATGATTTTACACACAAGTTAAATGCAAACATGATTTATTGATGCTGGAGAAAGCTAAATGGTGCATCCAAAATGTAATACTCTGTGAGTATGTACTATGTTTTAATTTAAAATTAATGATAAAGGTGTATGAATATGTGAAGTATGAACAAAATCTGCCATGTTATCTCATCATGACCTAATAGTGTTAACTGTATTGCTACATATTCACTAATAATACTTTCCTGTGGCCTTACAATACATTAAAGTGTCAATTAAATACATATTCATAAGTCAAACAGGTACTGTTTTATGAATGGTATGAATTTTAAGATGTTACTCAGCCCACATAGTGTTTTTCATATATTATATAGTAGAGACAAATGTGGCAGAAGGGTTTTTAAACGCAATTGACTTGTTTCTAGCCTCTGATTGGTGGAGATTTTTTCAGAATTGTGGGTAATGTAGTTCTTAACCAGGTATTCCACTTTTAAACGTTATGATGTAAAGAAATGAGGGTTGTGGCTCCGCTGGAAGAAGAGACTTCTAGTATGAATGCTGCACTCTTTAGATTAGCATGCAGTGTTATTTATACACACAACCTGTTGTTATTTCATATGTTCTTCAGGCTCGGTTTGTTGAAATATACTCAAATCATTAAGATTAGTTTTCTTAAGTGATTTCTTAACCCTGGTTATGACAGAGTGAACAGTTATACACTAAAGTGGTTAACAGACTACAAATATAACTGTTGTAGTCGAATGATTCGAATCATTCACACCGGCTCAGACGACTCGCCGAAAAGATCCGACTCAAAAGAAAGAATCGATTTCATCGAAAACACAGGGGATGTAATAAAGGATGTGTTAAGATGTGATGCTTTGTAAGACAATGAACACACAACATAAAACCCCACACAAAATGGGTGAAGAGTATAAAACAGAAACCTCTAGCTACTCGTGCACCCAAACGATTTTAACGTTAGGCCCAGTGTGAGTCGTTTAGCATCAGAAAGCGTCTCATTGAGATCCAGAACATGTGCGACGCTGAATTATCCTGTTAATGAAGTAAAATCGACTAAAATCCGCTTGGAAAACCGAAGCAGCATCTCCACGTCCAGCCCTATGAGGTATTGAATGAGGAGTCTGCGCAGGCCAGCAAACGCATCCACATAGGGATGGACGTGAAAGCAGATCACTGGGTGTAAATAAATCACATTAACATCGCTGTTTACACGTCCTATATCCGTCGGGAGGGCTGCAGATTGAAGGCTGGGCCGATACACTGCAGCACCGGGCTCTGATGTGTGTTATTTACCTTGCGTTTCCTGGTTTCGGCAGATCCGCTCCACACAAAGCACTGGTAGATGACCCGCAGATTCTGCTTCCAGTTGTCCACTTTGAAGCCGTTCACATGGGAGCACCCGGCCGGACTCATGACAGAAAACACATTCGAGTTCCTGCGGCTTTCAGCGACGAAATAACTGAAGTCACGAGGAGAATTATCCAGCAATTGTTCCGTTTTTTTTTCGTCAGGCAATGCAGCGAGCCGCGACAGGGTCGAAGACGCGTGCGTTACGCATGCGGAGAGCGCTTCTCCGATATCCGCAGATATGTCATCATTAGCGATAATTAACCACAGTAAAACCGAACACACTTTTGATATTGTATTTTCCAAGTCGGCTGTTTTAATGGACGGCAATGGAATTCAACTGAGCACCGTGGGCGACGCAATCCTTGCGATTTTCATCGCTGATTGGTGGTTGGCTTGTAGCGCGCGGCTCCCATTGGCTTCCGCGCGTGCCATTTCCGTTAAAGTCCCGCCGCCTTTTGAGAACTCTGGAACGCGATTGGCTGGCGCGCACGCTTGTCTCTGTTCAAAGGCTCGTAGGCCGCAGAGGCGCTTCTGATTGGCTATCTCTGCTCAGTTCTTGCTGGTTATGTCATTGAGCAGAAAACACTGCTCCACATGCACACACACACACTCAACATCACTCTGCTGACAGGAGTGTAAAACACACTCTTTTCCTGATCACAGGAATAACTAGCGGAATATTTAATCGATAAACGCAAACAAGACGCTTCACGTTTAATGTTTTGAATATTATATATGATTATATAAGTTATATACGACGGAAATGAACAGAAACTACCTGAAAATGGTCAGTTTTACTGGATTTGTTGACGAGAGTTTGAGTAAAATGTTAATATTTGTTGTTTCTATAAATATTTCTTCCACATTTCTAATAAAAAGGTATTTTAAAAGGCTTCCTTTCCATTAAAATGACATACTTTCAATTGTTTTGGTTGAAAATTAGAGTTATTACAGAAAATAGACTTTATTTAATCTCTTAATTAAGTTAAAACATTAGTATTGAGCTCTCTTTCGTTTAATTATTCAAATTAATATGGCAACTTCTTCATATTTTATAAAAATGCAAATATATTCATTCATTTTCCTTCAGTTTAGTCCCTTATTTATCAGGGGTCGCCACAGCGGAATGGACCGACAACCATTCCAGCATATGTTTTACACAGCAGATACCCTTCCGGCTGGGGGAAACGCCCATACACACTCATACACTATGGCCAGTTTAGTGCATCAATTCCCCTATAGCGCATGTGTTTGGACTGTGGGGGAGAGCACCCGGAGGAAACCCACAACAACATGGAGAGAACATGCAAACTCCACACAGAAATGCCAACTGACCCAGCCGGGACTCAAACTAGCGACCTTCTTGCTGTGAGGCCACAGCGCTAACCACTGAGCTGCCCTCTGTTTCTTTTTTTTAATTAAGTTAAAACATTAGTTTCGTGCTCTCTTTCGTTTAATTATTCAAATTAATATGGAATATATATAGAAAATCGCTGGGTCAGTTGGCATTTCTTTGTGGAGTTTGCATGTTCTCCTCGTGTTGGCGTGGGTTTCCTCCGGGTGCTCCGGTTTCTCCCATAGTCCAAAGACATGTGGTACAGGTGAATTGGGTATGCTTAAATTGACCTTAGTGTGTGTGTGTGAATGAGTGTGTATGGGTGTTTCCTAGTAATGGCTTGCGGCTGGAAGGGCATCGGCTGCGTAAAACATACGCTGGATAAGTTGGTGGTTCATTCCGCTGTGGCGACCCCTGATTATTAAAGGGACTAAGTTGAAAAGAAAATGAATAAAAAGAAAAATCTATTTATATTTTATTTGGTATTTGTCAACAAAAAATAAAACAATGTAAACAATATATAAATGATTCAATAATATTAATTATATGAAAAATAAATTAAGATGTAACTACATAAATGTGTAATAATTAATATTAAAATAAGTTCTTCTCAAAATCCGTCAATAAGAGCAGGCTCATTTTGAGGCCCTTTATTCTCATTCTTATACCTCTAACATTTCTCATAATTTTGATTACTTGGTAATTTTCAGTCGAATTTGTAAGAGAAATAAAAATATAAAACTAATTAATACCAATCAATTATTTATTAAAAATATAAGATAATAAAAAAAAAATCCATTTATTATTTATTTGGCATTTTTCAACTAAAAATAAAATGTTATAAACAATATAAAAATATAAATTATTAAATAATCATTCATGGTAAACATCGCTGGGTCGCAGGTTCGAACCTCGGCTGGGTCAGTTGGTGTTTCTGTGTGGAGTTTGCATGTTCTCCCCGTGTTGGTTTCCTCCGGGTGCTCCGGTTTCCCCCACAGTCCAAACACATGCGGTACAGGTAAATTGGGTAGGCAAAATTGTCCGTAGTGTACGAGTGTAAATGAGTGTGTGGATGTTTCCCAGAGATGGGTTGCGGCTGGAAGGGCATCCGCTGCGTAAAAATGTGCTGGATAAGTTGGCGGTTCATTCCGCTGTGGCGACACCAGATTAATAAAGGGACTAAGCCGACAAGAAAATGAATGAATGAAATAATCATTCATTCATTTTCTTTTCAGCTTAGTCCCTTTATTACCGCCAACTTATCCAGCACATGTCTTACACAGCTGATGCCCTTCCAGCTGCAACCGATCTCTGGGAAACATCCATACACACTCATACACTACGGACAATTTAGCGTACCCAATTCACCTGTACCGCATGTCTTTGGACTGTGGGGGAAACCGGAGCACCCGGAGGAAACCCACGCCTACACGGGGAGAACATGCAAACTCCACACAGAAATGCCAACTGGTCTAGCCAAGGCTCAAACCAGTGACCTTCTTGCTGTGAGGCGACAGGACTACCTACTGCGCCACCTAATTTAATAATACTAATTATTATTAGAAATGTGTAATAATATTAAAATAAGTTCCTCTCAAAACCCGACAATAAGACCAGGCCCATTTCTGAAACCTTGTGTGTTGTTGTCATTCTCATAACTCTCTTTTGCTGAAATATGAGCTGAAGACGTTTTCACAGAATCCTGCCTCCAGTATTTCTATTTTCCAGGTATTAGATGAGTAATGTATTTGTGCTAAAGGCCAAACAGCAGAGACCTCTAGAGGCTTTGATCAACAGCACAACACTGTCAGATGCTGAATCACTGCAGATCCAACAATGCATTCATGCAGATCAACAACTGTAGGAAACGCACTCTTTCATCTGACACAAGCCCCAGTTTTGCACCGGACACTTCTTACAATCACTCCATATCTCTAGAAAACATTGTGCTTTTTTTCCAGTGTGCCTCACACTGGTGAGTGGGTTTGACAAACCACCTGAAACACTCTTCTCCCCAAATGTGTGTAGTTAAGTATTTATAGTATAGAGCAGGGGTGCTCAGTCCTGTTCCTGGAGATCTACCTTCCTGCATAGTTCAGCTCCAACCCTGATCAAACACACCTGAACCAATTAATTAGGACCTGAACAGCACTTGATAATTACAGGCAGGTGTGTTTGATATGGGTTGCAACAGAAATCTGCAGGAAGGTAGATCTCCAGGAACAGGATTGAGCACCCCTGGTATAGAGGAATTGCCAACCTACGTCACACGGGTTCCCGGTTGCAAAGAGACCTGTTGCAATAGTATAATAGATGCCAAATTCAAAAGTCCAACAATAGAAATCTTAACTTTTACCATACACCACACTGCTTTTAATGCCAACCGCAGACGTCTTTGGCTAAAAGGGAGCTGAGCGGAGTGAGGACCTAATTAAAATGCTGGACTCTGCAGTTCTCATGTCATATCAGGTCAGTTCCCGCTATGCTGAATCATACACGTTACTCATTTTGATTGCAGCAATGATTTCAGCAAAAACAGTTACATATGGTGAATTAAACTGCGGACACTGAATGCGGACAATGAAATGTAAAAGTGTAAGTTCACATACCCCGCCGTACTGGTGCAGTTCGCTGTCAGAATGCAGTTGTTTGGCTTGTTGATGTTTACTCCGCCTTCTTTCCTTGTCTTTGGCTCGGCAGAACCTCGGTTTTTAGCACTACGAAGTTTTGAATCTGGTAATCATGGAACATTATTTCTTGTGTAAACCCGCCAGTCCTACGCCACCCAACCCCCTCCGAGCTGGTATCGAACCGGCGACCTTCCGCATGGGAGTCGGTTGCTCTAACAAGGAGGCTAAAGATCATAGCCTCTAGCAACTGTCGCTAGAGCACCTTTAGAGGTCAGAGGAGTGAGGTTTACCTGCACAGCACTTCACTAGCTGGCCTCTGTTACACTCACCCCCCCCAAACCTCACTCCCATCCGGGTCACGGCACCAATGTAACCCTGCCGGTCCCATGCCACCCAACCTGCTCCGAGCTGGTATCGAACCGGCGACCTTCCGCACTCGAGTCGGTTGCTCTACCAAGGAGGCTAAAGATCATAGCCTCTAGCGTCTGTCGCTAGAGCACCTTTAGAGGTCAGAGGAGTGAGGTTTACCTGCACAGCACTTCACTAGCTGGCCTCTGTTACACTCACCCCCCCAAACCTCACTCCCATCCGGGTCACGGCACCAATGTAACCCCGCCGGTCCCATGCCACCCAACCTGCTCCGAGCTGGTATCGAACCGGCGACCTTCCGCATGGGAGTCGGTTGCTCTAACAAGGAGGCTAAAGACCATGGCCTCCAGCGTCTGTTGCTAGAGCACCTTTAGAGGTCAGAGGAATGAGGTTTACCTGCACAGCACTTCACTAGCTGGCCTCTGTTACACTGACCCCCCCAAACCTCACTCCCATCCGGGTCACGGCACCAATGTAATCAAGCCAGTCCCATGCCACCCAACCTGCTCCGAGCTGGTATCGAACCGGCGACCTTCCGCACAGGAGTAGGTTGCTTAACCAAGAAGGCTAAAGATCATAGCCTCTAGCATCTGTCGCTAGAGCACCTTTAGAGGTCAGAGGAGTGAGGTTTACCTGCACAGCACTTCACTAGCTGGCCTCCGTTACACTTGCACATGACCACACAGAACACGATTGTTGGCATCCAAACACTTGTAGACCTTTAACTTCTCTCTTGTAAAATCCCTTGGAGCTTCATTGAGATAGTGGTATATTTGGGGCTGGATGCTTGGCCATTTCATCTTATTCAATATCCATTGGGAGGGTGCTATCGCAAATGGACCTGTCAGACGAACGCCGCTGCGACATTTCATTCCACTGTATGTCCACACATGTGGAGGAACGACAATAAAGCTCAACTTGACTTGCGCTCAAAACTGAGGCTGAAAGAGCATCAAATTATCGAAGCTGTCAGTCTTTCAGCATCCGAAAGATCAGGCAAATGTCAATGCACTAAACGCCAGCCCTAAGACACGTTTAGGAGACGAAAAACACACAGCGCTGTATAGCTCTGCTGTATTGAGATCATAAGGAGTAATTGAATTATTAATAAAACAATGCATGGCTGAGGCGATTATAACTAGGCCTACACAGATTCTTTTTAGCCCAAATGTGTGCAAATACACTAACCGGCCACTTTATTAGGTACACCTTACTAGTACCGGGTTGGACCCGCTTTGCCTTCAGATCTGCCTTAATCCTTTGTGTCAGATTCAACAAGGTACTGGAAATATTCCTCAGAGATTTTGCTCCATGTTGACATGATAGCATCACACAGTTGCTGCAGATTTGTCGGCTGCACATCCATGATGCCAATCTTCAGTTCCACCACATCCCAAAGGAGCTCTATTGGATTACGCTCTGGTGACTGTGGAGGCCATTTGAGTACAGTGAACTCATTGTCATGTTCAAGAAACCAGTCTGAGATGATTGGTGCTTTATGACATGGTGCGTTATCCTGCTGGAAGTAGCCATCAGAAGATGGAGACACTGTGGTCATAAAGGGATGGACATGGTCAGCAACAATACTCAGGTAGGCTGTGGCGTTGACACGATGCTCAGTTGGTACTAATGGACCCAAAGTGTGCCAAGAAAACCTCCCCCACACCATTACACCACCACCACCAGCCTGAACCGCTGATACAAGGCAGGATGATCCATGCTTTCATGTTGTTGAGGCCAAATTCTGAGCCGACCATCCGAATGTGGCAGCAGAAATGGAGACTCATCAGACCAGGCAACGTTTCTCCAATCTTCTATTGTCCAGTTTTGGTGAGCCTGTGTGAATTGTAGCCTCAGTTTCCTGTTCTTAGCTGACAGGAGCGGCACCTGGTGTGGTCTTCTGCTGCTGTAGCCCATCCGCCTCAAGGTTGGACGTGTTGTGTGTTCAGAGATGCTCTTCTGCAGACCTCGGTTGTAACGAGTGCTTATTTGAGTTACTGTTGCCTTTCTATCAGCTGGAGCCAGTCTGGCCATTCTCCTCTGACCTCTGCCATCAACAAGGCATTTGCGCCCACAGAACTGCCGCTCACTGGATATTTCCTCTTTTTCTTTTCTGTAAACCCTAGAGATGGTTGTGCGTGAAAATCCCAGTAGATCAGCAGTTTCTGAAATACTCAGAGCAGCCCGTCTGGCAGCAACAACCATGCCACGTTCAAAGTCACTTAAATCCCCTTTCTCCCCCATTCTGATGCTCGCTTTGAACTGCAGCAGATCGTCTTGACCATGTCTACATGCCTAAATGCATTGAGTTGCTGCCATGTGATTGGCTGATTAGAAATTTGCGTTAACGAGCATTTGGACAGGTGTACCTAATAAAGTGGCCATTGAGTGTATATATTTGAGTTTTCATATTTATTGATGTTGATTGCTTACCAAACAAGTGGTTCGAATTGTATTTGCATTGTAAACCTTAAATAAAAGTGATTTTTTTTTAAAGTTCACTCTGGATAAATCTGCAGTTTTTTTTATTACTTTACAAAATTTTGCACAAAAATAGCTAAACATTCAGATTCTGTTTGGTTCTGGTACACAAAGTGTGCATAATTATTCCACTTATACTATACAGTAGTCCCGACAACTTCTGACCTCATTCAGCGTAGTGATATGGAGCTGTAATGCGCTCAAAACATGCCGGAACTACTTTAGCTGTGTATTTATCTGAGAAAACACACACACACCTTAGAATGCTTTACAGCCAATCAGAATCCAGCATTCTTCAGCCGTGTGGTATAAGGATGATGCGTATAGTTTCATGATGTGGTGCTGCAATAAAGACAAGCATCCATATGTAATTTCGACAACTCTTGAACAAAGTAGTCCGGTATCTTTATTTGTATGACCGTAAATGATGCAGTGGCGTGTTGACCAAGCATTGATAAATAAACACTGACAAAAAAGGATGAGTTCTTGTTTTAGGGTGCACTGTGACAGAACCAAAAGCAGGCCATTCCACACATTACATTTGTTTTTGTTTTCCTCCAATAGAGTCCGTATTGAACTGATTCTGGTTTCCAGCTTTGGGATGAGGACGGTTCTGTGGAGAAACGGCCTCAAGAGTAGCTCGACGTCTTGCTGCCGACGTCGTCTTCTTGTGTTCCCATACTCTGAAACAGAAAACAGCGCTGGGATCACATGTTATTACAGTAGAGTTGGGTCTAACACCCCATTCACACGGGGCGTCAGCTTCAACGCTTCCCATTCACTTTGAATGGGTGACGTCAGGCGTTGCCGAACTGCATTGTGGATCCGTCGGCACCACTTCAGTGGCGTTTCTCGCTGCAAAAGTTGGGACTTAATCAACTTTTCAAGCGCCGACGGAAGCGTCAGCCAATCAGATCGATGTATGCAAATACACCAGCTCAGACAGTGGCCTATTGCTGACTAATTTCATTGGCTGACGCTGCTATGATGATCGCGTCAGCCCCAACTTCAGACACGCCCTCTGGCAAGCGTTGACGCTGAAGCCCCGT
>LR812530.1:1591630-1751630 GCA_903798195.1 Danio kyathit | reverse complement strand
GACAGGCACTGCTTGACCAGACCGCTGTTGTTGTCTCGTGTGAACGTCTCGCTGTGTTTGTTGACTAGCGCGCGCAGCTCTGCCGGGTTGTTGGTGGCGTATATCTGCGCAAGCTCATGGTAGGCATTGCTAAGAGGCTTTAAATCATATAAAATACACACACACACACACACACACACACACACACACACACAACAGATGAGTAGCTTATGGAGATGACAAAGTAGGACTGCAGAATATATAGTTTAAGGGTCGACATTAAAAGTGACCGGGCACCACAGTTTGAAATGCATGTAATTTGTAGATTAATTGCAAAGTTTACTCATTGTGGAATACAAGTTCATCATTTAAATTATTTTTTCTGGTTCAGGTGCAAGAAGTGATAGCATTTGCAGCTTTTATATTGATTAATTGCATTTAATTAATATAGTAAAGACTGTTAAGTGTTATTCTGATTCGATTATTGCATATCTGTATTTGATGACTATTAAGAACGATACTACTAATCTAACTTATAAAATATAAAGCACAATGTTTTTTGGTATATTTTCTATATGTACATACAGTAAATATTACATGCATGTAAACATTCACTCATTTAATTTCCTTCGGCTTAGTCCATTTATTCATTAGGGGTTGCCACAGCATGATGAATCACTAACTTATCCAGCATATGTTTTACACAGCAGATGCCCTTTCAGCTGCAACCCAGTACTGGGAAATGTATGTAAACATAATGGAGCATTCAGGTGCAAGAAATTATAGCATTTGTAGTTTTAACAAAAAGTAATTGCATTTATAATGAACACTGTGAAGTGTAGTTCTACATTGGATTATTAAAAACCTTCAATATAGCTATTAAGATTTCACAACAAAAAATATAACAAAATTTTTATATTCTCTCTCTCTATCCAAAATATATTTGTAATAATAATAATATCTTTTTTAGTTTATATATATATATATATATATATATATATATATATATATATATATATATATATATATATATATATATATATATATATATATATATAAAACAAAATAAATAAATATTATTATTATTATTAATAATAATATATTTTGTAATATATACAATTACAAAATATATTTGTAATAATAATAATAATAATAATATATTTTTTAGTTTATATATATATATATATATATATATATATATATATATATATATATATATATATATATATATATATATATAAATATATATATAAATAATAATTATTATTATTATTAATAATATATTTTGTAATATATATATATATATATATATATATATATATATATATATATATATATAACAAAATATATTTTTTAATAATAATATATTTTTTGTTATATATAATATTGTAAATATATAATATTTGTTATATTTTTTACATGCTATACAATAAAATATTAGTGTATATACATTAGATTAGACAGAGCCAAAGGCAAAACTAAAATGGAAACTATAAAAAAAAAATTTAAAGATGAAAAATTAAATGAAACATAAAAAATATTGTACTCTTTTTTTTTTTTTTTGCAATACCTCATTTGAACTTAAATGTATTATCTTTCTATTCCTAAAGATGACAAAAATCTTATTTGAATAAATATAGCGGTTTAATAAAACTGTTTTGCTTAAATGCACCAAAATATATTATCTACATGTTAACAAAAAAAAGTTTTTAAAAAAATTCATTTTCACAGGGGGTGTACTCATTTAGGCTGAACACTGTACATTATACAGTGTATATATTATGCAGACCACAAAATCACTGCAACTATCCTAAAATAACATATTATTCAGAAAAAGTTTTTTAAGCCAAATACATTTCATATTGCAATATAAATATATATATATATACACACACACACAATATTGTGCTCAGAGGCTCACCTTGATGAATCGGCCCACGATCTGTGACGTGTATTTGGGAAGCTGCTGTACTTTGCCGTGAAGGATGAGGGACACCAGGATGTATTTCTTATATGCTTCTAACATGATGTGACTGACAGCCATTGCTGGAGTGGTTATTGCCTGAAGGTAAACACAAAGACCCTGTATTAGGTATGAGATTGTCATGGTGTGATTTTGCTTTCATAAAATATCGTGGTTTCAAAAATTCGTATGAGCAACAATGGCATTTAAATTCTTTGTGTACAGATTCTTTATTACAAACCTAAACAATTTTAATGAATGATGATGGTCATGAATAGGGATGGGTATCATTAAGGTTTTAACGGTATTACTACTTTTATCGATACCACTTATGGGTTTGGTACTTTAACGGTTTTCTTATCGGTACTTTTTGTAGTGTTATTTTTTTAGGAAAAAACAAAGAACAAATTGAACAGAATTAACAACACTTAATAATTGTAACCAATAATTGTAAAACAAATAAATCATTTTTTCCATGTAAAAGAATGTTCAATGGTTTGAAGGAAAATTACAGTTTTTAACCATTCCTCTGGAGAAAAATCAACATGTTTGACTTTTCTGGCAGAAGTCGGGACCTTTCTTGGTTTATTGTGCTGCCTGAAGTTGAAAATACCCTCTTTGAGTTGCAAAATGCAGTTTAATTAGATTTTTCATTAATGCATTCACATAAATGAGTTACCGGTGTTTTGGGAGTTAACTGTGTTTTTAATACAGTTTTGGAGCATCTTGCAATGTAAAAATAAGCAGTTTTTTTATAATTTCTTAATAAGCATAGTTTATTATTAGGCTATTCATAGGCTATATTTGTCAATACAGCTGATGTAAAAGCATTTTTAATGTTTAAGATTTATTTAGGCTACTGCAGAAAAAGCACACTGTTTTCATTGTAACCGAATGTGTGTTTATTTAACTATTAATGTTATACTAATTAAGGTGATTGACTGCTGGCATAACGATGTGGATGATGTAACGTCAGTAGCTAGGCAGTCAAAAACGTTTCATTAATTTTCATTGCAGTTAATGCACTTATGAAAGATACACTCACTTAGCCAGACTGCTTGCGTTTCCGCTTAAACAAAAAAAAAACTTGTTGCATTTGTTGCAACGAACATTTCCGCTGTCCACTTGGGAAATACAACCCTTTTGGTTTACTCTGCAAGCTTACGAGCTGTGTGCGAGTCTGTGTCGTGAGCTATGTGTGTGCGCTTAGCGAGAGCCTCCGCTGAGTGCGCGCGCACAACCGACAACTATGAAGGTTTTTATACTTGACGTGCTCGCCGGAAACACGAGAATTTCTTTTTATGCAGATTAATATCAAATATTGCAATTTAGAAAAGATTAGTCAGTTAAATTATTCTATTGTAAGTAATGTTTATTCAGCAATAATTCTCCAGTAGCAGTACCAGTTCTCGATAGCAAAACCGTTAACGTCAGAGCTTATCGATACTTCGGTCTTTTATAATGTAGCAGCGATACCAGTACCAGTACCAGTTCTCGATAGCAAAACCGTTAACGTCAGAGCTTATCGATACTTCGGTCTTTTATAATGTAGCACCGATACCAGTACCAGTACCAGTTCTCGATAGCAAAACCGTTAACGTCAGAGCTTATCGATACTTCGGTCTTTTATAATGTAGCACCGATACCGATAAAGTACAGAGTTTCGGTACCCATCCCTAGTAATAAAGTCTCCCTTCTTAAATAAAATATTTAAAGCAATTTAAAATATAAAGATCTCTCTCATTAAAAAAACCCAAAACTTATAACTATATATACTATAAAATACCTGTTCAAAAAAATACAGCGCCCTTTCAAAGTTCTTCAGACCCGTGTAGATCATGCCACCATAGTAATAATAACATAGAAAGTGCTTTGCATCGTACGCTCCGTTCTCCTTGCAAATATCCATCATGTCCAACTCCAGGAACGGGACTGCAGGTTTGAAGCACTTAGCTAATAGACACAACTGTAAACACAAGGACAAACCATTATTTACTACACAATGAATGTCAAAAGATTTGTCATCACCCTGGGGTCATAAACAAACACAGTACTAAGGTAATTAATCTACTTTCGAGAGTATCCCATGGTACTAGCTAATATTTACCCTCAAACTATGTACCATTTCTAGATAAAATAGTACAGTTATTAGAAAAAAACGTTAATATTATTTTTACTTAGCAGTTTTATATAGGGCTGTGCAATCCCTAATTTCTTACACATGTATATCAGAAATAATTATGCGTTCATTAATTTTCCTTCAGCTTAGTGCCTTTTTTATCAGGGGCCGCCATAGCAGAATGAACCGCCAACTATTCCAGCATATGTTTTATTTATGTTTAAGGCAACGTATGCCCTTCCAGCCGCAACGCAGTACTGGGAAACACCCATACACTCTCGCATTCACACACAATCATACACTATGGACAATTTAGTTAATCCAATTCACCTAAAGCGCATGTGTTTGGACTATGGGGGAAACCGGAGAACTCGGAACATGCAAACTCCACACAGAAATGCCAACTGGCCCAGCCGGGACTCGAACCACTGACCTTTTTGCTGTGAGGACACAGTCCTAACCACTGAGCCACCATGCAAAATTAGAATTCTCTTGGATAAATATGTTTAGACATTATTTCCAATAAATATAGATTATTATCTAGATAGATAGATAGATAGATAGATAGATAGATAGATAGATAGATAGATAGATAGATAGATAGATAGATAGATAGATAGATAGATAGATAGATAGATAGATAGATAGATAGATAGATAGATAGATAGATAGACATATAGATGGATACATAAATACAAGGATACACAGATAGATAGACAGACAGACAGACAGACAGACAGACAGACAGACAGACAGACAGACAGACAGACAGACAGACAGACAGACAGACAGACAGATAGATGATAGATAGATAGATAGATAGATAGATAGATAGATAGATAGATAGATAGATAGATAGATAGATAGATAGATAGATAGATAGATAGATAGATAGATAGATAGATAGATAGATAGATAGATAGACAGATAGATGGATACATAAATACAAGGATAGACAGACAGACAGACAGACAGACAGACAGACAGACAGACAGATAGACAGATAGACAGATAGATAGATAGATAGATAGATAGATAGATAGATAGATAGATAGATAGATAGATAGATAGATACAAAGATAGACAGACAGACAGACAGACAGACAGACAAGATAGATAGATAGATAGATAGATAGATAGATAGATAGATAGATAGATAGATAGATAGATAGATAGATAGATAGATAGATAGATAGATAGATAAATACAAGGATTAGCAATAAGTAAAATGTCTAAAATATCTAAAAAAAAAAAAAAAACTAAAACAAAACAAGCATGCTATTTTGATCTAACATGACTTCATTTGCATTATTCATGTGTAAAACATTACATTAAATTTAGTCTAAAAAACCACATCAATAATTCTGATATGAAAAATAATAATAATTCAAGACTCATTATAGTATGATCACAACATCCATGTTTACTGATGCGGTTCTTTAATCATCTACAAGTTCATACACATTTTACTACTAAAATTCCATGACTTTTCCATGATTTTAAAGTAAATTTTCATGACCTAATGTTTCATGCAATGTCTACATGTGCGTGGTAAAAGAAAAACAATGCATGTTCAAATTTATGACAGCATATCGTAAAACACACAACAATCTATTTAGTTTCAGCTTATATTCATATCTATGTAAAATTGATTTAGATAATGCTTACACCGCACTGAGAGTATGTGATTGGCCAAGGACAGAAAAGAAGTAAATAACCTATATTCAAGTATACAGACATGTTTTCCATGACCTTTCCAAAACTTTGTAGATTTTTCCAAAACTTTTCCATGACCGTATAAACCCTGCATCTATAATCATGCAATAAATCTGAAATGCTGTCTCACCTGACACAGGTCTGCATGCACCGAGGTAAGCTGGTTTGTGTTCATTTGCATCTTGTCTATGGCCTGTTTAAGTATACTTATTCCACGCAAGGGCTGCAAAGAAAAAGATTATTTAACGTCACTGTTGTCATTAGAAGATCTCACTCCAAAACTATGCAGATAAAACTGACCTGTTTTTTTTCTACAAGGGCATTTGTTAACTGGTGGCACAGACCAGCAACTGTAAACAGATAGAAAAGAGAAAGCATTATAGCTTAAACTAGTGCTGCACGATATTGGAAAAATCTAGCATGGCAATATTCTCCAATATACTTTGCGATATGAATTCAAATACACCAGATGACTTGAATGTCTCTATTTGGAAATAATTAATAATTTTAGATTGATTTGGGATGATTCTATATGAAAGTGCATCTACATAAAATGTAATCAACAAATTAAAAGCATAGATAAACAGATTAAAGGAAAGTTACAATTGAAATAAACAGTGTTTTATTGTTTTCTGAGTCTAACAGTATTCAGGTACAGTAATTGAATAATAAAAAAATTATAATTTAATAATATTAAATGTAATTAATTGTACAATTTCTTAAGCCTGAATGCTTTTTAAAATCCTCATACAGTCCCAGGCCTCAAAAACACATGCAAACGTTACATTATAATCCAGCCTCAGCATTGCATATCCTGCGAATGACCACATTGCAATATTGATGCCGAAACCATATATTGTGCAGCCCTAGCAGAAATTACACAGTCTTCTGTGTTAATTCTGGTGAAGTGTTGTCATACATGTGTCTGTGGCGTATCGGATGTGTTCTCCATTACAGGTGCTGATGAAGAGCTGGACTTGGGAAAACAAGGTCTCGAAATCAGGGATGTTTGGCATGGAAAACTTCACAAACCTGCAAAAGACACAGCAATTCTTTCAGATTGGCATCCCAGGGTCTCTATTATGCTATGTCAAAGATATTATGTTTAGGAGGTGATCTACAATAGGCTTACACAAGGATCAACCTTATTTCTCATAGACATATAGATTTTGTCTTTGTCTTTAGATATATATTACATGAAAGACTTGATTTACCAAACAAGTGGATCTAATTGTTAACCTTAGTACTTTTTAGTTAAAATCATTCTGAATAAACCCAGATTTTTTTTTGTTGCAAAATGTTCTGCAGAAATAACAAGGAATGTCTGCAGATCCTGTCTGTCCCTATTTATACAGTCTCAATAGCGTTCATCTCATTGTAAATATATACAGTTGAAACTAGAATTTTTCATACACTAAAAAAAGCAACATAACTATTTTTTATAAAATGTCTGATGGTAAATGATACTAAATGTTACTATTTTAGGTCTGTTAGGATTACCTAAATCATTTACATTTGCTAAATGCCATAATAATGAGAGGATTTGTTTTTAGAGAATTTTTGATTAATTTCTAGACAGTCAGAAGTTTACACACATTTCCTTGGTATTTCTTTAGCTTTGCTTTTAAACTGTATATCTTTGGTCAAATGTTTTGGGTCTCCTTCCACAAGCTTCTCACAATAATTTGCAGGAATTTTGGCCCATTCCTCCTGACAGAATTGGTGTAACTGAGTCAGATTTGTAGGCTGTCTTGCTCGCACAAGCTTTTTCAACTCTGCCCACACATTTTCTATAGGATTGAGTTCAGGGCTTTGTGATGGCCACTCCAAAACATTCACTCTGTTGTCCTTAAAGCACATTTGAACTAATTTGGCAGTATGCTTAGGGTCATGGTCTGTTTGGAAGACCCATTTGTGGCCAAGTTTTAATTTCCTGGCTGATGTCTTGAGATGTTGCTTCAGTATTTCTACATAATGTTCTTTCTTCATGATGCCATCTATGCTGTGAAGTGGACCAGTCCCTCCTGCAGCAAAACAGCCCCACAACATGATGCTGCCGCCCCCATACTTCACAGTTGGGATGGTGTTCCTAGGCTTGTAAGCTTTCCCCTTTGTCCTCCAAATGTAACACTGGTCATTATGGCCAAACAGTTCAATCTTAGCTCCATCAGACCACAGGACATGTCTCCAAACATTAGTCTTTTTCCCAGTGTAATTTAGCTAATTGTAATCTGGCTTTTGTGTTGATTCTGGCTTGTTGATTTTCCCATTTTGTCACACAAGGAAGCAGTGTGTTTGAGGTTTTCCTTCAATACTATTCTACAGTTGTGCCTCCAATGAACTCAAATGTTGTCAATTAGCCAATCAGAAACTTCCAAAACCTTGACACCATCATCTAAGCTTTTTCAGAGGCAGAATAATCTTATTGTATGTAAACTTGACTTTCAAGAAAAGTTATAACAATTTCTCAAAAAATATCTCTCTCATTATTCTGCTGTTAAGCAGAACAGTAAAAAATGTGATCATCCTAACTTACCTAAAAGAGGAAAAGTTTAGTCACCTTAACATCTGACTGTTTTTTAAATGGTGATGTGCCTTTTTATACAGTGTATGTGAACTTCTGCTTTCAACTGCATATATATATATATATATATATATATATATATATATATATATATATATATATATATATGTTTTTTTTTTGATAATTCATTCTTTCTTAACTCCTCTTTTTCGAAGACTTACTCTGCTCTGATTTGTCATGAATGCTATTTAGGTATAATTGGTCAGATAAACATTACTGTGCTATAAATGGTCAGATAAACTGTTCTCTGCTCTGACTGGTCAGATAAACCATACCCTGCTCTTATTGGTTAGATGAATGTTGCTCTCTGATCATTATAAGAGATGTGTTTGTAATGGGATTTTAGTTTTGTTTAATTATTAATTGCAACTAAAAAGCATGCAAAATAAAAGTTTGTATTTACATAATTATATAAATATTACAGATATATTAGTATACATGTAAATACTTCTAAAGTATATACATTAATGTGTGTGCATTTACATGTACATTGTGTTCATATATTACATGAATACAAACTTTCTATTATTTTGTCTGATTAGTCACAATTAATCATTAAACAGCACTAAGCCAGTTTTTTATGAAAGTGCATTAAATGGCACCACAATAATTATTACCTTGACAATAAATGCTTCTGCTTGATGTGAATGCTCAAGGGTGGGTCATTGTCATATACTAGCATTATGCAAATTTGTTAATTTATATTTACATAATTCAGATACTCGACTCATTCTGACAGTTCAAACTCTTTTTTTTTTTTGAGATGGTAACTTATTTGTATGCACTTCAATCTTTAAAACTCTCCAGAACTCTTACATTTACAAACAGCAACAGAGGTAAGACTTCCAAAAAGCATAATAAAGGCACTTTAAGGAGTTCAGCCAATGGGATTCAACAAGTCAATGACTTACAAAACAGCTAAAACCCCAAGGGAGTGTTCCTGGATGTCCAAAGCGCCAAGAACAGTGTCCAGATGAGAGAGATTCTTGGCCAGAAGCTCCCCACTTTTATTTATTAACTCGCATAGTTGAGTCATCTGACCTGAAAACATAAGATGCATCATCATGAATGTAAAATAGAGGTAAAGTTGGTTTTATATTCGCACATTCGTTCATTTAGAAGTCTCTGTATTGTTTACCATGTTACAGTGAATATTTGATCGGAATTAGCATGCAAGTATGACTTCAAAACAACCTTAACACTATCTGATTGACTGTAAACAATGTTGTACTTTGATAGTCATTAGCTGCTAATATGATTTCCCTTTTTAGAATTTGCAAAGAATACTTTAATTAAATTATATTATTAAGAAGTCTGAATATCTGAATATAAAACCAACTTTACCTCTATGAATGTAAACACTTACATAATATTATCTGATCTGTTGTAAATGCACATGCAAATAAGATCTCATGACTTATATTAATGATTATATTATATACATCTCTTTGTAAATACCTTATAAGTGACAGAGACGAATCAAAGTAGGGTATTTTATTGCATTAATTGTAAATGCACATGGCAATGAGCTCTCATGAGTTGTTTTAATGATTGTATTATATACCTCTCTTTGTAAATACATTAAAAGTGACATAGAAAAATCAAAATAGGGTATTTTGTTGCATCAGTTTAAAATATGACTCAGCTAACGTGACACATCCATTCTGTTCCTAACATAACAGCTAAGCGATTGAAGAAGATGAACAATGTGTACATGTCCTGCAGACTTTGTTTCTTTTATATCCAGTTGCACGAACGGAATTAGATAAGCAGCTCCCATGTGTTACGGGCTGAAATATAAACAACTAGCATGCTATCGCGCTAACACCTTGTAGCATTAAGCTAGCTAGCCCATATCTCCGTAAGCCCGAAGCTTAACGGGCCATAAAAACCGCCGTACCTTGAGCGGAAAGTTGCCGCACATTGTTGACAAACTGCTCCAAAGCTGAAGCCATAGTTTTGCGCTTTCGGGTCGATGTTTTTCATTCAAATGTCACGAGAAGTTCTCCTGCACAGAAGGGACGGGCCCTCAGCCGCCAACGGCAAATAGATATCGCGAGGTTTGAGTGACAGCTGAGATTGCGCGAGATTTCAGGCAGGAGATCTTTCCTGAAGTAAACACTACACTGGATACTTTAAGATTTCATTAAACAAACGCTTTTCTGTTATGTGTTTATAGCTAAATACCTCATTTATAGCAAAATATCACAGGATTCAGGTTTGAAAATGGATGTACAGTTTTAAGAAATAACAGGACAAACATGTTTGGGTTTTTTTTTTGCTTCCGGGGCAAAACAAAGATACTCGGTATGAAGAGATCATCATCAGCTTCAAGCCTTCAGACAACTTACAGTTAATAAATATGTAAACATTTTATATACATATATAATATATTAACCCTTTTGTTAGTAACTAAAAAAAAACAGGACCACAGAACAATAACCCCCGGTTTCACAAATAAGGTTTAAGGCTAGTCAAGATTAAATTGCATGTTTGAGCTGTCTCAACTCAAAATAACTTGCAGTGAGATGTCTTAAAATACGTCAGTGTCATTTTTTTGTCTCCAGGTGCACACCAGTAATATATTTTTCTAAGGCTATTTTATAAATGTGGCTTAAATAGCCTAATTTATCCTAGTCCTGGCTTAATCTAAGCGCTGTTTGTGAAACTGGGCCTAAAAGTATAACACATCATAATATATATATATATATATATTATATATTATTTATTTTTTTCATCAGTCCTGATGATAAGTACAAAGTTGAATTCATTTTAGGTGTATCGTTTTTTAATCACTGTTTGCTACCCTGGCAGCACAGTGGTGGAAAGAGTACTGAAAAATCATACTGAAGTAAAAGTACCATTACTTGCCTAAAAATGTAGTGTGAGTAGAGTAAAAGTATCTGCTGCAGAGATGTATAGTAACGAAGTAGAACTACTTCACTACTGTACTTAAGTACTAAAAGGTCGTATCTGTACTCTACTGGAGTATTGTTTTTTCTCCTACTTCTACTTTTACTTCAGTACATATTTTCGATGAGCTTAATACTTTTACTCCAGTAGATTTTTTATGTGTTGCATAGTTACTCGTTACAATTATAAAAATGTTACGAATCGATCATTCATTGATCAGACGATCAAAGAAGACAGTGCTGCCTGCCTGCATTGAGAGCACTTTAGTTTGTTTTAGACATGGAAAACCCAGAAATTCCACCTTCAACTCCTTCACTTTCAGCTGTTCGTGGCGATGAGGAAAAAGACCACCCGTGACCCTATTTAGAGCCAATGTTTGCATTTGTCGGAGTGAAAGACAGTTCATATAGAATGAAGTGCATACTCTACCGTCGGATTTGAAGAAACATGTTAAGTTAAAGATAATATAATGCACAAAACAGCAGTTTGAGCTATCCATAAGAGCTAGATAAGTTAACTACCGTTAGCTACCCGCGGTTCATATCATGCTGCAATGTTCACATAACGTTAACTGTCTATCATAAAGGCTGTCACGCTAAATGGTGTTTTTGACCCGTCATATATATATATATATATATATATATATATATATATATATATATATATATATAATAAATCGTAAACCATGGTTCTTTTTGTTCTGCTTAATTCTGTGCCCCCCAAAAAAATATTTAAAATAAACAAAACAATATGTCTTTTGACTGCTTTTTTAAAAATAACTACATAACGCAATACTTTTACTTTCAGTACTTGAGAAGTACATTTTTAAATAAACTACTTGCAATACTTAAGTACAAAAAATGTTGAATACTTTAGTACTTCCACTTAAGTATTGTGCTTAAAGAGCACTTCAACTTCAACTCAAGTCACTTTTTTGATAGAGCACTTGTACTTTTACTTAAGTCTGGGTCTCTAGTACTTTATACATCTCTGATCTGCTGTAAATATTACTCAAAGTATGAGTAAAAAGTAGCCCTTTCAAAAGTACTCATGAGTAGTGAGCATTATGCTGTTAAAAGCTGATGCGTTTACATGTAATTTGTGGATGTGTGTGTGTAAACGTAACATTCTGTAGTCACACGTCATAAGATGTTAATAATAGGTTAGATTTAGGTCGTGATGTCAGGTGACCAAAATTCAATGTCTAGCCAGCATCTAAGGACGTTATTTTGATGTCCAATAATGACGTTGATATTTGGTCGATTTTAGGTTGTTAGAAAGCGACCAAAATCCAATGTCGAGCCAACATCTTAAACCAGCATCATATTGACATCAAATACTGACATTAATTCGTCAGGTATGGCAACCAAAATCCAACGTCTGATAGATGTCATAGGGGTAACGTTGACACAACGTCAAGCTGGAACATCATTAGACGTTGATATTTGGTTGGCTTTAGGTTGGACGTTGGATATTGACGTCGGCCTGGAGTTATGATGTCAACCCGATTTTCATTTCCAAACAAAATGCAACATCCCCACGACGTTAGGGTACAATCGGACGGCAGGTTGACATCTTGTGCCTGCTGGGTGTTTAAGGCCATTTCGGTCATCATACAATATCCGTCATCTTCTCATCAGTGACATGCATCTAAACAGTCTCTGGGTCAATGCTTGTAAAGATTTTGACCATCTTCTTGAACACTTTTAATGCTTCCAGTTTGCTGCAATGTAAAGCGCACATGTCCTGAGATTGTTTATTATGATGCAAATTACCTTCAATGTGCAATTTGATTGGACAGAAATCACAGGACAAACAAGACAAGAAAGAAAAAAGTAGTGACTGCAGGTTAAAGGAAAGTAGTGGAGTAAAAGTACAGATACAGCACTAAACATGTACTCAAGGGAAAAGTAAAAGCGCACATTTATAAAACTACTCAGTACATTACAATTCCTGAGGAAAACTACTTGATTACAGTAATTTGAGTATTTGTAATTAGTTACTTTACACCACTGGTAGCACGTTCGCCTCTCAGCAAGAAGGTCGCTAGTTGGAGCCTCGGCTGGGTCAGTTGGCATTTCTGTGTGGAGTTTGCATGTTCTCCCCGTGTTTAGTGAAATAGGCCTGACTTTCAATCATCACAAATGAAAACATTTTTCGTTCTGACCCACTGTAGTTTTTTGAACGCTCTAAATGGCGATATGTTCATAAGTTTTGAAGTTTTCACTTTACAGAATAAAGCAAACCTTTTTAACCAACCAACTCAAACCAAACTAATACATCCAGTAAATCCTAAGAAACATTTTGAGCCTCTTTAATATTTCCATAGCTGTTAATATCCAGGTATCTTTACTCTATGAACTTTTGAGTGGATATGTGCTAAAAAATGGCAGCATTTCTGTGTGGAGTTTGCATGTTCTCCCCATGCTCACGTTGGTTTCTTCCAGGTGCTCCAGTTTCCCCTACAGTCCAAACATATGCGCTATAGGGGAATTGATTAACTAAATTGCCTGTAGTGTATGTATGTGAATGCAATAGTGCATGGGGTGTTCCCAGTGTTGGGTTGTGGCTGGAAGGGCATTCGCGGTGTAAAACATATGCTGGATAAGTTGGCGGTTCATTCCGCTGTGGCGACCTCAGATTAATAAAAGGACTAAGCCAAAAAGAAAAATGAATGAATGAATGTTTGTTTAGTTTTCCTGATTGGTGGAGATTTTTGATGGAATTATGGGTAATGTAGTTTTTCACCAGGGGTTGTTTTTCACAATTATTTAATACACACATTGACAAAAACAAGGCTAATAAATTCAACAAATGTTGTAGATCTGTCTTAAACAATTTATAAGTTATCCTTCAAAATCAACAACCAAACAAAAAAACAAATCAGAATACTTCCGGAAATGGTCCCTCCGGAATAAAAACAATGCTACACGAGTGTGCAATCTCTCTCTCTTTCTTTTTCTATCTCGGTTATATTCCACTTAATACATATATATATATATATATATATATATATATATATATATATATATATATATATATATATATATATATATATATATATATATATACTACACGTAACCGCTAGTTTACAACATGATAATAACAATGTAAAGCATGTGGCTACATTAAAACATATATCGCTATAGCAAAACACACTTGAAAAAGTGTTTGCGTTTAGCCTCACAGCTGTAAACAAATACACAAACGAATGGTGAACACTGGAAGAACACTAACTACCCAACAAACAAAACGAGTTGACAATGAGTAAAACAATAGTGAGCCTCCACAATGAGAGAAGCTAACACAATAAGCAGCTCTCTCCAACAAAACTACTCACTATGCTAATGCACTAGCGAGTGACAGACGGAGGTTTATGATGACATTACTTCCGAGAATCACAGTATAGCTTAAGAGAAGCACTTTCTCTGTGCACTTTTTTGTTTAATTTTCGTGATTGGTGGAGATTTTCGATGGAATTATGGGTAATGTAGTTTTTCTCCAGGTGCTGTTAATCACAATTAAAAAACACATTGATAAACAAGACTGATGGATACAGCAAATCTTGTAGATCAACATGGATATGTCTTTAATAATTCATCCTTCATAATCAACACAATAAGTGAAGAAAACAAATCTGATTTTTCTACTTCCGGAAATGGTCCCACCGGAATAAAAACAATGCTACACGAGTGTGCGATCTCTCTCTTTCTTTTTCTATCTCGGTTATATTCCGTTTAATCTATATACTACATGTAACCGCTAGTTTACAACATGATAATAACAACTTAAACCACGCGGCTACATTAAAACATGTAACGTTATATCAAAACAAGTGTTTGCGTTTAGCTTTAGCCTCACAGCTGTAAACAAATACACAAACGAACGGTGAACACTGGAAAAACATGAGACCCAGTGACCCACACTAACTACCCAACAAACAAAACGAGTTGACAATGAGTAAAACAATAGTGAGCCTCCACCATGAGAGAAGCTAACACAATAAGCAGCTCTCTCCAACAAAACTGCTCACTTCATAGGTGCTAACGCGAGTGACCGACAGAGGTTTATGATGACTTTACTACCGAGAATCACACGATGGCTCGGGAGAAACACTTCCTCGGTGATTTTTCACGGTAAGGCGAACATGTCCAGCGGGAACAGGAGACTTCGGGTGCTGGTGGACATGGATGGGGTCATCGCAGACTTCGAGGGAGGATTCCTGAAGAAATATAAACAAAAATACCCGAACGAGCCCTTCATTTCACTCGAGGACAGACGGGGATTTTGGGTGTCCACTCAGTATGGAGAAATGAGGAGTGATCTATGTGTGAGTGAGAAATACTATTCTCAGATATATGTATTATATTTGATATACATTAGTCTTTTATTGAGTGTATAAACATAGCAATGTTGCTGTTTTATGGAGACAGTCACAATTTATGTTGTCTTGTCACTTAGCTGGTTCTGTTTTAATTAAAAATAAAAATGCTTAACATATTTACGCTCAAATATACTCATGAGTGATATTTGAACACATTTTTGACCACTGAACTATATATTTTGTTTATATTAATGGATAAAACTGTAAACTGAGCGTATGGTGTATGATTTGGTGTGTTAATAAAATTAGGATTTGGTATAGAAAGTAGAAACCGATATAGGTTTCACTCTGAATCTCCATTAATAGGCCTATGTCTTGGTAAGATAATATTTAAGTGCTTAACATATGCAATTTAATAATGATGATTGAAAGGTATATGTATATAAATGTTCCTCCAAAGTCCTGAGATATTTGGAGGCTCTGGAAAATCATTTCACCGCTGAAAAACAGAGAAAGTAAAGGTTCTGGAAATAAAACATATTAAAAAACCTGATGATCACATTTGATATTTGTCACTCATCATGATTATAAAACAGGTTTACATATGATAAAAATTAGTAAAAGTTTGACAGCAAAATGACAATAGTAGATTTAGACTGGTAGTACAGCAAAATCTTGATTACTTTGATCATTTATAGACTAAATAATTATGAATGAAACTGATACAGGCGTTATAGGGTTAAACTAGTCTAACTGTCTTTGCTGGTCTCCTGAACAGTACAGGGTGGTCGTTTTGCTAATTTTAGAAGGGTATTTGGGGTATTTTGGTATTTTGTCAGGTGGCCATACTAGAAGACGAGCTTTCTGACCGGCTAAGATTAGATAGAGGTAAAGTTGGTTTTATATTCGCACATTCGTTCATTTAGAAGTCTCTATGCTGTTTACCATATTACTTTGAATATTTGATCGGAATTAGCATGCAAGTATGACTTCAAAACAACATTAGCACTATCTAATTGACTGTAAACAATGCTGTACTTTGATAGTCATTGGCTGCTAATATGATTTCACTATTTAAAATTTACAAAGAATACTTTTCTGAAATTATGTTATTAAGGAGAATGTCTGAATATCCGAATATAAAACCAACTTTACCTCTATTAACATTAGCCAGACCAGGTTAAACTATTAAAATATCAAGCAATGTAATTTGCCTGTGTATATCAAATTGTTATTCTTAAATATCTCAAGTATTATATTGTAATAAATTAAATTATACCACAAAGTTGTAATGCACAACACTTTTGTCATTTCAAATAACTGAAAAAGATATGTGACCCATGTATACTGTTGACCATTTTGAGGGATGTAAACAAGAACAAAGGTACTAACATATTTCATGTTTTACATTTTTAATTTCCATAGCATCAGGGAATCCAAAAAGTTCTGCATATTTATAAATAATGTTATGATAGCCGTTTTAATGTTATGCTTTGATTGAACTGCCTCCTGTTATAATTATGAGATAATTTGACAACAAGCAGGAAATGTGCATGAGCCATGACATTACCACATTGAAAGGGTCTATATGAGGGGTGTCCAAACTCGGTCCTGGAGGGCCGGTGTCCTGCATAGTTTAGCTCCAACTTGCTTCAACACGCCTCTTTGGAAGTTTCTAGTATACCTAGAAAGAGCTTGATTAGCTGGTCCATGTGTGTTTAATTGAGGTTAAAACTAAAATATGCAGGACACCGGCCCTCCAGGACCGAGTTTGGACACCCCTGGTCTAGAATGTATATCACAAAATACAATCCCTAAAACCTGAACTAAAATTCAAATGAAAGCTGAATATATGTATAAAATCCAACTATTAATAAAACTACAGTAATAGATGAGTGGTGTTAAATTAACTCTGGTTTCCACTGACTGAAGGAAAAGGCCATCAGCATATGGGAGTCCAGAAACTTCTTCATGGAGCTGGAGCCTCTTCCTGGAGGAGTGGAGGCTTTGAAGGAGATGGTCAAAATGGAGAAGTAAGTACAGACACAGGCTTACCATATATATATATATATATTTTGAAGAATGTTGGAAACTGGCACCCATTGACTTCCATAGTAGGAAAACAAATCCTATGTAAGTCATTGGTTACCAGTTACCAGTGTTCTTCAATAGAATAAAGAAATTCAGGTTTGAAACAAAAGTGAAGGATGAGTAACGCCCCATTCACACGGGGCGTCAGCTTCAACGCTTCCCATTCACTTTGAATGGGTGACGTCAGGCGTTGCTTCAGAGGCGTTGCTCGCTGCAGAAGTTGGGACATGCTCAACTTTTCAAGCGCCGACGAAAGCGTCAGCCAATCAGATCGCTGTATGCAAATACACCAGCTCCAACAGTGGCCTATTGCTGACTAATTTCATTGGCTGACGATCGCGTCAGCCCCAACTTCAGACACGCCCTCTGTCAAGCGTTGACGCTGAAGCCCTGTGTGAATGGGGCGTAAATGATGACAGAGTTGTAATTTTTAGGTAAACTAACTTATTAAAGGCACAGTATATACTTTTCTCCACTAGAGGGTGTGTATTCACAACAAACAAAGGCGTATTTTTCGCGGCAGGAAAGCAGCAAAGCTTATATTATGGAAGAAGCTGCAGCGCTGTTTAATCAGACTAAACACATTTTAGGCTTCTGTTATAATGCTCCTCTGTGCAGTCTAATAAACTCCAACATATTAAAGCCTTGCTGCTGTTTCACAGTTTTCTAGAAAACCAGACCGCAAATGAAGAGTGTGTGACATCATTAGCATGAACACACAAGCCCCGGACACTAGTTAAAAAGGATAATTTCTCTGCATTTTGGACAGTCTTGCAATCATAAGTCTGCATAGTATGCAACAATACATTAATGGTTTTTTGAGGATCTAAATGAAAAAAAAACACACATATTGTGCCTTTAATTGAAGCTTAAAGTGAAAGAATGTCTATGATTACCTAATTCACCCTGTTATAAACACTCTAGATGAGTCCGATAAGCACTGCTAGTAATCTCCACTGAGTAAATGTTTGTCTGCTTATTGTAGCTGTAAAATATATTGCTTAGTTTCTCCTTCTTTCACTCAGTACAGATGTCTTCATTTGCACCAGTCCAATAAAGCATTACTGCTACTGTCCATATGAGAAGGTAAGACACACACATACACACTTACTTTGTGAATTGTGGCGACATTCCATAGGTTTCCATTGTTTTTATACTGTACTTTCTATCACCCTACCCCAAACCCTCACAGAAAAATGTTAATTTTGTACTTAATAAAATAAACTAAAATAAATAAATAAATAAATAAAAACCTCATTCTGTATGATTTATCTCCCTTTTTAAAAATGGGGACTTGGACAATGTCCTTTGCAACGTTTCCAATGGGGTCCAAAAGTCTAAAAAAAACTCTCCAGGGTCAATGACATCAAACTGATACTAAACCAGACCATAAACCTATAGTATCTGTATGTTGTACATTAACTACATCGAGTCCATGTTTAAATTTACATGTTATCATTTGGGGAGATGCTTTTATTTAAAGTGACTTGCACTTGAGGAACAAATAATATGCTAATCATATTACAATTCCCAGTTAGTCTAGTTTAATGCATTATTTAAATTATATATAGTGAGAGAGCGATTATAAGGTCAAACAGATTAAAAAAAAGTTTGCATTAGAAAATCAGAGCTGCAGAAGACCTACTGGAACCAGCATGGAGCCAAGATTCTCAGAGAAATCGGTCAAGTTTGGTGAAGGAGAAATCATGGTTTGGGGTTACATTCAGTATGCGAGAGATCTGCAGAGTGGATGATCAACATCAACAGCCTGAGGTATCATTTGTGCTGCCCATTACATTACAAACCACAGGAGAGGGACAATTCTCCAGCAGGATAGCGCTCCTTCTCATACTTCAGCCTCCACATCAAAGCTCCTGAAAGCAAAGAATGTCAAGGTGCTGCAGGATTGGCCAGCCCAGTCACCAGATATGAACATTATTGAGCATGACTGGGGTAAGATGAAAGAGGCGTTGAAGATGAATTCAGAGAGTCTTGATGAACTCTGGGAGTCCTGCAAGAACGCTTTCTTTGCCATTCCAGATGACTTTATTAATGCGTGATTTGAGTCATTGCAGTGATGTATGATGCAGTCCTCAAAGCTCATGATGGAGTCAGACACAATATTCATTCTGTTTCCACTGCAGCATGACTTTATATTCTATACTGGACATTATTGAAGGTTCAAGACTTTTGTCTGAGCAGAGTCAGACCTTACTGTCCTAATGAAATCATTCAACATCAAGGCATGGTCATATTTTATTGTGCTGAAATAAGCAAAATCTAGAGGCCTTTATTTTTAAAACCTAAAATAATTATAAAAAATATCTTTAATATATACTAATTTATACTAATAATAACAATGCAAAAAAAAACAATATTTAAAAATGCTTTCAAACTATTTGTTTTTAATTGTCATCATATACTTTGTCCTACATTCATTACACGGCTCTCTGTCATACTTGATTCTGATTGGTCAATTGAATGTACATTTATCTCGTACTTGTCAAGCTCTCAGTAATGCGTCTGCATCATTAGTGATCCTGTACTTCACTGCATTTCCAGCCCGTCTCCTTGGCTTCCCATCATGAAGTGTGTTTGTTTTTAGTACGCCTGGATAGAGAAGCATCTGGGTCCTGAGTTTCTGGAGCAGATCATCCTGACCAGAGACAAGACCATCGTGACCGGAGACATCCTCATCGACGACAAGCCTGATATCCTCGGTTAGTTCACTTATTCGCACGCCACCTGCTATACCTGGTCTTATTTCTATATAGGATTTATTTCTCTCTCAACCCTTGTCTGCTGTTGGGTCATTTTCATCCACTCTGGGGTGAGTTTGAGGGTTAATTTGGCCTTAATGTGTATTAAAGTAACATACGTAAAGTGTATTAAGTAACATACATACATACATACATACATGCATACATACATACATACATACATATCAACACAAGAAGACAGAAGGACATTTAAATAAGTGGAAAATAAAATAAACAATAAAAATGAGAAAGTTTTATGTACATATTGATATTAAAATATTATGATAAGAAAATACCAGTTTGCAACATCAATCTGCATAACGAGCTGTAAATTGCTAGAAATGGATGGAAGCTTTGACCCATTTAAAGGGACAGTACATGCAAAAATGAAAACTCTGTCATCACTTTCTATAATGAAGATTATTGGAAACCAGTTGCCATTGACTTTAATTATGGATGTAAATGGCTACCAGTTTCCAACATGCTTCAAAATATTTACTGAAAATGGAAGAATGTAGCTTTCTGTAAAGTAAATTAAAATAAAAAAGCTAATTAAAAATGATAAAATAAAAAATAAAATACATTAAAATTGTTAAAAATGAACTGAAATAAAGTACAAAAATAAATAAAAAGAAATAATATTAAATTAGGAATTTAATTAGGAATTAGAATATTATTTATTGCATATTTTTATTTTTATTTAAATTATTTACAATATTTATAACAGGTAAAAAAAAAGAGTTTAATAAAAATCTTAATTAAAAATATTAAACAAATAATATAAAATTAATTAAAATAATGTATTTACAATTAATTAAATACACATAATTTATAGTAATTATTTAATAAATAATAATATAATATAATAATTTATAAATTAAATAAAAAATAAAAAATATAAAATAAAATATTATACAAAAAAAGTGTAAAAAAAAATTAATGGAATAAAATTGTAATAATTATATTAAATCAAATTGAAATAAAAATAATAAAACACTCTATAAAAAGGCTGGGTTATTTCAATCCAATTCTGGGTGCAATAGGGACTAACCCTATTTTTGAATTAAATTAATTGGACCAAATTTAAGCCAATGTTTGGGTTTAGTCCATATTTTACCCAATAATAACTTAATAATTTTCTTATTTTTCCTATTATTTATTGAGTTTTTGTAATTTATATTTAATTTTTACAGTTAATATAATGAAAAATATTTAATTAAAAATATGAAACAAATAAAATGTAATTAAATAATTGTTAAATTAAAAATAAAATGCATTAAATTAATATTAAAATAAAATGGAAAAAAAAAATAAAAAAAAAACAAAATAAACAAAATAAAATAAATATAATGCAAAAAAAAAAAAAATTGAACGGAATAAAATTGTAAAAAAAAAATACATTAAAACAAATTGAAATAAAAATAATCAACATATAAACAGGCTATAAATATAGATATAAAATAGATGTAAAAAAAAAAAAAAAGGATGGGTTATTTCAACCTAATTCTGTGTATAACATAGACTATAACCTTTTTTTTTTATTATTAAATTAATTGGACCAAATTCAACCCAATGTTTGAGTTAGTCCATATTTTACCCAATAATAACTTAATAATTTTTTCATATTATTTGTTGAGTTTTTGTTATTTATATTTATTTTTTTACAGTTAAAATAATGAAAACTAATTAAATAAAAATATGAAACAAATAATATAAAAATTAAATAAAATAAAAAGTAAAACAAATTAAAAATATATTTGAATATAGTGAAAAAACTAAATAAATACAAAATAAAATATAATGCAAAAAACTAAACGGAATAAAATTGTAAAAAATATATTAAAACCAATTGAAATAAAAAAAATAATCAAGCATATATATAAAAACATAGGCTGTAAATACAGATATAAAATAGATGTAAAAAAAAGGTTGGTTATTTCCACCCAATTGCGGGTATAATAGAGACTATAACCCTATTTTTACATTAAATTAATTGGACCAAATTTAACCCAATGTTTGGGTTATTTTACCCAATAATAACTAAATCTTTTTTTCATATTATTTATTGCATTTTTGTTATTTGTATTTATTTTTTTACAATTAAAATAATTAATAAAAAATATGAAAAATATCATATAAAAATTAAAATAAAAAAAAATTCTTAAAAATAAAACAAATTAAATAAATATTGGAATAAAAAGTCCTTATTTTACCCAATAATAACCCAATAAGTTTAAATAAGTTTTAAGTTTAAATAACCCAGCATTTCTTAGAGTGAATCAAATGAAGGTTTTAGCAAAACAAATAGTGCTGAAGTCTCCAAATATCTGCAGAAAATAACATGAATAACCTGCAGGAATATCTTACCTGTGTGTTCCTAATGCAGGTGTGGAGCCCAATCCGTCCTGGGAGCATGTGCTGTTCACCGCCTGCCACAACAAACACCAGAAGCTCAATCCAAAACAGAGACGCCTGCTGTCCTGGGCCGACGACTGGAGGAGCGTTCTGGACAGCAAACGCACATAAAACCTCCCAGAACACACACTGCTGATTTCAGCTTCTGTGGGTCAAATGATTCTGGATCAGTCCTCGTGGTCAGTAGTTTGCCTTTAATTATACAGGCGACGGTTTTTATGCAATCACTTTTTAGCATCATTTTATTAGTTTATTATGACATGAACTGAGAGCTTGAGTTTCCTCAGAGTTCATTGTTTACATCAAGCATAAACTGCCTTTTACTTCAGGCTGAAAAAGAAAGACAGGAATGGGAGAATATTTGCAGTGTTTCCGCACATATGCACATGCAACACATAAGCATGCAGTGGTTCACTGGAGTGTGTCACGACTTGATATAAATGCATATTTCATTTATTCTGAATGACACAGAACACTTGTTTGTTTATTGTCAGAGCATGTGGAGTCTGTGATGTACTGTGATCAACACTAGAGGGCGCTCTGAACACACCAGAGGAGGCAAATCTGCTTTTTTGTTTTGTTTTTTAATCAATCAGAGCCTCATTATGCATTATGAGTTCACGATGCATGTTAGTTTGGAATTATTATTATTATTATATTTAAATGCATGCATTAATAGTTTTGGTTATGGTTTTGGCAATGCATAATTTAAAGTAGTTGTTTTTCCCCCTTTGAAAGTAATACTTTTATTTATCAAGGATGCATTAAATTGGTCAAAAGTGACATTTTTGAGGTCTTTCAGATCAATGCTGTTTTAGTTTTTACTTTCTATGCATCAATGCATTATATAAATAAAATATAATTACATAATTATATAAACAAAAATGTAACCACAACTTTCATATAAAAGAATCATCAAATCATCATATTAAAATGATTTCTGAAGGAAAAAAATCATGTGACACTGAAGACAGGTAATAATGCTAAAATAAATAAATAAATAAATGAAAAAAAAATACAAAAATATATATGTACACATTTGAAAGCAGAAGTTTAAATACACTGTATAAAAAGGCACATCACCATTTAAAACAAGTCAGATGTTAATGTGACTAAACTTTTTCTCTTGTAGGTAAGTCAGGATGATCACATTTGTTTCTGTTATGCTTAACAGCAGAATAATGAGAGAGAGATATTATTTGAGAAATTGTTATAACTCTTCTTGAAAGTCAAGTTTACATACAATAAGATTATTCTGCCTCTGAAAAAGCTCAGATGATGGTGTCAAGGTTTTGGAAGTTTCTGATTGGCTAATTGACAACATTTGAGTTCATTGGAGGCACAACTGTAGAATAGTATTGAAGGAAAAGCTCAAACACACTGCTTCCTTGTGTGACAACATGAGAAAATCAACAAGTCAGAATCAACACAAAAGCCAGATTACAATTTGCTAAATTACACTGGGAAAAAGACTAATGTTTGGAGACATGTCCTGTGGTCTGATGGAGCTAAGATTGAACTGTTTGGCCATAATGACCAGTGTTACATTTGGAGGACAAAGGGGAAAGCTTACAAGCCTAGGAACACCATCCCAACTGTGAAGTATGGGTGCGGCAGCAGCATGCTGTGGGGCTGTTTTGCTGCAGGAGGGACTGGTCCACTTCACAGCTTAGATGGCATCATGAAGAAAGAACATTATGTAGAAATACTGAAGCAACATCTCAAGACATCAGCCAGGAAATTAAAACTTGGCCACAAATGGGTCTTCCAAACAGACCATGACCCTCAGCATACTGACAAAGTAGTTAAAATGTGCTTTAAGGACAACAGAGTGAATGTTTTGGAGTGGCCATCACAAAGCCCTGAGCTCAATCCTATAGAAAATTTGTGGGCAGAGTTGAAAAAGCTTGTGCGAGCAAGACAGCCTACAAATCTGACTCAGTTACACCAATTCTGTCAGGAGGAATGGGCCAAAATTCCTGCAAACTATTGTGAGAAGCTTGTGGAAGGAGACCCAAAACATTTGACCAAAGTTATACAGTTTAAAAGCAAAGCTAAAAAATACCAAGGAAATGTGTGTAAACTTTTGACTGTCTAGAAATTAATAAAAAATTCACAAAAAACAAATTCTCTCATTATTCTGGCATTTAGCAAATGTAAATGATTTAGGTAATCCTAACAGACCTAAAATAGTAAACGTTTAGTATCATTTACCATCAGACATTATTAAAAAATGGTTATGTTCCTTTATTTAGAGCGTATGGAAACTTCTGGTTTCAACTGTATATATATATATCTTCAAATTGAAAACGGCTATTTCAATTGACCCTTTGCTAAGCCACACCTGAAAACCGCCACACACCAACCGTGGCTAAGCAATCGTAGCTACGTGCAGGAGGTCTGTCAAGCTTTCTTCCATATTGTGCATATGGATTATGCAAAAATCTGATACCCGGTATCCTAAAAGTTTGGACGGGGTGGTGGAATTTTTTTCCCTTTCCAAAACTTAAACCCAAGGGGAGAAATGCCAGTGTGGATCAAGCTGTGTGAGGGGCGCTAAAAGAGCGGGGTTAAGTTGGTTTTGTTTTCGATATTCCTGACAGACTGTATTACGCTCCAAATCTAGGGGAGAACAACATGGGCATAATAAACGGAAAAAAAAAGTGTTGTGGGTGGTGGATTTCCCAAACAAAAAAAAAAAACTTAATGAAAAAGATCCCCTTCGGTCGACAACCAAACTCGGACACTCAGTTGAGAGTAGTTGAACAGATTTCATTCATTCATTCATTTTCTTCTCGCTTTGTTCCTTTATTAATCTGGGGTCACCACAGCGGAATGAACCGCCAACTATTCCAGCATATGTTTTATGCAGCGGATGCCCTTCCAGCTGCAAAATACGCCCTTAAACTATACAAAACCCCCCCCAAAAATTAAGCTAATAAAAAAAGCATTGTAAACATCACAATAATAAATAACCACTAATTTAATAGCATCTAAATAAGTGACTGTCTGAGAACATAAAGAGAAGAAGGGGGCGGGGCATGTCAGACACTAGAGAGCATCTGATTGGTCAAAAGATTTGATGAGAAACTGAAGTATGAGGAGACCTCAATAAAATCATGATACATTTAGGCGGAAGTGACAAACTTCAAGCTTTAGATATGAGTTTTATATCTTCTAAATGCACATTTTGGAGCGCACTAGATTATGGATAGACTAACATACTGATACTAAGATTTAAAAAACTAAAATAAAGCATTAGAGTCATGCTTATCCTCCATGCATAAGAACAAACAGAGCGTGATTTGAGTATTGAGTGTGTTTAAAGTTCAGTGCTGTTGATAATTGCGTCTGAACTGATAAAGGTCTGATTCATTCACTCGTTCATCATTGAAGTCAACAGCAGATCATGAGATTGCAGAACCAGAGAAGCTGAGAAAAATTGGTTATCATTTTATAAACTATACTTTTATATCTAAGCTTTATGACATCAGTCTAAATCACTTGACATGGAGGAGGTTTAAAAGTTCCTTGAATAAATGTTTTTTTTTATTCTCAGGTTGTTCAAAATTGACACCTTCTTTAATTGAGATAAATTTACTTTAAAAGCAAAATTATATATATATATAAATATTTACAGCTAATGTTTAAAACATAAAATATAAAAAAGCATATAAAATAATAATAATAATATAATAATAATAATAATAATAAAAATAATTATAAAAATCCTGTTTATACTTTACATTTTTATTTCTCCATTGGTCTTGTTTTTAGAAAAAAAGTAATAATATTAAATAACATTTACAATAAATATATAAATAACTTTAATGAGGGGGTGGAATGGTGGTTCAGTGGTTAACACTGTGGCCTCGCTGCAAGAAGGTTGCTGGTTTGAGTCCCGGCTGGGTCAGTTGGCATTTCTGTAAAATTAAATAAATTTAAATAAACAAATATATTTTTAGTTATGTTTTCGTTCCCCATTGGCCTTTTTCAGAAAATAATTATAAGAAATAGATATATTAAATAACATTTATGATATATATATATAAAGTTTAAATAAAATTGAGTAATTTTTAAATGCTAAATAAACAAAAATAGATTTTTAATCCTGTTTCCATTTTTAATTTTTCTTTGCCGATTGGTCTTGTTTTCAGAAAATAATTATAATAAATAATATTAAATAAAATGAATAATAAATATATAAATAGTTTCAATTAAATTGACTATTTTTATTTACATTTATTTAATAAAAAATAAATAAACAAATAGATTTTTAATCCTGTTTTCTCAATTCATGTTTGGAAAAATAATTATAATAAATAATGATATTAAATAACATTTATAATATATATATATATATATAAATTGAGTAATTAAATGACTTTTTGTTTTAAATGAACAAATATATTTTTAATCCTGTTTTCCCTTTTATTTTTTATTTTCCGATTGGTCTTGTTTTCAGATTTACAATCAATAATATTAACGATATATCTATAAATAATTACAATTAAATGGAGTAATTTTTAAATAAACACATACATTTTTAGTCTGTGCTTGCATTTCTTTTGTGCTTTCTGAAGATTTCATTTAATTTAGTTTATTTTTTGTTGTGCTTTGTGCCATGTCTTTTAGAAGTATATCTAGAAATATAAATGCATTTATAAAAGCTATCGCAAAGACTGATGATCCTCAAATGCTGCAGTGAACATTGAAAAGTGTGCTGAAAATAACCAGGCATGAACACCAGCGCTGTCCCCAAAGCTTTGCGTTTTTATTATTTAAAACAGTGTTTGGTTAGTTCGGTTCTTAAATAAAACATTTATTAAAGCTTAGATAACTAAGAAGATTCAAGCGATGGTAACAAAAACATAATACAGTTCTTTCATTATTATTATTATAATAAAAAACATAAATTATACAGGTTTAAAGATATATGAATTTATATGCACAGTTGAAGTTAAAATTATTAGTTTTATTAGCATTTTTGGTAATTATTAGAATTATTCGCCCTCCTGTTCAATTTTAATTCTTTTATATTTTCCCCCAACACATTTCTAATCATGATAGTTTTAATAACTCACTTCTAATAACTGATTTATTTTATCTTTGCCTTGATGACAGGGCATTTGACTAGATATTTGACTAGTGTTCAGCTTAAAGTGACATTTAAAGGCTTAACTAGGGTAATTAGGGTAAAGTTAGGGTAATTAGGCAAGTCATTGTATAACAGTGGTTTGTTCTGGAGACAATCCAAAACTAATATTGCTTAAGGGGGCTAATAATATTGAGCTTAAAATGGCTTTAAAAAAATTAAGAGCTGCTTTTATTCTAGCCGAAATAAAACAAATAAGACTTTCTCCAGAAGATAAAATATTATAGGAAATACTGTGAAAAATTCCTGAATTTGTTAAACATCATTTGGGAAATATTTAGAAAAGAAAATCACAAGGCGGTGAATAATTTTGACTTCAACTGTATATTATTATATAAGTTACAATTGTGTGGTCTAATGCAGTGTTTCCCCCCTGTGAGGTCGGTGGGGACCCCCCTGTGGGTCGTGGGACAACAAGGAGGGGTCGCTTGGTGATTTCCAAAAATCAAATTCATTTTATTAAACTATTAAAATTACCATATTTTAATATTTTCTCCATAATCTACAGAAGAAAAAATAGTTAATAGTTACATAAAAAAACAACAACATGCAAATAAAACGCCATCAGCCTTTTGATTTCTTTGCGCCCCCCTGGGATGATTACATTATTTTAAAGACACAGCACATTGATTTTATGGCACCAGGGTAAACTCTCCAACACCTTTACAGCACTCACGTACATTAAAGATAAATACAGGCCACAACTGAACATGAAGGATAGACTTGGGCCTATTGGTATGTGTGTGCCGGTGTGTGCAAGGTTTATATATTTATAACCACCTCAGAGGATATTGGGGGTCGCGAGGCGTTGGCATTTTGGTGGTTGTGGGTTGAAAATTTTGGAAATCCCTGGTCTAATATCTGGGAACATTGTGCTTTTGTGTTAAATGCTGAATAGTATTGACCACTTCATCTTTTCACATTTGACTGATTTAAGTTTGTATTATTGTGTTGTTTTCAACTATGTTTTTGGGAGAAAAGACGCAGATGTGCTCACAAAATGTGTCCTAAATGTCAAAGTACATGTATGTTTCCTCCTGATCCTGGTGCTCTTCAATCTGACGGATTCACAGTTTTGGAGGACGATAAATATAATCACAGATCATTTAATAAAGAACAAATTGAAACTAAGAGCTTGTGTGTGAGTGTGTGTTTATGAGAAACATCATTAAAGGGGACATATTATGCAAAAATCACTTTAATAAGGGGTTGTCAGCAGTGTGTGTATATATATATATACAGCTTCTAATGATAAACATGAATTACTTGTATTTGTTATAATCAGCCTTGATAAAGGAACACTTTGATTGACATTCTTCCTTTGTACGTGTCATCAAAGGGGGAAATCCCCGCCCACTAGTCACCATCTTTCCCTCATTAGCATAAACAGCCCTGAGTGAGAAGCAGCCGTCTGTCCATTAACTATTAGTTAGCATTAGCAGCAGCGCTGTTTTATCAGACTGAATACATTTTAATTTTGTGTTATAATGCTGGCGGACAGTGGTTAGCAGACAGTATGAAAGTCGCTGGTTCAAGTCCCGGTTGGGTCAGTTGGCATTTCTGTGTGGAGTTTGCATGTTCTCTCAGTGTTGGTGTGGGTTTCCTCCGGGTGCTCCGGTTTCCCCCACAGTCCAAACACATGCGCTATAGGGAATTGATTAACTATATTGGCCGTAGTGTATGAGTGTGTATGGGTGTTTCCCAGTACTGGGTTGCAACTGGAAGGGCATCCGCTGCGTAAAACATATGCTGGATAAGTCGGCGATTCATTCCACTGTGGCGACCCCTGATGAATAAAGGGACTAAGCCGAAGGAAAATGAATGAATGTTAATGCAGCTCTGTGCAGTCTAATAAACACACGACATATTAAAGCCTCGCTGCTCTTTCACAGTTTTCTAGAAAACCAAAAACAGCGTGACGTCATTAGCAGAAACACACGATAAAACTGATAACTGCTCTAGATTTTAACATTCTTACAAGCATTTGGGATAATGCAAGTATGTCATAAAGTATATAACGCTGTTCTAATGTTTTTTGGGGGATATTTGAATGAAAAAGGGGCATATTGTGCCTTTAATATGCTGTTATATCATATGTACACTAAAAAATATCCATAAATTAGCATTTTTCCGTACTTTGGGATTCATCTTTTGATTATTCCACATTTATTTCTGCGCTTGAATTGCATTATGGGATCTTGATCTTTCTTCCAGCAGCTTTTAACCTTGAAAAGTGTGGAAAAACTGACTTTTATGAACATTTGTAATATTTGCAGTGATATATTGTCTGGTTTGGTGTTGTATATTACACTGCAAAAACCTTGTAATAAACTGCAGCACATTTTCTGCTATTTTACACTCATTTCTCTTTATATTATTTCTTCTTTGCTGAAAAAAACCAGCTTAAAGCAGCCTAGGCTGGTTGGCTGATTTTAGCTGGTCGACCAGCCTGGTTTTAGAGGAGTTTTGGCCACTTCCAGGCTGGTTTCCAGCCATTTCCAGCCTGGTCTTAGCTGGTCAGGCTGGGAGATCACCAGCTAAAACCAGCTTGACCAGCCTAGGCAGGCTGGGAGCCAAAACCAGCTCTCCAGCTTAAACCAGGCTGGTCAAGTTGGTTTTAGCTGGATTTATTTGGTCATTTTCCAGCCTGACCAGCTAAGACCAGGCTGCAAATGGCTGGAAACCAGCCTGGAAATGGCCAAAACCCCTCTAAAACCAGGCTGGTCAACCAGCTAAAACCTAGGCTGGTTTAAGCTGTATTTTTCAGCAGGGCTATATATTATATTATTTACAAAAATGTCAATAAAAGTCACTTTGTTAAACGGTAGCATTGAATTTTCAACATTAAAAGTCCACAGAGCAGAGCTCAACATCCCATAATGCAATTCACAACCGTAAATAAACCCAAAACAAATCACAAAATACGCAAACTGTTCGGTAACAAGATATTGTTTACAGTGTAGAGTCTACATTCAGTTACAGATGGTCAGCAGTAGGTGGCGCTGCATCCAAACACATTCAAACTGACGCCAAAAACATCTATCAGCAGATCAGACCTGAATGAAACACTTGCAGAAGTACGAATCCATTCATTTTCTCCGTACTTGAACAGATTTATGATTTTAATATAAATATAAACCTTTCAGGACAGACCTGATGTGAGCTTTGATTTGTTTTATTCTACAGGGCGGTTGAGTGCTTAATTCTGATTGGCTGATGAGCATTCAGATAATCGCACATCTAAAGTAGTTCCGGCAGGGTTCGGGCGCATTACAGTTCAATATCACTCCGCTGAATGATAAGAGTTATTTCACAGCTACAGCAGTCAAAAATCACATCAAAACTCAACAGGAGGAGGAGGTGGAAGATGTGGAAGAAACTAGTGCTACACACAGGACCAAACCTGACAAATAAACTCTCAAATACAACATCTCAACAGTAGATTTGATTTAGAAGTTTGAACCATAGTAAAAGCTGAATAATGCACTCCTGACTGTTGAGTTATTAGTAAATAATGCAAATAATCTGCATAAATAATCTGCGTCATCACATCGCCATCTCAGGTGTGCATTATTTTACTAATAAAGTAAAAACAGTTCATCATCAATTACTTCATTTCTGAACTTAATAATAATAATAAAACAATTTTGTCTTTTTTCCTTTGGTTTGTTTAAAAGTTGTGAAATGTATTTAGTTATTATTTAATTTAATTAATTAATGTATTCATTATTTAATTAATTATTTTATTTTATTAATTATTTATTTAGATGTAACAGTAAAACCAACAGTAAATTATTTTAAAAATTTAGTAATTTTTTTGTCAATTATATTTGTTTTTTAAACAGCTAAAATAGCTTTATTAATTATTTTATTTATTTATTTATTTAAATGGAGCAATACAAACAACAGTAAGTTATTATAAAAAATTTGATCAAATTTGGCATTTTATTTGTTTTTTAAACAGCTTAATTAATTAATTATGATTTTATTTATTTATTTATTTAGATGTAGAAGTATAAACAGTAAATAATTATAAAAACATTGTCAATTTTATTAGTTTTTTTTAAACAGCTAAAATAGATTTATTCATTCATTCATTCATTTTCTTGTCGGCTTTGTCCCTTGCGGGGTCGCCACAGCGGAATGAACCGCCAACTTATCCAGCACGATTTTACGCAGCGGATGCCCTTCCAGCCGCAACCCATCTCTGGGAACTTCCACACACTCATTCACACTCATACACTATGGACAATTTAGCTTACCCAATTCACCTGTACTGCATGTCTTTGGACTGTGGGGGAAACCGGAGCACCCGGAGGAACCCACGCGAACCCAGGGAGAACATGCAAACTCCACACAGAAACGCCAACTGACCCAGCCCAGCCGAGGTTCGAACCTGCGACCCAGCGACGTTCTTGCTGTGAGGCAACAGCACTACCTACTGCGCCACTGGGTTGCCCCAAAATAGATTTATTTATTTATTATTAATTTATTATTTTATTAATTTATTATTTTATTTATTATTTTATTTATTTATTTAGATGTAGCAGTTTAAACAGTAAGTAATTATAAAAACTTTTTGTCAATTTTATTAGTTTTTTGTAAACAGCTAAAGTAGATTTATTTATTTATTATTTTACTTTATTTATTATTATTTTATTTATTATTTTATTAATTAATTATTTTTATTTTTATTTATTAATTTAATTTATTTATTTTTCTATTGATTAATTATTTTATTTATTTATTTATTATTTAAATGTAGCAGTATAAACAGTAAATTATTATAAACATTTTAGTTAAAATTTTCAATTTGACTTGTTTTTTTAAACAGCTAAAACAGTTTGTTTTATTATTTTATTTATTTAATTGAATTTTTTTGTCAATTTTGTTTTGTTTTTTAAACAGCTAAAATAGGTTTATTTATTTATTTATTATTATTATTTTATTTATTTATTTATTATTTTATTTATTTGTTTATTTATAATTATTTTATTTATTTGTTTATTTATTATTATTTTATTTATTTGTTTGTTTGTTTGTTTATTTATTTATTATTATTTTATTATTTATTTATTATTTTATTTATTTATTTGTTTATTTATTTATTATTATTTTATTTATTTATTTAGATGTACCAGTACAAACAACAGTAAGTAGTTTCAAAATAGATGTTATATTCTTCTCTGCCGTTTAATTTCTCTTTTATTTTTATGTTGTACATATTAATTATTATAATTATTATAAATAACCACGATTAATAATATAACATTTGTGTATATTTTTCAGTTTAGTACCACACATAACCTTGAGTTCATGCCTGAATTTAACCTACTGTTGTTGTTTTTTTTGCAGGAATATTGGAATTTGCCATTTTAGAAAACCCAACAGGGCAAATTCTAGACATTCACACTGCTGTAAATAAACTGAAGCCTTGAGCCAAAATAAGTCACATTATACTGCACATACATAACAGTAACAATAACGTCTCTGTATCCTCCTAAATGTCCTATTATGTACTACAGCTGCATTGATGTTGTACATTTGATGGGAAGACTCTTATATATACTGCTGCATTTGCTTCTCTCCTGAACATGTGATTATAGTTTAAAGTTCAATGCAAAACTCATTCATTCATTCTTCTTCAGCTTAGTCCCTTTATTCATCAGAGTTTGCCACAGCGGCATGAACCACCAACTATTCCAGCATATGTTTTACACAGCGGATGCCCTTCCAGCCGCAACCCAGAACTAGGAAATATGACCCAGTATATGTCGTTTTCATGTAGCGGAGTAGCTGTATATAATCAAAGTAAGAATAACCTGATTTTACAAGTGAAGCACGAGCACACATTGCTTTGCATCTTATAAACACAACCAAACCTTAAAAATACACTGTGGACCACCCCTTTAAGGTCAATATTAGCCATTATTGAGGCCAAAATCATAGATAATGGTTTATTACCTTAGAATAGAGTGCGGCCAATTTTTAATAATGTGTGTTTCCTTTAAATAATTGTGTATGTGCATCAAGAAGCTAAGTATGAGGCTCCAGTAATAACGAACGCACACTAAATAAAACAGCTCTCCTCCTCCAGAACTGGGCCAGAAATACCAGCATCTCATTCTGGATCAGTTTCCGAACAGCTAAAGACAGAAACACCAGCAATTACCGGCTGCAGAGTTTGCAAGAGAGAGAGAGAAAGAGAAAGAGAGAAGCGTGTTGTCGAGGCCAAATGCGTCACACGCTCAGAGAAATCCCTGCGGCGTTATGAAATGAAGGAATCTGCGTAAGACTTTTCTGGCAAACACTTCACTGGACCGTCCTGCTCCTTAATGCTCTTCTGTCTCAGTGATATTCACTGGCGAAAAACATATGAACTCTGAATTATTCGCACTCCTATATGTTTTCTTCAATTTCTGTTTAACGGAAAGGAGATTTTTTAACACATTTCTAATCATGATAGTTTTAATAACTCATTTCTAATAACTGACTAAACTAAACATAATATTAGACTAGATATTAGACTAGTATTCAGCTTAAAGTGACTTTTAAAGGCTTAACTAGGGTAATTAGGGTAAAGTTAGGGTAATTAGGCAAGTCATTGTATAACAGTGGTTTGTTCTGGAGACAATCCAAAACTAATATTGCTTAAGGGGGCTAATAATATTGACCTTAAAATGGCTTTAAAACAATTAAAAACTGCTTTTATTCTAGCCGAAATAAAACAAATAAGACTTTCTCCAGAAGAAAAAACATTGTAGGAAATACTGTGAAAAATTCCTGAATCTGTTCAACATCATTTGGGAAATATCTGAAAAAGAAAAGAATCAGAATCAGAATATTTGCTCTTTCCCAGTTGATCGTGAACTGAAGAGGGGGGCCATCATGTCACTGATGTGCCTGGAGTGTGTAAGTGTGTGTGTGTGTGTGTGTGTATGCGTTTGTGAAGCTTCAGCTCAAAATACCACACAAATAATGTTTTCTAACTCTCTGAAACAGACCCTTTTAGGCTTTATCTAGAGGTCTGCACTGGACTGAATTTTCAGTCCCGCTCCCGCCAGGTTTTATTCCACACCCGACCGCTCCCGCTGTACGTTCAGTAGTTCGGATCATTTTACTGACTCAGATCTTTGAGTCTCGTTCATCAAGGTGAACGAATCTTTTTTCGGGCCATTTCGTTCAATTTACCAAATTATTATTAAAATGTTACGAATTGCTTCCAGACACACCTACAACTAGCCCAAGGTTGATCACACTACAAACAAGTCATAAACAGAATGCTATAAGAGGGAGAAAATAATCATTTATTGTTTACCTGCTCTTTTGTCTATGAAGATATTTTTGTCTCTTTGCTCAGCTCACCTCTTCATGTCTTCAAATTTCAGTGGTTCGTTCACGTCACACTGACAGTCCATATAATCTCAACCAATCTGAGCCTAAAGGAGCCATGATTAGCTCACCTTTCCAGTCTTCTGGTTCGTTCATCACGTGACAGAATGTAAAGAGACATGACTCAAACCTGAGGACTCGAGAAGTGAACGGGTCAAATCTCTTTCCGGCTCTAAATGCATACGATTGGCTTCTGTCTTTTACGTGTGAACGACTCAGACCGAGGACTTGGGAGGTGAACGGATCAAATCTCTTTCCGGCTCTAAATGTGTATGATTGGCTTCTGTCTTTCACATGATGACCGAGTGACTCAAACAGAGGACTCGAGACATGAACGGATCAAATCTCTTTCCGGCTCTAAATGCATACGATTGGCTTCTGTCTTTTACGTGTTGATCGACTCAGACCGATAACTCGAGAGGTGAGTGGATCAAATCTCTTTCCGGCTCTAAATGTATATGATTGGCTTCTGTCTTTCACGTGATGACCGAGTGACTCAAACAGAGGACTCGAGACATGAACGGATTAAATCTCTTTCTGGCTCTAAATGTATATGATTGGCTTCATGTCTTTCGCGTGATGAATGACTCAAAAGACTTGAAAAATGAACAAAACCTGCACATCTCTGCGCATGCGCGGATAAACGAATCACTCCCTGAGTGGACTCGTCGGTCCCGGGTCATATTGAAGATTCGTTCAAAATGAACGAATCGTTCAAGAACGACCCATCACTAATGTTCAGCCTTTGTTCACCCGCTGCCTGACCTGCCCCGTTTTCTACCCGACCTGACTGTTCCCGCTAAATTTAGATCTGGTTTTCCAAAATCTAACGTTTAAATTGGGTACTACCGAAAGAGAGAGATAACAGATTAAACTGTAGGATGTTCAAGGATTGTAGGCTAAATGTTTTGTTTGCCCCTTTGTGATGAAACATGAGCGCCGCCTTAAACAGTGATGTGCGGTGAGATTTGAGGCTGGTGAGGCACTGACTGATTTACAATCATATCCACTCAATATATTTGCCAACTACCGATTGTGTTTCATACATTATATCATATCAGCATTGTTTCTAATAATACAATTCAATTCAAGCTAAATATTGCAAAAAAAATAAAATAAAAAATGACAACCTACAAAATCTAAACTAAATTTTTCTAATTTTTTGCTTGTCTTGATTTTCCCTCTTTGTTAAAAATGTATTTAATATTTTTCTATAACATATACAGTTGAAACCAGAAGTTTACATACACTCTAAATAAAGCAACATAACCATTTTTTTTTTACAATGTCTGATGTTAAATCATACTAAACGTTTACTATTTTAGGTCTGTTAGGATTACCTAAATCATTTACATTTGCTAAATGCCAGAATAATGAGAGAATTTGTTTTTAGAGAATTTTTGATTAATTTCTAGACAGTCAAAAGTTTACACACATTTCCTTGGTATTTTTTAGCTTTGCTTTTAAACTGTGTAACTTTGGTCAAATGTTTTGGGTCTCCTTCCACAAGCTTCTCACAATAGTTTGCAGGAATTTTGGCCCATTCCTCCTGGCAGAATTGGTGTAACTGAGTCAGATTTGTAGGCTGTCTTGCTCGCACAAGCTTTTTCAACTCTGCCCACACATTTTCTATAAGATTGAGCTCAGGGCTTTGTGATGGCCACTCCAAAACATTCACTCTGTTGTCCTTAAAGCACATTTTAACTAATTTGGCAGTATGCTTAGGGTCATGGTCTGTTTGGAAGACCCATTTGTGGCCAAGTTTTAACTTCCTGGCTAATGTTATGAGATGTTGCTTCAGTATTTCTACATAATGTTCTTTCTTCATGATGCCGTCTATGCTGTGAAGTGGACCAGTCCCTCCTGCAGCAAAACAGCCCCACAACATGATGCTGCCGCCCCCATACTTCACAGTTGGGATGGTGTTCCTAGGCTTGTAAGCTTTCCCCTTTGTCCTCCAAATGTAACACTGGTCATTATGGCCAAACAGTTCAATCTTAGCTCCATCAGACCACAGCACATGTCTCCAAACATTAGTCTTTTTCCCAGTGTAATTTAGCAAATTGTAATCTGGCTTTTGTGTTGATTCTGGCTTGTTGATTTTCTCATGTTGTCACACAAGGAAGCAGTGTGTTTGAGGTTTTCCTTAAATACTATTCTACAGTTGTGCCTCCAGTTAACTCAAATGTTGTCAATTAGCCAATCAGAAACTTCCAAAACCTTGACACCATCATCTGAGCTTTTTCAGAGGGTTAATAATCTTATTGTATGTAAACTTGACTTTCAAGAAAAGTTATAACAATTTCTCCAAATAATATCTCTCTCATTATTCTGCTGTTAAGCAGAACAGAAACAAATGTGATCATCCTAACTTACCTAAAAGAGGAAAAGTTTAGTCACATTAACATCTGACTTTTTTAAAATGGTTTTGTGCCTTTTTATACAGTGTCTGTAAACTTCTGCTTTCAACTGTACACTAGTTTTTAGAGCATCATCATAAGTTACTCTGTTAGATGAGCTCCAGATTTGGCTTCAGTACTGACTAATCTAATGTATATGCACAAATATAACATTGTGTAGCTTCCAATTAAAAATATGAATTTAAAAGGGAGATTTGTGAGGGGTGTACTTATATATATATATATATATATATATATATATATATATATATATATATATATATATATATATATATATATATATATATATACACTGAGCACTGTATATATTAATCTTAATTATCCCACTTTTCACTGTGTGCTGCTGTTCTGTGTATACAATAAGAGCATTTCTAACTTTATTTGCTGTGGTGTTTGTAGAAACAACAGTTCACTATTGGCCAGCAGGCAGGCCTGACACTGATACCATGCACTCTTGTGAATATAATAAATAATCTTTCATTTGACAAAATACCAGGAAAAGCAGTTTACTCGAAAAGCCTAGAAGGAAGAAGCCAAAAATGTAAATATCATCACACTGTAAAAACAGATCCATATATGAGTTGCTTTCAGTATTTTGTGATTCATTCATTTTCCTTCGGTTTAGTCCCTTATTTATCAGGGATCGCCACAGTGGAATGAACCGCCAACTATTCCAGAATATGTTTTACACAGCGGATGCTCTTCCAGCTGCAACCCAGTACTGGGAAACACCCATGCACACTCATATTCACACACACTTATGCACTACGGCCAATTTAGTTGATCAATTCCCCTATAGCGCATGTGTTTTGACTGTGGGGGAAACCGGAGCACTCGGAGGAAACCTACAAAACCCTTGTCAGCACATTTTTTGTTATTTTACAGACTTATTTCTCTTTATATTATATTTATTATACATTTTATTATTTCAAACTTCTCAAAATGTCACTAAAAGTCACTTTGTTAAACTGTAGAGTTGAATTTTTAACATAAAAAGTCCACAGAGCAGAGATCAACATCCCATAATGCAATACACAACCGCAAATAAACTCAAAATACGGAAACTGTTCATTAACAGGTATATTTTACAGTCGTTTTCCCCCAGGTCTGTTGATGTTGTGTGTTTGTCTGCTTTATGACGGAATCGACCAATCAGAGAGCAGCATCATCAGTCACATGCCACACATCTCAGACTGAGTGATAAGAGCATTTCTATAATCGTTTACTGAAAACCTCGCTAATTACCAGCTCACATCCTCTGAAAGCAGGAAAAACTCAACTATCAGTGTCAATAAAGCGACTCTCCAGTTTGCACATAAATCAGATCAGCTCTCAGCTCTTTTTTTCCAGAGAAACCAAGTGAGTCAGTCTGTGCACATAATATGTAACTGAGCAGGTTTCAAGTGCATCTTCCAGGAAACAACATACCTGCGCGCAAATACTACAGAAATGCAAGCAAATAAACCGTAAAATGTGACCAATAAATCATGTTAAGCACACTCAGGCTGCAGGAAATACAGCCGACGAGACCTATGGTGAATACTAAACAATAGGACAGATGGTTCAAATCGATAACATGGAAAATACAGTCTCAATGTTATTATGAGTGCATCACGTTATTATTATTGTGTTTAGGAATATTTTAAAGTATTTTTTTATTTATATTATTATATTATATTATATTATATGTGTATATATATATATATATATATATATATATATATATATATATATATATATATATATATATATATATATATATATATATTTAACATTAAAATGGCATTTTAATATATATTTTTTCTTTTTCTTTACACTTTTAGTTATAGGTAGGCCCACACGGAATCTGCGCGCGCAGAATTCCGCAGATTTTATGCAGATTTCCGCAGATTTTTAGCCCATCATTAATTCTGTTTATTTACTTAAAGTTAACTATTTACAGTTAATCTAATTGGATTTGCATTTTAAACATTAAATACAAGTTAAAAAGGCATTATTTTTTATTTCATATTTTAAGGTTTTAGTTATGATACTCCCAAAATAATTCCGCAGAAATCTGCAGATTTTTACCAAAATTCTCCACAGAAATAGTAAAAAAACGTCCGCAGATTCCGTCTGGCCCTAGTTATAGGTTTAGTGTGTAGTTTTAAAAAGAAATATATGTGTATATACAATCACCGGCCACATTATTAGGTACACCTGTCCAACTGCTCGTTAACGCAAATTTCTAATCAGCCAATCACATGGCAGCAACTCAATGCATTCAGGAATGTAGACATGGTCAAGACGATCTGCTGCAGTTCAAAGCGAGCATCAGAATGAGGAAGAAAGGGGATTTAAGTGACTTTGAACATGGCATGGTTGTTGGTGTCAGACGGGCTGGTCTGAGTATTTCAGAAACTGCTGATCTACTGGGATTTTCACGCACAACCATCTCTATGGTTTACAGAGAATGGTAGTTCTATGGGTGCAAATCTCTTGTTGATGCCAGAGAATGGCCAGGCTGGCTCCAGCTGATCAGTAAACAGTAACTCAAATAAGCACTCGTTGCAACCGAGGTCTGCAGAAGAGCATCTCTGAACACACAACACGTCCAACCTTGAGGCGGATGGGCTACAGCAGCAGAAGACCACACCGGGTGCCGCTCCTGTCAGCTAAGAACAGGAAACTGAGGCTACAATTCACACAGGCTCACCAAAACTGGACAATAGAAGATTGGAGAAACGTTGCCTGGTCTGATGAGTCTCCATTTCTGCTGCCACATTCGGATGGTCGGCTCAGAATTTGGCCTCAACAACATGAAAGCATGGATCCATCCTGCCTTGTATCATTGGTTCAGGCTGGTGGTGGTGGTGTAATGGTGTGGGGGAGATTTTCTTGGCACATTTTGGGTCCATTAGTACCAATTGAGTATGGTGTCGACGCCACAGCCTACCTGAGTATTGTTGCTGACCATGTCCATCCCTTTATGACCACAGTGTCTCCATCTTCTGATGGCTACTTCCAGCAGGATAAAGCACCATGTCATAAAGCGCCAATCATCTCAGACTGGTTTCTTGAACATGACAATGAGTTCACTGTACTCAAATGGCCTCCACAGTCCCCAGAACTCACCTTTGGGATGTGGTGGAACGGGAGATTGGCATCATGGATGTGCAGCTGACAAATCTGCAGCAACTGCGTGATGCTATCATGACAATATGGAGCGAAATCTCTGAGGAATATTTCCAGTGCTTTCTATGCCACGAAGGATTAAGGCAATTCTGAAGGCAAAAGAGGGTCCAACCCGGTACTAGTAAGGTGTACCTAATAAAGTGGCCGGTGAGTGTACTGTAGTTTTTATTAATATTTTTATTTATGGTTTTATATGTTCTAAGTTAGATTCTTTTTTTTTTATTATATGTGGTAATATAAATATTGTTTGTGCATATTTATTTAATTAATGTTTATTTAAAATTCTACATAATATAAATCTATTTTACATGCTTTTAACATTTAAGTTAAGTACAATAATGTGTATTTTACTTTTAGTTGACTACAAGAACCTAATAATAATTATAATATTAACACAATATATACACTACCTGACAAAAGTCTTGTCGCCTATCCAAGTTTTAGAAACAACAAGTAATATCTGGTCTTCTAGTTGATCATTTGTTATCAGAAGTGTCTCATATGAAAGGCAAAGGCCTCTAGATGATGCTTATTTGAGCACAATAAAATATGATCATGTCTTGATGTTGAATGATTTCATTAGGACAGTAAGGTCTGACTCTGCTTAGACTAAAGTCTTGAACCTTCAATAATGTCCAGTATAGAATATAAAGTCATGCTGCAGTGGAAACAGAATGAATATTGTGTCTGATTCCATCATGAGCTTGGAGGACTGCATCATACATCTCTGAATGACTCAAATCACGCATTAATAAAGTCATCTGGAACGGCAATGAAAGCGTTCTTGCAGGACTCCCAGAGTTCATCAAGACTCTTTGGGTTCATTTTCAATGCCTCCTTATTCATCAGCTCAATAATGTTAATGTTTAGTGACTGGGCTGGCCAATCCTGGAGCAGCTTGACCTTCTTTGCTTTCAGGATCTTTGATGTGGAGGCTGAAGTATGAGGAGCGCTATTCTGCTGGAGAATTGTCCCTCTCCTGTGGTTTGTAATGTAATGGGCAGCACAAATGTCTTGATACCTCAGGCTGTTGATGTTGATCATCCACTCTGCAGATCTCTCGCACGCCCCCATACTGAATGGAACCCCAAACCATGATTTCTCCTTCACCAAACTTGACTGATATCTGTGAGAATCTTGGCTCTATGCTGGTTCCAGTAGGTCTTCTGCAGTATGTGTGATGATTGGGATGCAGATCAACAGATGATTCATCAGAAAGATCCACCTTCTGACACTTTCCCAAATGATCATCTAGAAGTCAAGTTATTATTTCTTGCTCTTACAACTGAGATCCACGACAAGACTTTAGTCAGGTAGTGTATTTTAGTCATTTCAATGAATTGTTGTAAAAACATTGCAACGTCATTCCTGTTCAATATATAAACATAAACATTTCTGCTGTTTGTTTTTTGTAAGCCTGAGGATTTCTCTGTGTTTTCAGTTGTTGTGCATTATTAATGGACGGTCTTTTCAGGATGTTCTCTGTGGTTTTGTTCCCATAATAAACGCTGAACAATGTTTCTCACAGGCAGGTCAGAATGAGAACAGCTGGCCATTCCTGGAAAACACTTTACATGACAGATGATTTATGGAAAAAACAGCATGATAAGATAAAGAGGAACCAGGAAACAAAGAAAGAGAGAGAGAGAGAGAGACTGCACATTAAAACATCTATCTATCTATCTATCTATCTATCTATCTATCTATCTATCTATCTATCTATCTATCTATCTATCTATCTATCTATCTATCTATCTATCTATCTGTCTGTCTGTCTGTCTGTCTGTCTGTCTGTCTGTCTGTCTGTCTGTCTGTCTGTCTGTCTGTCTGTCTGTCTGTCTGTCTGTCTGTCTATCTATCTATCTATCTATCTATCTATCTATCTATCTATCTATCACAAACCCTAAAACATAACTTAGAAATAAAAAAAAAACATGCTAGCTAGGAACGTGCTAAGATATGCAAACAATGTCCGAAGACAGTTAGCAAACTTGTTATCAGTGCTAGTAACATGCTACTAACATGTTAAATATGCAAACAATGTACTAAAACATGCATGTAAAATGCGAGCAAATACCCATTTTCTGCTTTATTAACAAGAACAAAAGCATTTCACATTCCTTGCTAGCAAATTATATTAAAGTGGTAAAACATTCTAGCTAAATGTCATGCTAGATACATGCTAAACCAGGTTAGCACTGTAAAATGCAAACAATGTGACATGTTTACAATGCAACATGTGCAATATACATTCTAATCATTTATTTAAACATGCTAACTATGTAATTAGTATAGTATAATTACAGTATAGTAACTTATAGGCCCAGTTTCACAAACAGGGCTTAGCTTAAGCCAGGACTAGACCTTAGTTAAATTAGGCTATTTAAGCCACATTTTTTAAAACAGCCTTAGAAAAATACATTACTGGTGTGCACCTGTAGACAAAAAATGACACTGACATATTTTAAGACATCTCACTGCAAGTTATTTTCAGTTGAGACAGCTCAAACATGCAATTTAATCCAAGACTAGCCTTAAACCTTGTTTGTGAAACCGGGGGATAGTGTTTTAACCATACATGTAATAGACCATATATTATAGTACAGCAATTTGTTAATGAATGCTCTAGCTAGCATAGTAGCACTAGTATTAACTATAGTGAACTGAAAATCTGTAATAATTTCTGTAGTATACTTAAACTGCAATGTATTGTAGTATAATTTAGCCTATAGTTGTAGAAAACTACAGTATTGGGTCATTTGTTTATATTAATATAGTTGCTGTGTTACCATAGCAACTGTGGAATCACAACAACAGATTGATTACTATAGTTGTTGTGTTACCATAGCAATCACAGAATCAACAGATTGATTATGATAGTTGTTTTTACCATAGCAACTGTAGAATCGTCACAACAGATCAATTACTATAGTCGTTGTTACCATAGCAACTGTAGAATCACCACAACAGATCAATTACTATAGTCATTGTGTTACCATAGCAACTGTAGAATCGCCACAACAGATCAATTACTATAGTCGTTGTGTTACCATAGCAACTGTAGAATCGCCACAACAGATCAATTACTATAGTTGTTGTGTTACCATAGCAACTGTAGAATCGCCACAACAGATCAATTACTATAGTCGTTGTGTTACCATAGCAACTGTAGAATCGCCACAACAGATCAATTACTATAGTCGTTGTGTTACCATAGCAACTGTAGAATCGCCACAACAGATCAATTACTATAGTTGTTGTGTTACCATAGCAACTGTAGAATCGTCACAACAGATCAATTATTATAGTCGTTGTGTTACCATAGCAACTGTAGAATCGCCACAACAGATCAATTACTATAGTCGTTGTGTTACCATAGCAACTGTAGAATTGCCACAACAGATCAATTACTATAGTCGTTGTGTTACCATAGCAACTGTAGAATCGCCACAACAGATCAATTACTATAGTCGTTGTGTTACCATAGCAACTGTAGAATCGCCACAACAGATCAATTACTATAGTTGTTGTGTTACCATAGCAACTGTAGAATCGTCACAACAGATCAATTATTATAGTCGTTGTGTTACCATAGCAACTGTAGAATCGCCACAACAGATCAATTACTATAGTCGTTGTGTTACCATAGCAACTGTAGAATCGCCACAACAGATCAATTACTATAGTCGTTGTGTTACCATAGCAACTGTAGAATCGCCACAACAGATCAATTACTATAGTTGTGTTACCATAGCAACTGTAGAATCGCCACAACAGATCAATTACTATAGTTGTGTTACCATAGCAACTGTAGAATCGCCACAACAGATTCATTCACATTTTTAACTATAGCTTGTAGTATTTACTATAGTATTTTTTCATATGCACTGTAAGGGGTGTTAATGATGATTTATAACACTAGATGCTCTCACTTTTCAAATAAATCCCTTTCCTGAAGTCGTGTTTTGACAGCTCGTAAAAACCTTTACTGCACACAATGCAATGAAAACCTCTTCAATACACGTCAACAAATCAAATCTGCAACCCGTTCTCAGAATCAGACACAAAGTTACTCAAAAACAATGACATTTTACTGTACCTAGAAAAGGCTACATGACGAAATCAAACATTAGCAGCGTGTGCTACAATATGCTAGCAATAGTAGGACACATAGCAGCCACCATAACACAACATGTTAGAAATGTGTGACATGAGCTAGCTAAGTGCTATATTACATTACTAATGTGTTAAAACGTGCTAGCCAACTATGTTAATGTACACAACAAACATAATCCATACTTAACCAATCCATACCTAAAACAATACTGCCTACAACAATTTTCCACCAACAGTCAGACTATGTCTACACCTATCCAATATCTTCTACGTATTACTGTCAACATTGCCAATTGTACATTGTCTTGTTTTTTGGGAGTATGTTGTTGTATTTTGCACTGTCCGTAGTTTGTATTTGCACTGTCTGGAGCCAGCACCTAAGCTTTTCACTCATCATAGCACACGTGCTGCTGATGACGTGACAATAAAAGTGATTTGATTAACAACAATGAGCATGCAAGTGAAACGCTAGCAAATACTACCAAAAGACTCTAGCTGAATGTCATGTTGGGAACATGCTGGTACACTGTAAAAAGTGATTAGTTACTTAAAGTGAGTAAGCCAATTGCCTTAAAAGCAACAAGTAGACTTCAAAATAGTTTTAAAAAGTACGTAAATCCTCTGTAACTTGGAAATGTTAAGTTGACTTAGCTTTCTACAGTCATGTTTACAGTGTGCCTGTTTGTCTACTGAACATATAAAGTAATACATTGTTATCATTATAATTAAATTATAATAATTAATTAAACTTGATAACTGTTAATAACAGACCGGAACTATTAACTAACAACCCTCAGTTGTGTACTGTAATAATCATCCGTACAGCACATGTAAATGAGTGTGTTGTGTTTCTCAGTGAAACCCCCCTCGTGTGTTTACATCGTCTTTTGTCACGATTTCCAGCACTGTATGATTAACCTCACGCTGAAAAGACGGCACAAACCTGGAGCGCCGCTTATGAGGGACGGAGCGCACTTCTAATACACTCATTTGTGCATGGAAAGGCATTAAGTAAATCATGCATAAACTGGAGAGTAATAAACTGGAGAGGAGCGCTGATAAAAGGTGCAGTTGCTTTGAATAATGAGCTGCTCCTGTTTCTGATTGGACGAGGAGTGAAGCTTCTGAAACCGGGCAGATTTTACAGAAGGGGGAGATTATGAATATGAAAGTGTGTGTGTGTGTTGTTGTTTCTTGTTTGAAAGGTTTTCCATGGCTATTGTTCTTCAATGGAGGTGTAATAACTGGCACTGACACGTTTCTCTGTACAGCACGTGACTACTATAGTAGTTTATAGTAAATATTATAGTGTTTTTGAACCATAGTATAGTAATTTTAAAAATCTGCTGTTGTGAGTTGATTAAAAAAATCTGGGCCTTACAATTTTAAGTTGAATCAACTTTTTTACAGTACATATATACACTACCTGAAAAGGTCTTGTCGCCTATTTAAGTTTTAGAAACAACAAATGATAACTTGACTTCCAGTTGATCATTTGGTATCAGAAGTGTCTCTATGAAAGGCAAAGGCCTCTAGATTTTGCTTATTTGAGCACAATAAAATATGATCATGTCTTGATGTTGAATGATTTCATTAGGACAGTAAGGTCTGACTCTGCTTAGACTAAAGTCTTGAACCTTCAATAATGTCCAGTATAGAATATAAAGTCATGCTGCAGTGGAAACAGAATGAATATTGTGTCTGACTCCATCATGAGCTTGGAGGACTGCATCATACATCTCTGAATGACTCAAATCACGCATTAATAAAGTCATCTGGAATGGCAAAGAAAGCGTTCTTGCAGGACTCCCAGAGTTCATCAAGATTCTTTGTGTTCATCTTCAACGCCTCCTCCTTCATCTCACTCCAGACATGCTCAATAATGTTCATCTCTGGTGACTAGGCTGGCCAATCCTGGAGCACCTTGACCTTCTTTGCTTTCAGGAGCTTTGATGTGGAGGCTGAAGTATGAGAAGGAGCGCTATCCTGCTGGAGAATTGTCCCTCTCCTGTGGTTTGTAATGTAATGGGCAGCACAAATGTCTTGATACCTCAGGCTGTTGATGTTGATCATCCCCTCTGCAGATCTCTCGCACGCCCCCATACTGAATGTAAATCCAAACCATGATTTCTCCTTCACCAAACTTGACTGATATCTGTGAGAATCTTGGCTCCATGCGGGTTCCAGTAGGTCTTCTGCAGTATTTGTGATGATTGGGATGCAGATCAACAGATGATTCAGCAGAATTTTTTTTGTCAAGACAAATGTATATATAAAAGTATATAAAGTATATATTTTGTATATAAAAGTATATATACAAAAAAAGATTACATTTTTAACCAAAGATCAGACGGACTGGAAACAATAGAGTATTGCTAATGTATCATATGAGATGGTATCTTTATGTATTTAAAACATTTTGTTTTGATATAGATGTTTAACATTTTTCAAGTGTGTTTTAGCTAAAAAAAACGTTTCAAGAGTTCACACTTAGCTGATGATTGATTAAAAAGCTTGTTTGGCATGCTGTCCTGGGAGAGAGCCCATAGCTCATAAGATCCTCGAGCCAGGGGCTCCCTCCCGTTTGCAAGGAGTTTGAGCTCAGGTAGATCTCGAGAACTCCCCTGCTGTAGTAGCTGATGAACAGATAGTGATTGCTCTTAAGAGATGACGACTTACTAGGAGCATGTCTATGGTGCTGATTTGGATTAGTCAATTAACTTAAGTTGCATGTTTTTGGACGGTGGGAGGAAACCGGGGAACCCGGGAGAAACCCACGTGAGCACGGGGAGAATGTGTAAACTCCGCACAGAAATGTCGACTGGCTTGGTAAGGACTAGAACCTGTGAGGCAACAGTGTTAACCACTGGGCCACTGTGCCACCCATCTAGGAATAGAGGAGGAGTAGGGGTGAAAGGGGGGATTTTTCAAGTGAAGATGACTGTCATATGTAACTTCGGGTATTTCTAGTGGCTTAGGAATCGTCTGATTGATCAATTATAAGTTGAATAATGCGGAGCCGGCTGCAAGCAATCATAAGCACGTGATCCTCTCGAAATTAGTTCATAAATAAACTTCCCTAAATTGAAATAATTAGGAGTTTCAGTTGTATTCTGCAGTAAGTAATTAGATTACTCATTGAGTGATTTAGTTACTTTTTATACAAATTAAACAGCAATTATAAGGATGCAACTGTTAAAATGTGTAATTACCCAACTTATCCAAAACTGACTACAATACACCACAGTTTACTGTAGTAAAAGCTAAAGTTTAGTACAGTAAGACAGTTTATCAGTTCACTATAGTTAATACTGCAGTACTGGAGCATTCGTTAACAAAGAGTTGTAAATACTACTGTATAATATAATACACTTCACTATAGTATGGTTCAAAAACACTATAGTATTTACTTTAAATCGCCATAGTATTTTTTGAAAACCGTGCACTCCAGCAATAAGGGTTGATCTGGGAAAAACATGACACTCACGCAAGATGGAAAATCCCCAGCGCAGGTCTTCCTGAGCAGAGCATGAATGTTCATCTGTTCTGTGAACGCAGGCCGTGGCTCTCATGCACATGCATTCATTTGTATCTGACAGCGCTGTGAGTGTTAGAAAATAAGAAATATAGAGAATATAGAGAATATAGACGCGTCAACTCATTTTACACTGAAAAAAATAAATACAATGCATCATTTAAGATGGTGGAACCTACTGATGCACGTAGACCTTTTAGCAGTATACAGGAGGATACCTGAAAATATGAAAGATTGTTTAGAGCAGAGATGCCCAAAGTTGGCCCATTGTAACCTTTGATTTGGCCCACCGTCCCATCTGAGAGGAGAGTGAGAATGATGGAGAGGGTTGGGGCGAATGCCTTTGAGAAAGCAAAAGCAAGAAGCAAATCAAGGCAAAAACGAGTGTAATTCTGCTATAAAATTCATCTCAGAATTTGGACATTTTCTTGATATTCTTGGAGTTTACCTATTTTTTTCCTTGTAATTTTAAGGTAATATGTTTGACGTTTTTAGACCGAATTTTGAGTTCACGTCTGAATGCTGACGTTTGTGCACAAATTCTGAGTTTGCATTTGACAATCCTGACTTTTTAAAACAGAACTGTGAGTTTAGATCTTAGGATTTTGGACTTTTTTTTCCCAATAAGTTGAGAGTTTTTACACCTGACTTTTTCCTGAAAGATTTTTACATTTTACACCAAATTATGAGCTTTAATTTTACATTTCTGACTTAAAATAATAATAATAATAATAATAATAATAATAATAATAATAATAATAATATTATTATTATTAATAATAATAATAATAATAACAATAATAATATTAATAATAATAATAATAATAATAATATTAATAATAATAATAATAATAATAATATTAATAATAATAATATCAATATTATTATTATTATTATTATTATTATTAATAATAATATTATTATTAATAATAATAATATTATTAATAATAATATTAATAATAATAATAATAATAATAATAATATTAATAATAATATGATTAATAATAATAATAATAATAATATTAATAATATTATTAATAATAATAATAATAATAATAATAACAATAATAATATTAATATTATTAATAATAATAATAATAATAATATTATTAATAATAACAATAATATTATTAATAATAATAATAATAAAATTAATAATAATAATAATAATAATAATATTAATAATATTAATAATAATAATAATAACAATAATATTAATAATAATAATAATAATAAAATTAATAATAATAATAATAATAGGCAGCATGGTGGCGCAGTAGGTAGCTTAATCGCTTCACAGCAAGAAGGTCGCTGGTTCGAGCCCCGGCTGTGTCAGTTGGCATTTCTGTGTGGAGTTTGCATGTTCTCCCAGTGTTGGTGTGGGTTTCCTCCGGGTGCTCCGGTTTCCCCCACAAGTCCAAAGACATTCGCTATAGGGGGATTGGGTAAGCTAAATTGTCCGTAGTGTATGTGTGAATGAGTGTGTATGGATGTTTCCCAGTGATGGGTTGCAGCTGGAAGGGCATCTGCTGTGTAAAACATATGCTGGATAAGTTCATTCCGCTGTGGCGACCCCTGATTAATAAAGGGACTAAGCCGAAAATGAGATTTTCTCTGGGAATTTCACGTTTATATCTTGCAGTTCGGCCTTTCCTTTTGCAAGTTTAACTCTAACAAATATTACTTTTTTGACTTTATGCATGACATTCCTATATAAATAATCTTTTGACTGACTTTTGAACATGTAAAAATAAAATAAAATGTCAAGCAAAGAAAATAATACAACTCAGTACAAAACAAATATAACTCATTCATTCATTTTCTTTTCGGCTTAGTCCCTTTACCAATCCGGGGTCGCCACAGCGGAATGAACCGCCAACTAATCCAGCACATTTTTACATAGCGGATGCCCTTCCAGCCGCAACCCATCTCTGGGAAACATCCACACACACACTCATTCACACTCATACACTACGAACAATTTAGCCTACCCAACTCACCTGTACCGCATGTCTATGGACTGTGGGGGAAACCGGAGCACCCGGAGGAAACCCACGCGAACGCATAGGGAGAACATGCAAACTCCACACAGAAACGCCAACTGACCCAGCCGAGGCTCAAACCAGCGACCTTCTTGCTGTGAGGCGACAGCACTACCTATTGCGCCACTGCGTCGCCTAATTTAACTCATATGTCTGAATTATTATTTAAAATAATACACTTGTAATTTATTAATCATTACAACCCATTTATTTCATTTTGTTGCAAAAATTAGGCTGCTGTGTGGCATGTTTAATTTTTATTTGTGTATTTAATAGCGTGTTTATATATAAAAAGATGATTATTTAATTTATTGCATTTTTTCCCCTTTACATACTCAAAGCACTTTTGATGTTGTGAGCTCATTTATTGATCATGCATCATCGATAATAGTTCAAATAATTATAATAAATCTAATAATATTGGGCTTGTTTTGAAGCTTTGGTTGCGTATTTGTGGTTTCAGTGATAAGAGTGTTTCTCTCACACAGACATGTAAACAGGTCATCTGTAATTGAGCTAAAAGGGATGATCTGGTGTTGAGTCATGTTTATGATCAGAGGAGGTTCATGACAGTAATAACACAAGCATTAATGTAATAACACACACACACACACACACACACACACACACACACACACACGCACACGCACACACACACACACACACACACACATATTATGACTAAACACCCTGAACACACTGTACAGAACTGATCATTCTTATCAGATCTGAATGTAAACATATGAATAATTAATAACTATTATAATAACGTTGCTCTATTGACCGGGAAATGCGGAGCCAGAAATAAAGTCGTGAGTCTCGGTTGATGCTACAATGTGATTTGCAGAAATGTCACGAAGCTAAAGCACACTATTTGACTGATTGGTCATAATAATAGTGTGTGTGTGTGTGTGTGTGTGTGTGTGTGTGTGCAGAGAAATCAGCCGGTGGAACTTTCCGGAGGCGGAAACGGCATAAATTATGCAGAGAGGAAACTCGTGAAGGCGGCGATGAGAAGAAATAAATACATCAATAAATAAATAATGCTGTCAGCTGCTGAGGTGTGTGAAAACAACAAGCTGATGAGCGCCTGCTGTTATTGTGTGTGTGTGTGTGTGTGTGCATATGAGTGTGCAAATGATAAGTGTGCATATATGTTATCCTGCTCATTATAAATCTATTTAACTATTAGAAGATTTGATTTAACTCATATAAATGAAATTAAAACTTAACATTGAGCAGATTCTGTGGAATTAAAAACCAGATGTCCCCACAAGTATAGCAATACCAGGACATATTGAACTTTTTATGGTCCTCGTGAGGAAAACGGCTCATAAATCACACAGAATGCAGTACTTTAGAAATGCTGATGGTTTCATGAGAGTTGGGTTTAGGTGTAACGTTAATGGATGTAATATACAGTCCATATCAGAGGTGTTAAACTCCTGGAGGGAGTTTCAAAAAGTACTTTCAAAAGTACTCAAGAGTAGTGAGCATTACGCTGTAGAAAGCTGATGCCATTTGTGGATGTGTGTAAACGTAACATTCTGTAGTGCATTTAGTTAATGCCCAGCAGGCACACAACGTCATAAGACATTAATATTAGGTTAGATTTAGGTCATGACGTCAGGTGACCAAAATTCAAGTCTAGTCAGCGTCTAAGGTCAATGTCTCTTTTGATGTCCAATAATGATGTCAAATAACGTTGATATTTGGTTGATTTTAGGTTGTGTTGGAAAGTGACAACGTCGAGCCAACATCTTAAACCAGCGTCATATTGACGTCCAACCAAAATCCAACACCTGATTGATGTTATAGTGGTAACGTCCACACAGCGTCAAGCTGTAACATCATTAGCTGTTGATATCATACCTGCCAACGGGGGTGGGGGGGTGGGGGGGTGGGGGGGATTACATCATACGCTAATTTGCATATTACTGACGTCATCGCGTTCTACCGTTTCTGTTTGTTTAACAGCCTATGGTAAATAAATGGGGTATTTTATATTCGCTCTACGCTTTATGTAAGCTTGTCAATTTAACTAAATTTATTGCTGTTTGAATACAGTATATCATTATAGATGAGTAGGGAATTTGCAGTAATCTCTCAGACATAATATACTCAGACAAGTTCTGAAACTCTCACTTAAAACATCTCTGATTGTGCAACAAGAATAAACGGTCAAATTAAATTGTTAAAATAAAGGAGAAGCAGATCGGGTTGACTGTACAAGGGAAATACCTTCACACTGCCACCTGTTCTAAATCATTTGCCGTCGGTACGCAGAGAGGTGCTCTGCTCTCAGGCTGCAGGGGAGGGGCCGGCGGCATCACCCGCAGCTCGTTGAGAAGAATAGGGACGGTACAGTAATTGACAAACGACAGTCTATAAAAATCGCCAGTAACACACAAAAAAAGTCGCTAGATTTGTTGCTAGTCGCTTTTTTGAAAATTTGTCGCTAAGTTGGCAACGCTGGCGCAAACTGAAGAGCGGGAGGGGTGGAAGGTTTGGGGAGATGGGGGCGCGCGAACTGTAGCGCGAGACCGGAAGAGCACAAGCACCAAGTTTCAGCCCGGACTGTACCAAAATGCTGAGGAGCGGGGAGGGGGGGATTCCGGGAGTTTACCGGGAGACAGAACAATAAGGGAGACGGGTCTGAAATACGGGAGACTCCGGGGAAAAACGGGAGTGTTGGCAGGTATGGTTGATATTTGGTTGATTTCAGGTTGGACATTGACGTCGGCCTGACGTTGGGTTCTGGTGTCAACCCGAATTTCATTCATTCATTCATTCATTTTCTTTTCAGCTTAGTCCCTTTATTAATCTGGGGTCGCCACAGCGGAATGAACCGCCAACTTATCCAGCATGTATTTTACGCAGCGGATGCCCTTCCAGCCGCAACCCATCTCTGGGAAACATCCACACACACTCATTCACACTCATACACTACGGACAATTTACCCAATTCACCTATACCCAATTCGCCAACCCAATTCACCTGTACTGCATGTCTTTGGACTGTGGGGGAAATCGGAGCACCCGGAGGAAACCCACGCGAACGCAGGGAGAACATGCAAACTCCACACAGAAACGCCAACTGACCCAGCCGAGGCTCGAACCTGCGAACCAGCGACCTTCTTGCTGTGAGGCAACAGCTGCGCCACTGCATCGCTCCCCGAATTTCATTTCCAACAAAATGCAATGTCCCCACGACGTTGGAATACATCGTCAATCTGACGTCATGTTGACGTCTTGTGCCTGCTGGGTGTTTCAGGCCATTTCCCTCATCATACAGTAAACATCAGTCACCTTCTCATCAGTAGCTACATTTCCATCCACCTATTTTTATGCGCATTAAAAAATGATTGTTGGAAACGCCATGATGCGCATACATTTTAAAAAAGGGGCATAAAAAATGTATGCACACAACTGAGTAGGATATTCAATAAGAAAAGATGCGCATAAACTGCGATGGAAGCACTTTTACCAAACAAATTCCAGTATGTGCATTAAAAAAGGTCATGTGATTTTGATTTAAGAGATCATGTGATGATAAAAATGTGTGTAAATGGACAAACCAGCAGGCTGAGCACACTGTAAACCATCTGAAATGTTGTTTTGGTCATTCTAAAACCCCTTTCCGTTTAAGTATCAGTGTTATTATATTATTAATGACCTTCAGAATCAAGAGCGTCTGTGGTGACACCTTCAAACGCCATCGTGCGTTCACTGGGTGTCAAGATTGCCTTCTGAGGCGCAAGTCATTTATTAAATGAAGAAAACACTCAAGCAGCTTCTCCTACTGCAGCAAATTCAGTTTTTACTGTTGATATTTGGCGCCAGATAATCAGGAAGTGATGATTTTGTTCGCTTTGACTCGTTGGATGGAAACGCTGCTTTATTCACACGTCTTTTATGCGATAATCCAGTTTCAATTCCAGTTAATTCGCATTTTTGGAGAAAACATAGCTAATGACATGCATCTAAACAGTCTCTGGGTCAATGCGTGAACAGATTTTGGACATCCTCTTGGACACTTTTGATGCTTCCAAATAGTTTGCTGCCATTATAAATCGCCCATGTCTTGAGGTAGTTCATCATGATGCAATTTACCTTCTATGTGCAATTTGATTGGACAGGAATCACAGGACTGATTTTTCTACTCAGCCAATCCCCATAGACAAGAAAGAATAAAGTAAACACAGGAGTTCATGAGTAGTCACGTCTGAGTTATTAGTAGGGCCAGACGGAATCTGCGGACGTTTTTTGCAATTTCTGCGGAGAATTTTGGTAAAAATCAGCGGATTTCTGCGGAATTATTTTAGGAGTCTCATAACTAAAACCTTAATATGTGAAATAGGTGTAATTTAAAAACTGAATAAATTCAGATTTACACACATTTACTCAAGTAAATAAACAGAATTAATGATGGGCTAAAAATCTGCGGAATTCTGCGGAAATCTGCGGAAAATCTGCAGAATTCTGCGGAAAATCTGCGGAAAATCTGCAGAATTCTGTGGAAAATCTGCGGAATTCTGCGGAAAATCTGCGGAAAATCTGCGGAATTCTGCGGAAAATCTGCGGAATTCTGCGGAAATCTGCGTAATTCTGCGGAAAATCTGAGGAAAATCTGAGGAAAATCTGCGGAAAATCTGCGGAAAATCTGCGGAATTCTGCGGAAAATCTGAGGAAAATCTGCGGAATTCTGCGGAAAATCTGCGTAATTCTGCGGAAAATCTGTGGAAAATCTGTGGAAAATCTGTGGAAAATCTGCGGAATTCTGCGGAAATCTGCAGAATTCTGTGGAAAATCTGCAGAATTCAGCGCGCGCAGATTCCGTGTGGGCCTAGTTATTAGTGATGTACCCCTCCAAGTAAAGTCATGACATAACAGCTCATGAGTTCATGTTGGTTACATTTAGCTTAACTTAAATGTTAATTAATACATTAATTAACAACATGAACTAACAAGTCATTAAGGTAGCCGTTATTCACACATGAACTCCTGTGAGTCATGTTGTATTCACAGTTAGTTCATGATTACTAGCGCACGCCTTAACTCATCGTCAATTCATAATAAAGTTACGTTTAGTTTACATATTAATACATTCATTATATATACGGTTCAAAAACATTGTAATATTTACTATACATTACTATAGTATTTTTCATGTGGGATGTCATGTATTTTGCGGCAGCACGGTGGCGCAGTGGGTAGCGATCTTGCCTCACTGCAAGAAGGTCGCTGGTTCGAGCCTCGGCTGTGTCAGTTGGCATTTCTGTGTGGAGTTTGCATGTTCTCCCCGTGTTGGCGTGGGTTTCCTCTGGGTGCCCCAACAGTCCAAACATATGCGCTATAGGGGGATTAGGGTAGGCTAAATTGTCCATAATGTATGAGTGTGAATGAGTGTGTATGGGTGTTTCCCAGTGATGGGTTGCAGCTGGAAGGGCATCCATATGCTGGATAAGTTGGCAGTTCATTCCACTGTGGCGACCCCTGATTAATAAAGGGACTAAGCTGAAAATGAATGAATGAATGAATAATATTATATAATAGACTCATTATTCGTGTACTGTTACTGTAAAGTACCCAGTCACCCATATTTTAGGGCAGTAATCACATTACCGTGATATTTTTATCCAAGGGTATCATACTTATCGCGATGTGAATGACCAGACTGATGACTGCGATTACAGCAGAGGCGTCACGCGTGTGTTTGACATGTTTATTTAGATCCCTCATATGACCGCCAGTTAGAAATAAATGTGTATTTCACGCCCAGAGGGAAGCGGCAAACACAAGCTGAAATATAGATGAGCAGGAAAGCCCCGCCGTGACTCATTCTACTGCCGTCCTACACATCGCGCTTAAAAAAGCTCATGATTTCATCCAAACAACATCATCATCAGTGATGGCGTACAGACCATAATCTGACCAAACCCTCCTGTCAATCACCCAAACACTTTACAAAACACCAGCTTAACCAGCTCGAGTTCACGAGGAAATGTAAATATTTACGTATGGACCAGGGGCAAAGCCAGAACTGTTCAAATGAGTGGACCTTGGTGAAATAGAGAGGAAACAAAAAAAGATTATCAAAATATGACAACATTAACTAGGTTTTAATGCTGAAAAATTAAAGTTGCCCCTTCAATACACAAAAATGGAACTGTCCAATTGTTGCTCTGCTTATAGTGCGGACAACAGTTGGACAGTTCCATTTTTGTGTAATGGAGGGGGGACTTTAAATTTGATTGACAAACTTACAATGACTAAAGGGTGCTGTTAATCATCAATATTAAATTACATTCATATTCCGCCTTATACAGTGCTCAGCATATATAAGTACACCCCTCACAAATCTCTCTTTTAAATTCATATTTTTAATAGGAAGCTATACAATATTATATTCATGCATATACATTAGATTAGTCAGTACTGAAGCCAAATCTGGAGCTCATCTTACAAAATAACTCACGATAGCGGTCCAAAAACTAGTACAGCCAAATTTATATCTTATAGAAAATTATTAAATACAAATTTAACTAAGAGGAAAAATAAAGATATGCAAAAAAAATTTGAAAAGGGTTGTAATTTATTTTTGCAATATTTAGCTGAATTTAATTGTATTATCTTTCCATTTCTAAATATGTTTGGTGACTAAAATATAATTTTATTAAATATATCTGTTTAATAAATCTGTTTTGGTTAAATGCACCAAAATACATTGCCTCTATTCACTGAGAAATAATATAAAAATATTAAATATTAATATAAAATATGTATATATATTAATTTTCAAAATGAGCTGTACTCAATTATGCTGAGCACTGTGTCTTTTACATACACAAAAATGGAACTGTCCAATTGTTGCTTTGCTTATAGTGCGGACAACAGTTGGACAGTTCCATTTTTGTGTAATGGAGGGGGGAACTTTAAATTTGATTGACAAACTTACAATGACTAAAGGGTGCTGTTAATCATCAATATTAAATTACATTCATATTCCGCCTTATACAGTGCTCAGCATATATGCATACACCCCTCACAAATCTCTCTTTTAAATTCATATTTTTAATAGGAAGCTATACAATATTATATTCATGCATATACATTAGATTAGTCAGTACTGAAGCCAAATCTGGAGCTCATCTTACAAAATAACTCACGATAGCGGTCCAAAAACTAGTACAGCCAAATTTATATCTTATAGAAAAATATTAAATACAAATTTAACTAAGAGGAAAAATAAAGAGATGCAAAAAAAAAATTGAAAAGGGTTGTAATTTATTTTTGCAATATTTAGCTGAATTTAATTGTATTATCTTTCCATTTCTAAATATGTTTGGTGACTAAAATATAATTTTATTAAATATATCTGTTTAATAAATCTGTTTTGGTTAAATGCACCAAAATACATTGCCTCTATTCACTGAGAAATAATATAAAAATATTAAATATTAATAAAAAATATGTATATATATTAATTTTCAAAATGAGCTGTACTCAATTATGCTGAGCACTGTGTCTTTTACATACACAAAAATGGAACTGTCCAATTGTTGCTTTGCTTATAGTGCGGACAACAGTTGGACAGTTCCATTTTTGTGTAATGGAGGGGGAACTTTAAATTTGATTGACAAACTTACAATGACTAAATGGGGCTGTTAAACATCAATATTAAATTACATTCATATACAGCCTAACCACTGGTATGGAGCCTTTTCACAAGACTGTTATGACTAGCTTAGTGCTCATCAGCATATTCAATTTTGATGATTTATGAATGTAGATTTTTTTTTTCTAAATGTATGAACATTTATATGCGTTTATGTATGTATTATATACGGTGGCCGAAAAAGCTTAATGCGCTGCAATTTAAGAAATCACATGCAATGACAAAAAACAACAGCAAATTAAGAAACGTGTTGCATATTGATCACAACCCAAACAACTGAAGAAACACGCTGCAAATTGGTCACAACACTTGCAAATATCCACGTAACACAACGGAAATGTTTCTAGGGGACCCAGAAACATGACGGACCCTGCTCAGATATGGATGTGTTATTATGCCGTGACTGTTGCTCCGTGAAGTGATTGGTGGTTTTTGAAAGGTGAGCAGTTATTCGTTTATTTTAATATCCTGACTACACAACATAATAACACATTTATTTATCTGGGGTCGCCACAGCGGAATGAACCGCCAACTATTCCAACATATGCTTTACGCAGCAGATGCCTTTCCAGCTGTAACCCATCACTGGGAAACACCCATTCACACACATACACTACAGCCAATTTAGTTCATCAATTCCCCTATAGCGCATGTGTTTGGACTGTGGGGGAACTGGCTTAGTAAGTACCCGGTTAAGTACCCAGAGGAAACCCACGCCAACACGGGGAGAACATGCAAACTCCACACAGAAATGCCAACTGACCCAGCCAAGGCTTGAACCAGCGACCTTCTTGCTGTGATGCGACAGCGCTACCTACTGCGCCACTGCGTTGCCACAACAACATTCATCCATTCATTCATTTATTTTCTTTTCAGCTTAGTCCCTTTTATTAATCCGGGGTCGCCACAGCGGAATGAATCGCCAACTTACCCAGCACGTTTTTACGAAGCGGATGCCTTTCCCATCTCTGGGAAACATCCACACGCAGTCTCCACAACAACAACAACAACAAAAATAAATACATTTAAGAAGAATTTTCCTGCAAAATTAACTGTATTGTTTGTTTGTTTGTTTATTTAATACTGATTATTTTATGATTATTTATTCCTTTATATTTGACACATTAGCAACGCAGTGGCGCAGTAGTTAGTGCTGTTGCCTCACAGCAAGAACGTCGCTGGGTCGCAGGTTCGAACCTCGGCTGGGCTGGGTCAGTTGGCGTTTCTGTGTGGAGTTTGCATGTTCTCCCTGCGTTCGCGTGGGTTTCCTCCGGGTGCTCCGGTTTCCCCCACAGTCCAAACACATGCAGTACAGGTGAATTGGGTAGACTAAATTGTCCGTAGTGTATGAGTGTGAATGTGTGTGTGGAAATTCCCAGAGATGGGTTCCGGCTGGAAGGGCATCCGCTGCGTAAAAAATCGTGCTGGATAAGTTGGTGGTTCATTCCACTGTGGTGACCCCGCAAGGGACAAAGCCGACAAGAAAATGAATGAATGAATGAATTTGACACATTAAAGAAAGCTACACTTTAGGAATACACATGTTTCAAGGATGTGTTTTAGGAGTGGAGTTTCAGTCAGTCGTGTTGATTTAGTCTTATCTGAAGAGTCTGGATTACAGAGGACTCAGCATTCCTGTGCGGCAGAAGTTACGCTCATGCAGGGAGATGACGCCAAAACAAACTCTCCCACACACACACACACACACACACACACACACACACACACACACACACTAGCTGAATGACATCACACTGATTAAGGGTCTTCAGTGTGACGACAACATACAGTGTGGGTCAATATACAGAATTATTCACCCTCCTGTGACTTCTTTTTTTAGTATTTCCCAAATGATGTTGAACAGATTCAGGAATTTCTCACAGTATTTCCTATAATATTTTTTCTTCTGGAGAAAGTCTTATTTGTTTTATTTCGGCTAGAATAAAAGCAGTTCTTAATTATTTTAAACTAATTTTAAGGTCAATATTATTAGCCCCCTTAAGCAATATTAGTTTTGGATTGTCTGCAAAACAAACCACTGATATACAATGACTCGCCTAATTACCCTAACTTTCCCCTAATTACCCTAGTTAAACCTTTAAATGTCACTTTAAGCTGAATACTAGTCACATATCTAGTCTAATATTATGTGCTGTCATCATGACAGTTATTAGAAATGAGTTATTAAAACTATCATGATTAGAAATGTGTTGAAACTAAATCTTCTCTCTGTTAAATTGAGGGAAAAATATACCGAAGGGAGAATAATTCAGACTTCATTAGAATAGGCAGCAAAAACAAAACTGATGAACTAATCTAACAAAATAACTGATCACAGTCAAAATAATAGTGCACACAAATTAACATGTTGGGAAAAAATATTAAATAAAATTTATAAACAGAAAGAATCAAGAGAAACAAAAAAAAAATAGGAGATTTTGTTGAAATGTTGTAGTTTGTAATTTATGTATTTCTTTTTTCAATAACTGGTTTAAATTTAAATGTATTTTTTTCTATTTCTAAAGATGTTCAGTGATTAAACTCTTATTTTAATAAATATAACTGTTTAATAAAAGTGTATTGTTTTAATGCACAAACATATATCGTCTATATTCACAGAGGAATAAATAAAAATATTAATTTTCAAAGGGGGATGTGCTCATTTATGTGTGTATATATATGTTAAATGAGCAAGGGTTGACATCCTCTGCCTTATTAAGTCTAATAATATTAAAAATGTATGTTAAATATAAAAATATATATAATTAATTAAAAAAAAAACATGTAAAAGCAAAGAAAATCAATAAAGAAAAAATCATTTTCTCTAAAGAAAAAAGAAACACTAAAAGAGTTTTGTCTCTCAAAGGAAACTTACATCTATGAATTATATCATCATTAATTTCATTGTTGCAATAAATACCAGAAAATATTGTGATATATAGTTGAGGGCAAACTTAATCCCCATCCTGTGCAATATTTATTATTTTTTCAGTATTTCCCAAATGATGTTGAACAGATTCAGGAATTTTTCACAGTATGTCTGATAATATTTTTTCTTCTGGAGAAAGTCTTATTTGTTTCATTTTGGCTAGAGTAAAAGCAGTTCCTAATTATTTTAAACTCATTTTAAGGTCAATATTATTAGCCCCCTTAAGCAATATAAGTTTTGGATTGTCTGCAGAGCAAACCACTGTTATACAATGACTCGCCTAATTACCCTAACTTTCCCCTAATTACCCTAGTTAAGCCTTTAAATGTCACTTTAAGCTGAATACTAGTCAAATATCTAGTCTAATATTATGTGCATCATCATGGCAGTTATTAGAAATGAGTTATTAAAACTATCATGATTAGAAATGTGTTGAAACGAAATCTTCTCTCTGTTAAATTGAGGGAAAAATATACCGAAGGGTGAATAATTCAGACTTCATTAGAATAGGCAGCAAAAACAAAACTGATGAACTAATCTAACAGAAAAAAACTGATCACAGTCAAAATAATAGTGCACACAAATTAACATGTTGGGGAAAAATATTAAATAAAATTTATAAACAGAAAGAATCAAGAGAAACATAAAAAAAGAGATTTTGTTGAAATTTTGTAGTTTGTAATTTATTTATTTATTTTTTCAATAACTGGTTTAAATTTAAGTGTATTTTTTTTCTATTTCTAAAGATGTTCAGTGATTAAACTCGTATTTTAATAAATATAACTGTTTAATAAAAGTGTTTTGTTTTAATGCACAAACATATATCATCGATATTCACTGAGGAATAAATAAAAATATAAATTTTCAAAAGGGGGATGTGGTCATTTATGTGTGTTAAATGAGCAAGGGTTGACATCCTCTGCCTTATTAAGTCTAATAATATTAAAAATGTATGTTAAATATAAAAATATATATAATTAATTAAAAAAACATGTAAAAGGAAAGAAAATCAATAAAGAAAAAATCATTTTCTCTAAAGAAAAAAGAAACACTAAATAAGTTATGTCACTCAAAGGAAACTTACATGCATGAATTACATCATCATTAATTTCATTGTTGCAATAAATACCAGAAAATATTGTGATATATAGTTGAGGGCAAACTTAATCCCCATCCTGTGCAATATTTATTATTTTTTCAGTATTTCCCAAATGATGTTGAACAGATTCAGGAATTTTTCACAGTATTTCCTCTAATATTTTTTCTTCTGGAGAAAGTCTTATTTGTTTTATTTCGGCTAGAATAAAAGCAGTTTTTCATTATTTTAAACCCATTTTAAGGTCAATATTATTAGCCCCCTTAAGCAATATTAGTTTTGGATTGTCTTCAGAATAAACCACTGTTATACAATGACTTGCCTAATTACCCTAACTTTACCCTAATTACCCTAGTTAAGCCTTAAAATGTCACTTTAAGCTGAATACTAGTCAAATATCTAGTCTAATGTTCTGTGCTGTCATCATGGCAAAGATAAAATAAATCAGTTATTAGAAATGAGTCATTAAAACTATTATGATTATAAATGTGCTGAAGAAATCTTCTCAGCGTTAAACAGAAATTGAGGAAGAAATCTGCGGGGGGGCTAATATAATAATATAACCTCTATAAGGTTTTCAGTGTCTGCATGAGAGCGACAGATTTACAGTGTGTGTTCTCACAGAGAGCAGATCACAGCGAGTACACAGACTGTTCTTTTAGATAATTGCTCATTAATTGAGACGGGTAATTGTGGGTTCTGCTGACGTACTCGCTCTTATACAGACTCATGTACTGTTCAGTTTCTCAGGGCAGAACTTTACCTTCTGCTTATCACTGTACTGAGCGTGCACTTGTGGAGATATTGTTTTCTAAAACACTGTGCTTGATGATAATGTTATATTAAAGGGGAGTTATGCATAAATCACTTTAATAAGGCTTTAAACACAGTTGTGTGTCAGCAGGGTGTGAGTATATCCAGCCTCTAATGGTAAACATATATTAATTGTATTTGTTATAATCAGACTTGATAAAGGAACACTTTGATTGACATTCTCTCTTTGCACATGTCATCAGAGGAGGAAAGCCCCGCCCACTAGTCACCATCTCTCCGTCATTAGCATAAACAGCAGCAGTGAGTGAAAGCAGCCATCTGCTATCAGAGTTTTGAATCTGCCACTATGCTGACACATAGACATTTATAGCTCCGCCCTCTTTTGAAAAGAGCACAATCTCATTTAAATTTAAAGTGACAGTCACCAAAACACCACAATTAGGATCAAAGGGTCAGTTTCAGAGTTAGAAAAAATTATCTGTGTGCTATTTTGAGCTGAAACTTCCCACACACACACACACATAGAGACAGCAGAGACGCATTTTACATTTGGTAAAAGGGGGCAGAATGGATCACAGTTAATGTACATGAAGTGAATGTTACACACATAAACAGACTTCAAGACCTTCCCTTATGAAATTAACCAAGATTTTACTGCAAATTTTTAAAAAAGACTATTATAGTTACCTTATTTTAATCCAAAATTCACCCTATATTGGCTACACTAACGAAATTTAACCACTGTAAAAATGTCAACACAGGCTTATTGTAAATACGTACCCCTGTATACATTTCCGGAGAGCTCAAATTATGTAGCCAGAGGTACGTATGGCTGCATTTCGTCTTTTAAACGAATGCTACAGGGCGGTTTGACACCGCCAACAACTTCTGTTAGTATTTGCACTACCAGCTGAACACCTACCTCTGTATGTACGGCTTTCCCGCTGTTACCAGTTTTCTCAGCGGCTCGCCACAGACATCGGCGGACTTGAGATGTAGAGCAGAGTTGACAGCGATGACGGGGTTCGAGTCCAGTGAAGAACGTTCCATAAAGGAGGTAAAACTAAAACAAAAGATAAATAATACAATAAATAAGTTAATAACAGAGTGAGAACGTGGAAAGATCTGAAAACATGGTAAAAATCAGGCGGCCACTAGGGCTTTTCTTAATCTGGATTGCTTTTGAAAACACTGTGGGTTGGGTTTAGGGAAGGGGGTGGGCGGGTCAATCGGTGCTTTTGAAAACACTGTCGGTTGGGTTTAGGGAAGAGGGTGGGCGGGTCAATCGGGGCTTTTGAAAACACTGTCGGTTGGGTTTAGGGAAAGGGGTGGGCGGGTCAATCGGTGCTTTTGAAAACACTGTCGGTTGGGTTTAGGGAAGGGGGTGGGCGGGTCAATCGGTGCTTTTGAAAACACTGTGGGTTGGGTTTAGGGAAAGGGGTGGGCGGGTCAATCGGTGCTTTTGAAAACACTGTCGGTTGGGTTTAGGGAAAGGGGTGGGCGGGTCAATCGGTGCTTTTGAAAACACTGTGGGTTGGGTTTAGGGAAAGGGGTGGGCGGGTCAATCTGTGCTTTTGAAAACACTGTCGGTTGGGTTTAGGGAAGGGAGTGGGCGGGTCAATCGGTGCTTTTGAAAACACTGTTGGTTGGGTTTAGGGAAGGGGGTGGGCGGGTCAATCGGTGCTTTTGAAAACACTGTGAGTTGGGTTTAGGGGAGGGGGTGGGTGGGGTCAATCGGTGCTTTTGAAAACACTGTGAGTTGGGTTTAGGGGAGGGGGTGGGTGGGTCAATCGGTGCTTTTGAAAACACTGTCGGTTGGGTTTAGGGGAGGGGGTGGGCGGGTCAATCGGTGCTTTTGAAAACACTGTCGGTTGGGTTTAGGGAAGGGAGTGGGCGGGTCAATCGGTGCTTTTGAAAACACTGTTGGTTGGGTTTAGGGGAGGGGGTGGGTGGGTCAATCGGTGCTTTTGAAAACACTGTTGGTTGGGTTTAGGGAAGGGGGTGGGCGGGTCAATCGGTGCTTTTGAAAACACTGTGAGTTGGGTTTAGGGGAGGGGGTGGGTGGGTCAATCGGTGCTTTTGAAAACACTGTCGGTTGGGTTTAGGGGAGGGGGTGGGCGGGTCAATCGGTGCTTTTAAAAACACTGTCGGTTGGGTTTAGGGGAGGGGGTGGGTGGGTCAATCGGTGCTTTTGAAAACACTGTCGGTTGGGTTTAGGGAAAGGGGTGGGCGGGGTCAATCGGTGCTTTTGAAAACACTGTCGGTTGGGTTTAGGGAAAGGGGTGGGCGGGTCAATCGGTGCTTTTGAAAACACTGTCGGTTGGGTTTAAGGAAGGGGGTGGGCGGGTCAATCGGTGCTTTTGAAAACACTGTCGGTTGGGTTTAAGGAAGGGGGTGGGCGGGTCAATCGGTGCTTTTGAAAACACTGTTGGTTGGGTTTAGGGGAGGGGGTGGGAGGGTCAATCTGTGCTTTTGAAAACACTGTCGGTTGGGTTTAAGGAAGGGGGTGGGCGGGTCAATCGGTGCTTTTGAAAACACTGTCAGTTGGGTATAGGGAAGGGGGTGGGCGGGTCAATCGGTGCTTTTGAAAACACTATAGGTTGGGTTTAGGGAAAGGGGTGGGCGGGTCAATCGGTGCTTTTGAAAATACTGTGGGTTGGGTTTAGGGAAGGGGGTGGGCGGGTATTCAGTCAGTTAGTCGACAGCGCCCTTTGGTGGATTTAAATGAGAACAGCAGGCGTTAATGGTAATCGCGAGAGAAATTTGAGAACTGAAAAGGCGTACACAGCGGCCTCTGGTGGGCAGAAAAACGTAAGATTTATTTCGTGCGATCCAGAAATGTATATAGGGGTATGTATCCATGAGTTTGGGTTGAAAAATTTGGTTAACAAATGGCCAAAAAAATAAATAAACATGGCCTAATATAATAAAACTGTTTATTTTTGTTGGTCATAGTTCATTTCACACTGTTAACAAACCAATAACTAAGATTTTTGCTCTAATAAACTGCGTATTAGCTGCTTATTGATCGTTTTGGATGCTAGCAGTTGGGTTTAGGTATTGGATTGGATGTAGAATAAGATCATTCAAGATCTTCGGCTTGGTCCCTTATTCATCAGGGGTCGCCACAGCGGAATCAACCACCAACTATTCCAGCATTTGTTTTACGCAGCAGATGCCCTTCCAGCCACAACCCAGTACTGGGAAACACCCATACACACTCATTCACACACACACTCACACAATACGGCCAATTTAGTTCATCAATTGCCCTATAGCGCATGTGTTTGGACTGTGGGGGAAACCGGAGCACCCGGAGGAAACCCAAGATCATACTTTATAAGTGCTATCAAACAGTTCATTTCTTAATAATTGGCAGGTAATGAGCCAGTGTAAATGCTTTGAAGAGTTACTTAAACCACAATTGTCTTATTGAATCAAAAAATAACATGTAATTAAGTGTCTAAACCACACTGACATCTGTTCTTTTAGGGTGTATTATTTGCTGAAAATGACGCTCTTTCATATGTATGTCAAAGTGTGTTTCTTTTCCTGCACGTGTGTGTCCGGTTATGTGTTCATGTTGTTTGACACATTTACACAAATGAGCTCTTATTAATGGATGTAGGTTAATCATATTTGTTTTTGAAACACTCAGCGTGTTTGTGTGTGTGTGTGTGTGTGTGTGTGTGTGTGGGTTGGTGGAGGAGTCGACAATCTGCTGTACCAAGGGAAGGTCAATGAATGAAAGCAGCCTGTGCTTCACTTCTCTGGGTCATTAGATAAGTGACCAGTCTCCAACTGTCAATGACACACACACACACACACACACACACACACACACACACACACACACACACACACACACACACACACACAAACACGCATGCACACACACACCTCCCTCCCCACACACTAACTCACACACACACAAACCCACTCATACACAAACCCACTCCGCCTACACCACACATTAACTCATGCCCACAGACACATGCACAACCACCAACATACATCACACAGACACACACACGCATATGGACACAAGGGCACACTGACACACCCTGCTCATTACACAAACCCACACAAAAACACAAGCACACACACAACACACACACACACACACACCCACACACACAAAGTAAACCCAAAGCGGACATGACACAATCACGCAAAAATTAAGCACACATACACAAACACACACATAACACATGCACACTAACACAAACACATAGCCCACACACAACACAACACAACACAACACACACACTAACACACACACTAACACAGGCACACTAACACAACATAGCATTACACACACACACACACACACACACACACCAGATTCTCTGTCTGATAGAACTGCAGCACGTGAATCAACAAAGCAGCTCACAGAAAACATCATCACTGCATACATTTATGACAATACCAACATGCACAAACTCCCACATCACCCCCCCCCCCCCCCCCACACACACACACACACACACACACTGTCATCTTCCTCCATCACCACTTCCTCACTGATCTCACCAAGCGCTCTTATCTTTCTCAGTTTCTGAACACTAGTACAACAACACAACATTCATTCATTTTCCTTCTGTTTAATCCCTTATTTATCAGGGGTTGCCACAGTGGAATGAACCGCCAACTATTCCTGCTTTTGTTTTACACCTTTACTGCTGCAGCCTAGTACTGGGAAACACCTAAACACACTCATTCGCACACACACACTCATACACTACGGCCAATTCAGTTCATTCAATTCCCCTATAGCACATGTGTTTGGACTGTGGGGGAAACCGGAGCACCCGGAGGAAACCCACGCCAACACGGGGAGAACATGCAAACTCCACACAGAAACGCCAACTGACCCAGCTGGGACTCGAACCAGCGACCTTCTTGCTGTGAAGCAACAGTGCTTCAAGATACTTTTAATTTTCAATATTTGTAATAATAAAAATGCAAAGCCTGCATCATTTCTCCAGCACTTTCAGACGGTTTCATTACAGCAGCCTCTTTTATTAATGCTCTCCATTTGCTTCTCTCTCTCTCTCTCCGCTGATCCACCCTCTTATGTAACAGTTTTAATATAAAAGAAAAATCCTTGTTATTTCCTGCCAGTTAATGCATTAATTACTGATAACAAAAGAGGTCTTACTGTGAACATACACCATTTCCTCAGCATTATTATGAAGATGCATGACAACACTTTGACATAATTATATATTGTGTGGCTTTTAGATTGCGGCTGCTTCTTTTCTTTTCAAGAAAAATGGAGTGAGTTTTATAATTAAAGGGTGATTTTCTTTACAAGCATCTCAAGGCCTTATCACATGCTTGCTTTTCACTTTTTGTAGACAGTAGAAATGCATTAATTAAATAAATTACTTAAAAATATGCAACTTTTGTCGATGCCAATAGCCTATACTGTAATACTGTGCACCGACGTGTTTACGGCGACCCGAGTTCGATTCCTGGCTCGAGGTCCTTTGCAGATCCTTCCCCTCTCTCTGCTCCCAATGCTTTCCTGTCTGAAATCTTCACTGTCCTATCATGATAAAGGTAAAAAAAAAAAACCCCTAAAAAATAATTCTAAAAAAAAAAACTAAACTGCAGCTTTTCATGAAAATATATTGTAACATACACTCAGCGGCCACTTTATTAGGTACACCTTATAAGTACCAGGTTGGACTTTTTTTTGCCTTCAGAACTGCCTTTGTGGCAGAGATTCAACAAGGTGCTGGAAATAATGATTTTGCTCCATATTGACATGATAGCATCACGCAGTTGCTGCAGATTTGTCGACTGCGCATCCATGATGCCAATCTCCCGTTCCACCACATCCCAAAGGTGAGTTCTGAGGACTGTGGAGGCCATTTGAGTACAGTGAACTCATTGTCATGTTCAAGAAACCAGTCTGAGATGATTGGCGCTTTATGACATGGTGCGTTATCCTGCTGGAAGTAGCCATCAGAAGATGGAGACACTGTGGTCATAAAGGGATGGACATGGTCAGCAACAATACTCAGGTAGGCTGTGGCGTTGACACCATGCTCAATTGGTACTAATGGACCCAAAGTGTGCCAAGAAAACATCCCCCACACCATTACACCACCACCACCAGCCTGAACCGCTGATACAAGGCAGGATGGATCCATGCTTTCATGGTGTTGAGGGCAAGTTCTGACCCGACCATCTGAATGTGGCAGCAGAAATGGAGACTCATCAGACCAGACAACGTTTCTCCAATCTTCTCTTGTCCAGTTTTGGTGAGTCTGTGTGAATTGTAGCCTCAGTTTCCTGTTCTTAGCTGACAGGAGTGGCACCCGGTGTGGTCTTCTGCTGCTGTAGCCCATCCGCCTCAAGGTTGGACGTGTTGTGTGTTCAGAGATGCTCTTCTGCAGACCTCGGTTGTAACTAGTGCTTATTTGAGTTACTGTTGACTGATCAGCTGGAACCAGTCTGGCCATTCTCCTCTGACCTCTGGCCTCAACAAGGCATTTGCACCCACAGAACTGCCGCTCACTGGATATTTCCTCTTTGTCGAACCATTCTCTGTAAACCCTAGAGATGGTTGTGCGTGAAAATCCCAGTAGATCAGCAGTTTCTGAGTACTCAGAGCAGCCCGTCTGGCACCAACAACCATGCCACGTTCAAAGTCTCTTAAATCCCCTTTCTTCCCCATTCTGATGCTCGCTTTGAACTGCAGCAGATCGTCTTGACCATGTCTACATGCCGAAATGCATTGAGCTGCTGCTGTGTGATTAGAAATTTGCGTTAACAAGCAGTTGGACAGGTGTACCTAATAAAGTGGCCGGTGAGTGTAGTTAATAATATTACAGTATGCTGGATCATTCATTAACATAGTGTAGTAAATATACACATAATACATTCATCCAAAAACCCTATAGTAGAGTTGAATTTTCAATATTAAAAGTGGACAGAGCAGAGATTAACATCCCATAATGCAATTCACAACCGTAAATAAACCCAAAATACAAGCAATAATTGATTTTTCATGATCAAAGATTCATAAAAGCTTACGTTTTTTATTTAAACGATTAAAGTGCATAAGAAATATTTTAAGATTCTGCTCAGTTTTTTGGTCGGGCTTCAAAACAGATGCTGAAAATTGTATCTGCAATTCAATTCCCATTAAAATGTTATTAGATTTATGCAAATTGTTCAAAAAATTCAATAATAAAAATGCAGAAATCAAAGCCTTTCTCTCTGGCTCTCCTTCAGTTTCATTACGTGCCTCTTTTATTAATGTTCTCAATTTACTTTCCCTCCTCTGATCCATCTTTCTTCATCAACTCTTATGTAACCCTGATGTTTCTCCACGTGGAGGTCCAGAAGTGTGTGTGTGTGATGCAAACGGGCCTCCTTTGATGCTATCTTCAGATAAATTGAATTATTTGATGATAAATGTGTATTTGTTTGTCTAGCCAAGGAAGAGTTGTAGATCTGAATGCTGTTAATAATCTATAAATACAATGCAGGGTTAAACTTAGACCGGTTGAGTGTTATTAAATGGCCATAAGGTGCTCGGACCGGCCTGAATGAATCCTCAAGACACACACACGGCATCGACAACAAACATTTTATATGAAGGACGAGGGAGTGTGTTTCTGCATGTGACTCATGTGTGCGTCAGATGATGAGTCTGGCAAACAATTCAGGCCCGTTTTAGTCACATACTGCGTCCTATATCGAAACCACAGACGTATGTATAGAGCTGGCTGAAGTATTGATGAATTGTAATCAGTTACTGATATCAAAAAAACACTGTAAAGATTTACGTAAATTAGCAACTTTCTGTATTTTGAGATTCATATTTTTATTTTTCCCAATTATTTATGCTTTTGAATTGCATTATGGGAGCTTGATCTTTCTTCCAACAACCTTTAACCTTGATAAGTTGTACAAAGTGACTTTTATAGGCATTTTAATAGTTTAAAGTGATATATTGTCTGGGTTGGTGTTGTATTTTCAACCCAGGCTCATTCTGAATATGTACCCCTATATACACATTTCTGAAGAGCGCCAAATACATCCCAGGAGATACGTTATTTTGCGGTTTTTGTTTTTGTGAATCCACCAGAGTCCGCAGTGTACACTTTTTCAGATCTCAAATTTCTCTTGCGAGTTCCATTCGCACTTGCTGTTCTCATGTATATCCACTAGAGGCTGCTGTTGATTCACTGAATGACCGACCAATCGACTGACACACCCATCCCCTTCCCTAAACCCAACCGACAGTGTTTTCAAAAGCACAGATTGACCCGCCCACCCCCTTCCCTGAACCCAACCGACAGTGTTTTCAAAAGCACCGACTGACCCGCCCACCCCCTTCCCTAAACCCAACCCACAGTGTTTTCAAAAGCACAAATTGACCCGCCCACCCCCTTCCCTGAACCCAACCGACAGTGTTTTCAAAAGCACAGACTGACCCGCCCACCCCCTTCCCTAAACCCAACCGACAGTGTTTTCAAAAGCATCGATTGACCAGCCCACCTCCTTCCGTAAACCCAACCGAGAGTGTTTTCAAAAGCACAGATTGACCCGCCCACCCCCTTCCCTAAACCCAACCGATAGTGTTTTCAAAAGCACCGACTGACCCGCCCACCCCCTTCCCTAAACCCAACCGATAGTGTTTTCAAAAGCACCGATTGACCCGCCCACCCCCTTCCCTAAACCCAACCGACAGTGTTTTCAAAAGCACCGATTGACCCGCCCACCCCCTTCCCTAAACCCAACCCACAGTGTTTTCAAAAGCACCGACTGACCCGCCCACCCCCTTCCCTAAACCCAACCGACAGTGTTTTCAAAAGCACCGATTGACCCGCCCACCCCCTTCCCTAAACCCAACCCAAAGTGTTTTCAAAAGCACAAATTGACCCGCCCACCCCCTTCCCTAAACCCAACCGACAGTGTTTTCAAAAGCACCGATTGACCCGCCCACCCCCTTCCCTAAACCCAACCAACAGTGTTTTCAAAAGCACCAATTGACCCGCCCACCCCCTTCCATAAACCCAACCAACAGTGTTTTTAAAAGCACCAATTGACCCCCCCCCCCCCCTTCCCTAAACCCAACCCACAGTGTTTTCAAAAGCACAAATTGACCCGCCCACCCCCTTCCCTAAACCCAACCAACAGTGTTTTCAAAAGCACCGATTGACCCGCCCACCCCCTTCCCTAAACCCAACCAACAGTGTTTTCAAAAGCACCAATTGACCCGCCCACCCCCTTCCCTAAACCCAACCGACAGTGTTTTCAAAAGCATCGATTGACCCGCCCACCCCCTTCCCTAAACCCAACCCACAGTGTTTTCAAAAGCACCGATTGACCCGCCCACCCCCTTCCCTAAACCCAACTGAGACTGTTTTCAAAAGCACCGATTGACCCGCCCACCCCCTTCCCTAAACCCAACTGAGAGTGTTTTCAAAAGCACCGATTGACCCGCCCACCCCCTTCCCTAAACCCAACCGACAGTGTTTTCAAAAGCATCGATTGACCCGCCCACCCCCTTCCCTAAACCCAACCGACAGTGTTTTCAAAAGCACCGATTGACCCGCCCACCCCCTTCCCTAAACCCAACCCACAGTGTTTTCAAAAGCACAGATTGACCCGCCCACCCCCTTCCCTAAACCCAACCAACAGTGTTTTCAAAAGCACCAATTGACCCGCCCACCCCCTTCCCTAAACCCAACCGACAGTGTTTTCAAAAGCACCAATTGACCCGCCCACCCCCTTCCCTAAACCCAACCCACAGTGTTTTCAAAAGCACAGATTGACCCGCCCACCCCCTTCCCTAAACCCAACTGAGAGTGTTTTCAAAAGCACCGATTGACCCGCCCACCCCCTTCCCTAAACCCAACCGACAGTGTTTTCAAAATCTATATGTAGGTAAGCAGTCAGGTGGCGAAAGTGTGAAAGGAACGGCGTCATCACCCCGTAGAATTTGTTTTAAAGAGGAAATGCGGCCGTGCGTTCCTCTGGCTACATAATTCGCGATCTCCAGAAATGTACTGTATATAGGCCTACATTTTTAGAATAAGCCTATGTTGCATATATTATGCAATAAAAACCTTGTAATAAGCTGCCAGTACATTCTCTGCTTTTTTACACACTTATTTCTCTATACATTATTTCTTATCCATATTTAAAATAACTAAAATGTCAATAAAAGTCACATGCATACATAAAAAAATAAAAAAATAAATATATATATATATATATATATATATATATATATATATATATATATATATATATATATATATATACAGTATATTTCCATTTCTACCTCTACCATAACTCTTCTTCTATATTTGCTTCAGATATAGTAAGCAGTTCAGAATGAGGGTTTTTCTGCACACTTAAAAAAGAGTCAATGCAACCCGAACGTCAAAGTGACAAAAGATTTAATGTCATCTCAACCTTCCTCTCTCCTACGCATTCAAAATGTTATTATCCAGTAAGCGATGCAATCATGGTGAAAATACATTATTTTAAGACTATCGAGAGTTCGGGGAATCAAGAGTGATGTTCAGAATCACGCAATTATATTCAGTTCACTCACTGGAAGTGGAGCGTCAGATTGAATGCATTGTATTGTGATGTTTGATTTGAGAAAGCTAACTTACTGATATATTATTTCATATTTTTAATCTTTAGACCAAATTTGTACACTCAATTTCAATTGATGACCACTGTTAGGAAAAATCATCAAAGATTATTGTAGTTAAACCCTGGAAACCACAAATTAAGTACCATAGTTTAATGGTATTTGTAGAGAAACTATGCTTATATACAGTTAAAGTCAGAATTATTAGCCCTCCTCTATATTATTTTCCCCAGAGAAGGTTTCTTCAACACATCTCTAAACATAATAGTTTTAATAACTCTATTTAATACTGCCATTTTAAATCTTTTACACAAAGACATGGACCTATCATCCTACCACAGTGAAATCGATAATTTCATCAGTGGTGTGATAAGAACTGTCTTGTGTTAAACGTAAAAAAGACACAAGAAATGGTCCCAAGAGGTGTATCTGAACATAGGCCTGTGATCATTAAAGACACAGGCTGCGTCCGAAACTGCATACTTCCATACTATAAAGTGTGCTAAAATCAGTATGCGAGCCGAGTAGTATGTCCGAATTCATAGAATTCGAAAATCAGTATGCGAGAAGTACCCGGATGACTTACTACTTCCGGCGAGATTCTGAAGTGCGCATCCCATGCATGCTGCGCTATCCCATGATGCCCCGCGAGAGAATTCATGAATAGAAGTAAAGCGACGTAACTGGCGCAGGTAGGTCACGTGACCATGACAAAATGGCGGATGTAGTATGTCCGAATTTCATTCATACTTCTTACATTCATACTGTATAGAACGTATTTTTCTAAGGGCCGAGCAGTACGTTTAAATTCAAATGCAGTACCTACTGAGTAGTAGGCGGTTTCGGACGCAGCCACAGTGATGCAACAAGTTACATCCTACAGATGCCTGGGGTTCTACATGGACAGTGTTGTTTGCTGGAGAACACACATTGACAGCTTGTGCACACAACTACAACAGAGGCTTTATTTTTTAAGAAGGCTGAGATTGTACGGGGTGGGTAGCAATATCTCGCTCGTCTTTTACCGAGCTATGTTTGAAAGTCTTATTCGCTATGGAATCACAGTCTGGGGTGCGTTTTCCAAACACTGACGTAACTCACGGCTGAACTATCATAGTGCGATGCAACGTTTGGGGAAAGAACGATGTAGTGGCGAGTGTTTACCAAAACCCGTAGTTTCTCTGTCGCAGATCCATCGCCTGAACCACGTTAGTTATAACTAGGGCCAGACGGAATCTGCTGAAGATTTTGCTATTTCTGCGGAGAATTTTGGTAAAAATCTGCCGATTTCTGCGGAATTATTTTGGGAGTCTCATAACTAAAACCTTAAAATGTTAAATAAAAAATTATATCTTTTTAACTTGTATTTAATGTTTAAAATTCAAATCCAATTAGATTAAATAGTTAACTTTAAGTAAATAAACAGAATTAATGATGTGCTAAAAATCTGCGGAAAATCTGCGCGCGCAGATTCCGTGTGGGCCTAGTTATAACGTAAAACGCCCATAATGATGCTCTAAACGGCGTGGAGTAACTTCTTTAGAGAACAACCCCATCATTTCTTTGTGCAAATTATATTGTTTTACACAAACACGAATTTAAAATAAAATCCAATATTAGTTTTGGTAAAAACATGCACTCGTTTTCCATATTAATTAAAAGATATGTAAATGGCACATATAGGGCCTGTGTTTGCTTTACTAATATTATTGAGAAGTTGAACATTACATATTCTATTCTAAAACATAAAATCACTTACAAAAGCGAACACTATTCTAATATCATATATAAATCATATAAATAAATAAATAATAAGGCGATTTATTATAAATATATTTAATTTAATAATAATATTAATGATGATTATTATATAAAAAATTAAAAGTCTACTTTTAGAATTTGACACATGCAAACCACAGCAGAAAGTTCTCACCAACAGGCCCATGTCATATACAGTACAGACACTTAATAAATAACCCACTATAAAATAAAAGAATTAACGTATGCTATGTTTTTTATTTTCACAAGCTTAGAAGACATAACATAAATTCTGCTTTTAAATAATAGCTCTTTCGCCATGAGGCTGTGTTCAAAATGACATCAATGTTTTCAAAGTGCACTGCGAAGGGAGCGCAATTGTAAACATGATGATTGCAAAAACTAACCTGTAAACATACTTTGAAAGCAAATTACACCTAAGAGAGATGACCCTAATGTTTTTTTATTTTTAATAATTCCAACTTTGAATGTTAGAATGTTCTAAAGGAATAGGGCATAGGGGGGATAAGTGGGAATAGAACACAGCCAGGAACTATGCTTCTAACTACAGCTCCACAGGTGTCGTTTCAAGTGCTCGACTTTGCGACGCAGTTTGTGAATGTTCGTTGGATCGATGGATTTGAGAAACGGCAAATCAACAAACTATCTTTGTAACGACAGAACTTGCGACCCTAGTTGGCTAACGATGGTTTTGGGAAACGCACCCCTGATTTGGAAATCTGTCTGTTCAATAAATTGGTCCATATTGAAAAAACAGCCATGAAAATCATAGGCCTATACAGACTCTATATGAACAGGCAGTCATGAGAAGAGCAATAAATATTAGTGCTGACTCCAAACATCCTCTTTCCAGTGAATATCAGCTGTTACCATCAGGAAAAAGACTGAGAATGCCAATGTGTAAGACCAATAGACTGAAGCCTTCATTTGTTCCTACCTCGATAAAACTGTGGAACTCTACCAAAAACAATGCACCTGTAGTACATTAGCACTTGACTGTGTTCTGTGCTTTATATATTTCATATTTATATATTTATATCCAGTCTTATTTTGTAAACAATGTATGTTTTTAATTGTTTGTTCTTAACTGTTTTGTTTGTTTTATTGTATTGTCAGCTTAGAGCAGGGGTGCCCAAACTCGGTCCTGGAGGGCCGGTGTCCTGCAAAGTTTAGTTCCAATCCCAATCAGACACACCTGGGCTAGCTAATCAAGCTCTTAAGCCGCGGTCACACTGCACTTTTCTCCCCATAGACTTCCATTCATACGCACGCGAATGCGTCAGACCGGAAACGCAGGGTCATGCGTCGAGTTTCGCAGGTTGCTGCAGTGCAAAGTTCAAGCTTGGTGAACTCTGATCTGCGAAATCGCATCACTTGACTGCATGAGACCAATCCAGGATCAACACATGACCTCTCTGAACAGAAATTTAAAACATGCACCAATCGCTCGCTTTTTTTTAATGTCTAATCATCTTGTTTAATCCCGCCCCTTTTCACAGCGCCGTATGACAGAATTTCGCAAGCTCAAACTCTAGTGTGACCGCAGCTTTACTAGGCTTTCTAGAAACATCGTTGCAGGTGTGTTGAGGCAAGTTAAACTAAAATCTCCTGGACACCGGCCCTCCAGGACCGAGTTTGGACACCCCTGGCTTAGAGCAACGTTGTAGGACCTTTTCGCCCAGGACAGATGTCCTCTCGGGGACAAATAAAGTTTATCCTAAAAAATATCCTTAATAACTTCTCTTCACCATGATGACAGCACATAATATCTGACTAGATATTTGACTAGTATTCAGCTTAAAGTGACATTTAAAGGCTTCACTAGGTTAATTAGGGTAAAGGTAGGGTAATTAGGCAAGTCATTGTATAACAGTGGTTTGTTCTGGAGACAATCCAAAACTAATATTGCTTAAGTGGTGTAAAGTAACTAATTACAAATACTCAAACGACTGTAATTGAGTAGTTTTTCTCAGGAATTGTAATTTACTGAGTAGTTTTAAAATTGTGTACTTTTACTTCTCCTTGAGTACATGTTTAGTGCAGTATCGGTACTTTTACTCCACTACTTTCCTTCAATCTGCAGTCACTACTTTATTTTTCTTGTCTATGGGGATTAGAAAAATCAGTCCTGAGATTCCCGTCCAATCAAATCACACATACCGTAGAAGGTAAATGGCATCATAATGAACTACCTCAAGACGTGTGCACTTTATAATTGCAGCAAACTGTTTGGAAGTATTAAAAGTGTCCATGAAGATGTTCAAAATCTTTACATGCATTGACCCAGAGACTGTTTAGATGCAGGTCACTGATGAGAAGATGACGGATGTTTACTGTATGATGACCGAATGGCCTTAAACACCCAGCAGGCACAAGGCGTCAACATGACGTCGGATTGACGTTGAACTCCAACATCATGAGGACTTTGCATTTTGTTTTGAAATGAAAATCGGGTTGACGTCAGAACTCAACGTCAGGCCAATGTCAACGTCCAACCTAAAACCAACCAAATATCAACGTCTAGTGACGTTACAGCTTGACATTGTGTGAACGTTACCCCTATGATATCAATCAGACGTTGGATTTTGGTTGCCGTACCTGATGAATAAATGTCAGTATTTGACGTCATATATGACGCTGGTTTAAGATGTTGGCTCGACGCTGGATTTTGGTCATTTTCTAATAACCTAAAATCAACCAAATATCAACGTCATTATTGAACATCAAAATAACGTTGTCCTTAGCTGCTGGCTTGATCATTAATTTTGGTCACCTGACATCACAACCTAAATTCAACCTAATATTAACGTCTCATGATGTTGTGTGCCTGCTAGGCAATAACTAAATACACTACAGAAAGTTACGTTTACACACACATGCACAAATTACATATAAACATACTGTACATATCAGCTTTTGACAGCATAATACTCACTACTCACTACTCTTAAGTACGTTTAAAAGGCCTACTTTTTACTCATTACTTTGAGTCATATTTACAGATACTTTTACTCTACGTGCACTACATTTTTAGGCAAGTAATGGTACTTTTACTTGAGTATGATTTTTCAGTACTCTTTCCACCACTGCTTAAGAGGCTAATAATATTGACCTTAAAAAGGCTTTAAAACTATTAAGAACTGCTTTTATTCTAGCCCAAATAAAACCAATAAGACTTTCTCCAGAAGATAAAATATTAGAGGAAATACTACCATTTTTTATCTGCATCTACAACACTGAAGACAGAATAGATCCGCCTGATATCCTAGCGTTAGACTGTACTTACAGTAAAGCTGTGTTTACAGCAGGTCTAGCAGAAGAACACATATTTACTTTGCTGATTTATCACACTAAATTAAACATGGGCATAAATCAAAAGCAGAGGTTTGCAGCTTTATATTTAGTCGCTGTATGTGTGTTTCTAGTGCGGTGAATAATGCAAATAAATGCAATAATTAAATTATTATCTTTATTAGTTTTATGTTTGGGGCGACACGGTGGCTTAGTGGTTAGCACAAGAAGGTTGCTGATTTGAGTCCCAGTTGCGTCAAATTTTCTGTGTGGAGTTTGCATGTTCTCCCCGTGTTGGCGTGGGTTTCCTCCGGGTGCTCCGGTTTCCCCCACAGTCCAAACACATGCGCTATAGGGGAATTGATTAACTAAACTGGCCGTAGTGTATGAGTGTGTGTGTAAATGTGAGAGTGTACGGGTGTTTCGCAGTACTGGGTTGCGGCTGGAAGGGCATTCGCTGTGTAAAACATATGCTGGAATAGTTAGTGGTTCATTCCTCTGTGGCGACCCCTGATTAATAAAGGGACTAATCTGAAGGAAAATGAATGAATGAATGATAAACTGTTTGCAACAGTTTTTTGCAGTACAGTATCTTCACATCTTTATTATATATATATATATATATATATATTCTTTTAGAATATTCTTTTCAATAGTTTTTAGCTAGTATATGTGTTAAAGAGGGCATTTTACAGTGAATGCACAAACACTCATGCAGAGAAATAATCAAGTCTTTGACAATTCCAGTTTCAGGAGGAGAAACTCTTACAGACGTCATAGAAAATAAAAGCACAATCAGACAGTGTGTGTGAAGCTCTGGCACACACACACACACACACACACACACACACACACACACACACTTTACTGCCTCTTGATGGAAATGCGAGAGAAAAGCTGTGGAATCTGGCCTGAGTGTCTGAATGAGAGCTTATGTAACACACAGTAATTAAACCACAGCAAAACAACCGTCAGATTCAGCAGTCTGTGTTCAGCACAGGTTGACTTCAGGACACCTTTTTAACCAGATAACCACTGTTTTATTTGTATATTCATATTTTTTAAAGCTAACCATTCTTAACTAGCTTCTCCAGACTGACCAGCACATTTTATGAAAGATTATTCAAGGAAATCCACCACCACTAATCATATCATATCATATCATATCATTCATTTTCCTTCAGCTTAGCCCCTTTATTCATCAGAGGTCACCACAGCGGAATGAACCGCCAACTATTCCAGCATATGTTTTATGCAGCAGATGCCCTTCTAGCTGCAACCCAGTACTGGGAAACACCCATACACACTCATTCACACACACTCCTACACTACGGCCAATTTAGTTCATCAATTCCCCTATAGCGCATGTGTTTGGACTGTAGGGGAAACCGGAGCAGCCGGAGGAAACCCACGCCAACACGGGGAGAACATGCAAACTCCACACAGAAACACCAACTGACCCAGCCGGGACTCAAACCAGTGACCTTCCTGCTGTGAGGCCACAGTGCTAACCACTGAGCTACAGTGCTGCCATCATATCATATTACACAAAATAAAATAAAAAATATATTAAATAACTTTTTATAGTTTAAAATAATTTTTATAATTTTTATTTTTTAATATGACACAAAATAAAATAAGTTTAAATTAAAAACTAACAAAAAAAAAATAAAATAAACAATTTTTAAATATTTGTTATAATTTAGCATTTACATTTTTTTACTAATCATATTTCACACAAAATAAAATAAAATGTAATAAAAAAAAATAACAAAATAAAATAACATAAAAATAATTTAAACAAACATTTATTATATTAAATATATTAAATATAATAAATAAATAAATGAGGAATTCTAAAATTAGGAAGTAATTCCCCACCACACACACAGTAATACACACAAACACACAAATAAAATAAAATAAAATAAAAAACTAACAAAATAAATTTAATGTAATTTAATTGAATATAAATTAATTATATTAAATAATAAAACACGTACAATTTTACAAAATGTAATGAAACTTTGCATGGATATTTATCACCCAAATGAGGAAAGTAGTCAAAAAGTCAAAAAATTTTAAAATAAAATAAATAAATAAATAATAATTAGGAAGTAAATCCCCACTACACAACACTTATACCCACAAACACACATCATCTACACACATAAAATAAAATAAAATAAATAAATAAAATATATATTTTTTAATTTAATTTAATTTAATTTAATTTAATTTAATTTAATTTAATTTAATTTAATTTAATTTAATAACAAAAATAAATTTCATTATAGAATCAAACGTACAATTTTCCAAAATATGATAAAACTTTGCATGGGTATCTATGACAAATGAGAAAAAAAGTCACAAAGATTTTATAAGAAATAAACTGTTTAACCAGAGTTTCAAGTACAGTATAAAACAAAATGTCAAATACTAAGACACTGTTTTAAATTGTATTATATACACTGCAAGTCATTATATATATCATCATTAATAAGTCATATATAAATATATGTCATCATTTTTTTTTTAGAAAAATTGAAGTTAATTAAGTTAATTTCAGTTTAATTTTGGCATTTAAGTTAAACAGAATAGCAATGATGTTGCCTTGAAAACAAGCTAAAGCAAATTGATAACTATATTTAATAATTTTATTTCCTTTTAGACCATGTAAAAGCCTTTGTAGTTTAGTTAAGTTAATAATATGAACATCCCTGAACAGCTGCAGTGTTAAACACAGCTCAAGGTGTGACGCAAGAGTCTCCTCCGAGCCTTAAATTCACATTTTATTGCGTAAACAGCACAGGACAAACTCTACAAGCTTGTGAAAGATCGTCAGGTGTCTTTAAAGGAACAAACGGTCATTGATTTGGTCACTCTGTTTCGCTGAGCTGTCAGTAGTTTCTGATTAAGTCACATTACAGCTTCATTGTTAACCTAAAGGCTACGGAAACGGATGCAAAAATAAAGAAATCGCTGAAGTGTGAAACTGCACAGGAAGAGCGTTTCATAAGAAAAAACTAAATACAGCCCAGGATCATTAGAAATACGTGCATCAGTCTACGTTTTTCTGAAAAGTAAAATACATTGCTTCAGGTACATTTCATTGCAAGTTTCAGATGACAAATCACACTAGAGGGCGCTGTATACTTTTTTCTGCATCTGGGATTTGTTACTTAAGGTACGTTTTGTTGTGTGTTTCAGATGCCAAAACCACTAGAGGGTGATACATTTTCACGAATGTGAAATATGTAACTTAAGATATGTTTTGTTGTGCGTTTCAGGTAACAAATCCACTAGAGGCCGCTATATTTTTACGAATGTGAAATATGTAACTTAAGGTATGTTTTGTTGTGCGTTTCAGGTAACAAATCCACTAGAGGGCGCTACATTTTTACAAATGTAAAATATGAAACTTAAGGTACGTTTTGTTGTGCGTTTCAGATAACATCCACAAGAGGGTGCTACATTTTTACGAATATGAAATAGGTGACTTATGGTATGTTTTGTTGTGCGTTTCAGATGACACCCACTGGAGGGCGCTACATTGTTACGAATGTGAAATACGCAACTTAAAGTATGTTTTGTTGTGCGTTTCAGATAACAAATCCACTAGAGGCTGCTATATTTTTACAAATGTGAAATATGTAACTTAAGGTATGTTTTGTTGTGCAATTCAGATAACATCCACTAGATGGCGCTACATTTTTACGAATGTGAAATATGTAAATTAAGGTATGTTTTGTTGTGCAATTCAGATAACATCCACTAGATGGCGCTACATTTTTACGAATGTGAAATATGTAACTTAAGGTATGTTTTGTTGTGCGTTTCAGATGACATCCACTAGAGGGCGCTACATTTTCACGATTGTGAAATATGTAACTTAAGGTATGTTTTGTTGTGCGTTTCAGATGACATCCACTAGAGGGCGCTACATTTTCACGATTGTGAAATATGTAACTTAAGGTATGTTTTGTTGTGCGATTCAGGTGACAAATTTACTAGAGGGCGGTGTCGGCATTTGAAAAATCTGAAATACATTACTTAAAGATCATCTACAATTCTTAGGGTACATTTTGTTGTACATTTCAGATGACAATCCCCTAGAGGGCGCTACATGTTTGCGAATCCGAAATACATTACTTAAGGTACATTTTGCAGTGCGTTTCAAATGACAAATCCACTAGAGGGCGCTGTACACATTTTTCTAAATCTGAATTACATTTTTATGGGATGTTTTGTTGCATGTTTCAGATGACAAACAGACTAGAGGGCACTGTCTACAATTTTTTACAAATCTGAAATACGTTACTTAAGGTAGACTTTATTGTGTTTCAAGTGACAAATCCACTAGAGGGCGTTACATTTTGAGAATTTAAAAAATACATTACTTAAGGTACATTTTGTTGTGCATTTCAGAAGACAAATCTACTAGAGGGTGCTGTTTACAATTTTTTACAAATCTGAAATTCGTTAATTAAGGTACATTTTGTTGTGCATTTTAGGAGACAAATCCACTAGAGGCCCGGTCTACAATTTTTTAATCTGAGTCTAAAATACATTACCTAACGTACATTTTGTTGTATGTTTCACATGACAAATCCTCTAGATGTTGCTACATTTTTGGGAATCTGAAATGTTATTAGGGTACGTTTTGTTGCATGTTTTAGATGACAAATTCAATAGAGGGCGCTGTCTATCATTTCTAACGAATCTGAAATTCGTTAATTAAGGTATGTTTTGTTGTACGTTTCAGATAACAAATCCACTAGAGGGGGCTAAAACAACCCAAGCACAATGTCATACAAAGTGAGCTACTGAGCAAACTGACCACGCCAGAAAAGTTGTCTATATGGAGATAGATAAGTGACGCAAACCTATTCTTTACAAATCAAAAACACTGTTAAGTTGTGGTATTTATTTGATATTGTGCAAAAGCACTGCATTATAAAATCCAAAGTTTTATGTCCCTGTAAATATAATTAGTGTGAAAAGAAACAAAAGCTGCATCATACTGCGTCATACTGCATTTAAAAACTGCAGTCAAATTTACATTTAAATATGTTTTTGCAGTTTCACAAAATGTTTTTTTTCCCAGTGCTTTTGGAAATAATAGGCCTTTATTTCCAATGAACCTGTGTTGTAAAAAAAAAAAACATATAATGACTTATATAGTGTACATTTTTGCGATCCTGAAATATGTTACTTATGTTTTGTTGCACATTTCAGATGCCAAATCCACTAGAGGGCGCTACATTTGTGCGGATCTGAATTATGCCAATTAAGATACATTTTGTTGCGTGTTTCAAATTACAAATCCACTAGAGGGCGCTACATGTTCTGAAATCTGAAAAAAAATCTGAAATACGTTAATTAAGGTACATTTTGTTGCATGTTTCAAATGGCAAATCCATCAGAGTGCGCTGTCTACATTTTAAAAATCTGAGACACATTACTTAAAGATAAAATTACATTTCTTAGGGTACATTGCTGTACATTTCAGATGACAATCCCCTAGAGGGCGCTACATTTTTGCGAATCTGAAATACATTACTTAAGGTACGTTTTGTAGTGTGTTTCAGATGACAAATCCACTAGAGGGCGCTGTCTACATGTTTGCGAATCTGAAGTCCAACCAAAGTGTTCTGCGTCACATGTACAACATCGTACAATGTGAGCTACCGAGCAAGCTGACCACCCCAGAAAAGTCCATATAGAGAGAGATAGGAGATGCAAACGTAATAATTACAAATCCTAGACAGCGTTAAGTTGCTTTGTGGTGTTTATTTGATATTGCACAAATGACTGCAGAACAAAAAAATCCTTTCTTCATCAGGTATATATCCCCGTAAATATCAGTAGTTTGAAAAGGAACAGAAAATATTAGCGTCATACTGCCCAGTAGCATTTATTTTACCCAACAACTGCAGTCAAATATATGTTTAAGTAAATTTGTATGGTTTCACAAAACAAATGTCGGCTGGAGCATGTATTTCCACTGAGCCTGTGTTGTAAATTAAATCATATAGTGACTTCGAACACAATGTTCCCTCATTGATATGATGACCCGACCCACATTCAGACTAATAACTACACATTAATTGGCAAGATTAGCGCACACGTGGGGTCTTATATTGACTTCTTGGCAATGCACAGTTCACACATTCCACTGAATTATTAATACCCTTAAAGCGCCGCTCATATTGCACAAGTAATTTTCCAATAAACAACATTCTTTGCTCAAAGTCTGCAGTGTTCCCGTGGACTGGAAAGTGTTCCTGTGGATTTCTCATGCAGGGTGGTTTTCTAAAGTCTCGCCCTGCTCTGTGATGTGGTAATGTAAACTGAAGGACAGTATCAGGACAGTACAGTCTGTTTCTTCACCTTTTCATCTTACTGACACTCCTTTGAAGGACACAAGGCTAAACCAGATCCACATCACTGTACGGAGACACTTACTGTATAGTTTAAAGCTTCAAAAACACTTCTGGCGTCACTAAGTTCAATCAACAGTACTAGTTGCACTATGGTAATTACAATAGAGGACTCATTTAAGCCTCTCCTTTTTATTCATGAAAAAACATCATCAAGTACTAACATGATGTATGAAAGAGAAGCTTGCTGTGTAAAGACATGCATTTATCACTTTAACATTGCTTAAAAACCACTAAATGTCTTTACAATGTATTATGTAAAGGTTTGTAGATTAAATAATAGAAAAACTCTTCTTTATAAATAAACAAGCTTTACTTTTCTGATTTTTGGGATTAAATACTAGTTCTCTCCTCACAAAAGGGAAGCTTTTATCTGGCATGAAATATTGCAGTGAAAGGTGGATAATGAAATGGTTATTATAGAGCTTTCATCTTTGATTTCTTTTTAAATCTTGCAGTTACAAAATAAAAGCACAGAGAGGAAAATAAATGCCAGAACATGTTGGAATTCAGATTAAAATAATAGGAGAAGATGTATTATATAGCCAGATTTATCATCGTAACCTCAAAAAAATTAAACATTCTTTTTAATACTACTTTTGTTTTTGTATTTAGATTTTTCTCAGAAGTCTGCTTTTTCCATCTTGCTATTTCTTTAAGTCATAAAGAAAAAATAAAATGATAAAGTTTGTCCAATTTCTTTATTTTGGGGGAAAATAATTGCAAGATGTAAAATCCAACTTCTGAGAAAAAGCTCAATTCTGAGTTATATCTGTGAAATATAAATCAAATAAAAACATAATTTAATTTAATTTAGGAATGAGTTAGGACGATTCTAAGGGCCCCCAGAGATATTACTAGGCGCCCAAACACCATCCCCCCATAACACCCACCCCGGTCTTCACTTTCGTCCGCGATATTCCCCTATACCACATGTGTTTGGACTGTGGGGGAAACCGGAAAACCCGGAGGAAACCCACACCAACACGGGGAGAACATGCAAACTCCACACAGAAACGCCAACTGACCCAGCCAGGACTCGAACTAGCAACCTTCTTGCTGTGAGGCGACAGTGCTAACCACTGAGCCACTCTGCTGCCCCATCACAATTTAATTTATTTTAATTTAGAAATAAAGCCAACATTAGGAGACATTTAAACCTCTAATTTTAAGAAAATTTGTGCAAATTGCAAACACACACACACACACACACACACACACACACACACACTAGTTATATCTGTAAAATATAAATCAACAAATTAAAACATAATTTAATTTAATTTAGGAATGAAGCCAACATGAGAGAAAAATTTGAGAAATAAAATATGAGAGATTCATTCATTTGTTCATTCATTCGTTCATTCTCTTTCGGTTTAACCACTTATGTATCAGGAGTCGCCACAGCGGAATGAATCGCCAACTATTCCAGCATTTGTTTTACACAGCGGATGCCCTTCCAGCCGCAACCCAATACTGAAAAACACCCATATACACACTCAGGGGTGCCGCTAGGGGGGGGGGGGGGTATGGGCGAGTTAGGACGATTCTAAGGGCCCCCAGAGATATTACTAGGCGCCCAAACACCATCCCCCATAACACCCACCCCGGTCTTCACTTTCGTCCGCGATATTCCCCTATAGCGCATGTGTTTGGACTGTACGGGAAACCGGAGCACCCAGAGGAAACCCACACCAACACGGGGAGAACATGCAAACTCCACACAGAAACACCAACTGACCCAGCCGGGACTCAGCATCCTTCTTGCTGTGAGGCAACAGTGCTAACCACTGAGCCACTGTGCTGCCCAATCACAATTTAATTTACTTTAATTTAGGAATGAAGGCAACATTAGGAGAGATTTAAACCTCTAATTTTAAGAAAATTTGTGCAAATTGCAAAAACAAACAAACAAAACACACTATACAAAATAGTTATATCTGTCGAATGTAAATGAACAATTATAAGAAAACTTCACAATTTAATTTATTTTAATTTAATTTATTAATTCATTAATTTTCCTTTGGCTTAATTCCTTATTTATCAGGGGTCACACCACAGCCGAACGAATCGCCTAATTTCATTTACTTTCATTTAGGAATATAGCCAACATTAGGAGAGATTTAATTCTCTAATTTTAAGAAAAACAAACTGCAATCAAACAAACAAACAAACAAACAAATAAAAACACACTATGCACACTGTTTTATCTGTCGAATGTTAAAGAACAATTCTAAGAAAACATTCATTCATTCATTTTCCTTCAGCTCAGTCCCTTATCTGGGGTTGCCACAGTGGAATGAACCGCCAATTATTCCAGCATGTTTTACACAGCGGATGCCCTTCCAGCTGCAACCCAGTAATGGGAAACACCCATACACACTCATTCACACACACACACACACACACACACTACAGCCAATTTACTCCATCTTCCCCTATAGCGCATGTGTTTGGACTGTGGCGGAAACCGGAGCACCCGGAGGAAACCCACGCCAACACGGGGAGAACATGCAAACTCCATACAGAAACGCCAACTGACCCAGCCGGGACTCGAACCAGCAACCTTCTTGCTGTGAGGCGATAGTGCTAACCACTGAGCCACCGTTCCACCCCAAAAACCCACACACACTATACAATAATATATTATAATTCATCAGAGTAGCAAGAACCCTAAATGTATGATATCTTCTAAAACAGAGGTAAGCTGTTGTTTTGAGCGGGAACACACACACTACAGCGGGTCTACAAACTTCAGCCATATGATGTGTGTATGATGACAGACAGGACTTTATCATCGTCACATGACTTCATCTGTTAAGAAGCAAACAGAGAACAGTATTGATTATTGAGCGTTTGACTGGATCAGCAGTGAGGAAACACGATTGGCAAACAGTCTGCTTCCATCAAAACATCCTGTTAATGAAGAGCCGGTGTGTGTGTGTCTGTGTGTGTGTGTGTGTGTGTGTGTGTGTGTGTGTGTGTGTGTGTGTGTGTGTGTGTGTGTGTGTGTGGAGTGTTTCGTTAATGAGTAATAACTGATGGAGCACGAGCTTCACTGACAGTCAGTTCAGAACAATCCAGCTGACAGGACGTACACACACACACACACACACACACACACATTATACACCAGAGACATCACACACACACACACACAAAATACACACTCGCACACACACACACACACACACATTACATCTTATACACAAATACACACACACATAAAAACACATATTATTCACAGAGACACACACACTCTCTCTCTCTCTCTGTTTCTGTCTTTCTCTCACACACACACACATACAAAACACTCTGCACACACATGCACTCTCTCCCTCCTTGATTTTCCTTCGACTTAGTCTTTATTTCAGGGGTCGACAACTATTCCAGCATATGCTTTACAGAGCGGATGCTCAGCTGCAACCCAGTACTGGGAAACACCCATACACACTCATTCACACACACATACTCATCCACTACGGCCAATTTAGTTCCATTTAGCATGTGTTTGGACTGTGGGGGAAACCGGAGCACACAGAGGAAACCCACACCAACACGAGGAGAACATGCAAACTCCACACTGAAATGCCAACTGGCCCAGCCGAGACTCAAGCCAGCGACCTTCTTGCTTGGCATCCTTGCACTTATCATGATTTCAACGCAAAATCAGCTAGTTTGTTATAGACAGCGTGACTGAAAGGTTAAAAACACTGAATAAATCCCTCATACGTGTTGATTAGAGCTAAATAGACTTACATAACAAAACCACATCTGTCATCTTTCATTAGTTCAGCAGAAGGAGATGAAGGCAAGATCATAAACAAAAGTCTGTTCTTTTTTCTTACAAAAACATTGTGTGTATGTGTGTGTGTGTGTGTGTGTGTTTGCATTAACTAAATATTAGGCACTGCTTTGGAGAAAAATCTTTAGAAAATAAAAATAAAACGATTTGAATTATTTTCAGGTTGACTTAATATAAATTAATATATATATAAAAAATTAAATATTTATTTATTTATTTGTTGTATTATATTTTAGTATTATAATAATTTAATGACACATTTATTTATATATTTATACTGGCTTTTCCCTCATTGTTTTCACCCCTGGCTTTAATAAAAATGTTTATTGTAACTTAAAATAAAATAAAATAAAATAAAATAAAATAAAATAAAATAAAATAAAATAAAAAAGTAAAAAAATAAAATAATAATTAAAAAATAAAATAAAATAAAATACAAAAATAAATCAAATAAAGCAAAATAAAATAAAAATTGTATTAAAAATTTAATAAAATAAAACATTTAATAAAAAATAAAACATTTAATGAAAAATAAAAAGTAAAATAAATAAAAATATATAATTTAATAAATACATAAAAAACTAAATAAAAAATATAAAATAAATAAGTAAATAAAAAACAGAAACATGTAAACTTTGATAAATAAAACAAAATAAAATAAAATAATAGAAAATGAAATACATTTTTTTTGAATAAATAAAAATTTAACAAAATAAAACAAAATAAAATATAAATAACATAAAAATAAATAAAATAAAAATAAATAAAATGAAAATAAAATAAAAACAAAAATAAATAAAATATAGTAAAATAAAATACAATTAGGATTAAAAAAAATAAATAAATAAAATTAAAAATAATAAAAATAAAATAAAATAAAAAATTTTAATAAAAAATTAAATTAAAATAAAAAAGTAAAATAAAAAAAGTTTTAATAAAAATTAATAAACAAAATATAATTAAATAAATACATTAAAACCAAATAAAAATATATATATAAAATAAATAAGTAAATAAAAAAAGAAACGTGTAAACTTTGATTTCAAGTGGACTTTAGCTTCATCATACAATTCATATCTAGGACACAGATTATGAAAATCAATATTACAAATAAAGCACATATTTCTAAATGTACAGGAATGTAGTTCAGGAATTACAAAAGGACAAAAGGGTAGAGGGTAAAGGCGGGCAAACAGTGGGCAAAAATAAACATGCATCAATGCATTTAATAGTTATGAGGTTTCCTGGAAAGGTTGGAAAAAATCAGCATGAAGAAGAGGAGAATAATTATTAAAACCACAACAAAAACATTATTATGATGAAATAAAGAGTGAGGTTTGTTCCTTTCTACAACCAGTAATGCTGCTGGACACACAATGGAGGCTGTGTGCAGTTTATTTGCTTAGTTTCATGAACATTTTCTTTTAATCAATCATGTGCTGAATATTTCTGCATTGAGTCTGAGGTTAATAATTAGCAGGATGTAAAATATCAGAGGGGAATTGTAGGATTGGAAGAATGAGTTGGATTTATATAAATTTACATTTAAAAATATTAGGTACACCTGTCCAACTGCTCGTTAACGCAAATTTCTAATCAGCCAATCACATGGCAGCGACTCAATGCATTTAGGCATGTAGACATGGTCAAGACGATCTGCTGCAGTTCAAAGCGAGCATCAGAATGGGGAAGAAAGGGGATTTAAGTGACTTTGAACGTGGCATGGTTGTTGGTGCCAGACGGGCTGATCTGAGTATTTCAGAATCTGCTGATCTACTGGGATTTTCACGCACAACCATCTCTAGGGTTTACAGAGAATGATCAGACAAAGAGGAAATATCCAGTGAGCGGCAGTTCTGTGGGCGCAAATGCCTTGTTGATGCCAGAGGAGAATGGCCAGACTGGTTCCAGCTGATAGAAAGGCAACAGTAACTCAAATAAGCACTCGTTACAACCGAGGTCTGCAGAAGAGCATCTCTGAACACACAACACGTCCAACCTTGAGGCAGATGGGCTACAGCAGCAGAAGACCACACCGGGTGCCACTCCTGTCAGCTAAGAACAGGAAACTGAGGCTACAATTCACACAGGCTCACCAAAACTGGACAAGAGAAGATTGGAGAAATGTTGCCTGGTCTGATGAGTCTCCATTTCTGCTGCCACATTCGGATGGTCGGGTCAGAATTTGGCCTCAACAACATGAAAGCATGGATCCATCCTGCCTTGTATCAACGGTTCTGGTGGTGGTGGTGTAATGGTGTGGGGGATATTTTCTTGGCACACTTTGGGTCCATTAGTACCAACTGAGCATGGTGTCAACGCCACAGCCTACCTGAGTATTGTTGCTGACCATGTCCATCCCTTTATGACCACAGTGTCTCCATCTTCTGATGGCTACTTCCAGCAGGATAACGCACCATGTCATAAAGCACCAATCATCTCAGACTGATTTCTTGAACATGACGATGAGTTCACTGTACTCAAATGGCCTCCAAAGTCACCAGAGCTCAATCCAATAGAGCACCTTTGGGATGTGGTGGAACGGGAGATTGGCATCATGGATGTGCAGCCGACAAATCTGCAGCAACTGCGTGATGCTATCATGTCAATATGGAGCAAAATCTCTGAGGAATATTTCCAGTAGCTTGTTGAATCTCTGTCATGAAGGATTAAGGCAGATCTGAAGGCAAAAGGGGTCCAACCCGGTACTAGTAAGGTGTACCTAATAAAGTGGCCAGTGAGTGTATATGTGTCGCTGTGGTGACCCCAGATTAATAAAGAGACTAAGCCGAAAAGAAAATGAATAACTGAATAATATGTGCCCATTAAAGTAAACAAATTTCCTATATATATTTTATGTTATGTTTGTTGAGAGGAAAGTAATAAATAATATAGACATACATAGATGATATAGCTATAGATGACATAGACAAACCAATATTAAACTTACATTTCGATGTAAAATCAGATAAGATAGAGAAGTCAAACCAAAACGTTTTACCATGGGGGCATTTGATGATCAATACTTGAGTTACAAAAGACACAATTTTAATCAGGATTACCAAATTTAGATGTAAATATTAGGCTCGTTTGAGGTGGCCAAAATCTGCGCAGAATCGATCACCGGTGATCACCGCAAGATGCATGCCGGTTAGAAATGTGTCCGAGTTGCGTCCGCCTCGCTCTGATGTCACGCTGACGTGCGCCAAAAAACTCTCGCGATCGCGAGGCGGAAACCTCGGATTGAGCAGTCGGCAGCAGTTGCTCTCCAAAGACTGCGCCCACTAAAAGCATCATGGGAAACGGCTGGCTGACGACACAGCTGAATGCTCATTGGATGAGACTGACTAACTACACGTTATTCTCTATCTTGTTTTTAGTAAGGTTTATCCTGGCTTTGTTGTATACCTTTTTTGTATTTTTGTTGATAATTCAAAAAAAAGTCATAAAGAGCATTACATATGGTTATTTATTTAGATTTACACGCAAACAAAAACAAAACACACCTTTGTAAAAACCTAATGTGACCTATCTAACATAACTAAATGTTAGATATAAATAATTAGGATGTGCATGTGCTGTATTTTATTTCTCTCTCAGTTTAAAGTCCTGTTTGTTGTCATTTTCACTATTTGTGTGAGTTTTGTATTGTAATTGTTGTGCAACGTTATTCCATGAAAGTTAATCCAATACGTACATACATGCATACATACAAAGGTAATCAGACTGTTTTGCTATTATGCCTCATCTTTGTGTGGTTTCATAAGTGAAAGGGGTGTAGTAAACAAAACAAAACACACACACACACACACACACACACACAAACACACACATATATGTGAAGTCAAAAGTTATGTTTAATAGATCAAGAACATTTTCCCAGTATTTCCTACAGCCTATAGTTTTTATTCTGGAGAAAGTCTTAGGCTGTTTATTTTAGTCTGGCTGGCGTAAAAGCTGTTTATAGGCCTAATAAACATGTCAATATATTTAGCCCCTTTAGAATTTATTTATGTTTGCAGAACAAACCACTGTTGTCCAATGGCTTTCCTCATTTATCTTTAACATAATTAATCTATAGTTAACTCTTTAAATTGCACTTTAGGCTGAATACTAGTATCTTGCAAAAAACTAGTAAAATATTATGTAAAATATATAATGTAATACTGTCATAATGGCAAAGACTAGAGAAATGAGGTAGTAGAAATTAGTTTATAAAACTGCTGAAAACAAAATCTGTTAAACAGCATTTTACATATTTGATGCAATACCATTTTTTAAACTTCACAAGAGGGCTTATAATTTTGTCTTTAGTTGTATTTCCCTTTATACCTTCTAATGCCCTCTATAGAACGTCTGAAAGGACTATAGAAATGGACCACTTGTTCAATAAAATGGCAAATTCTATAGGGACATTCAAATAAACAAACATTAGTCATGACCTGTCACTCAAAAACATCCTGCTATAGCTACTTAATTTATAATGTAGCCAAATGAGATTTCTTGAAAGCTTTCTTGCTGTATTAGCTGTTTATTTTGACATTCTTTTAACATTTACCACTGTTAAATATACAGATTTATATTTTAAATAAACCTTTTTAAGTAATGAGCTGTTCATCTTCTGTGATTGTAACCATCTTTTTGTAAAAACAGTGATATTTTAATTGCATCCACTCCCACATATAAAAATACTACAGTAATTTAGAGGAATACTATAGTGTTTTTGAACCATATTATAAAAATAGCCTATTTAAATTCTATAGTTGCTCTGGTATCACAACAACTATAAACATAACCCAATACTGAAAAAAACATGCTCAAAAACACTAGAATATTTACTATAAATCACCAAAGTATATTTTATTGAGGTCATTCGTCCGCGATAGAAAACGCGAACGCGATTTCCACCACTAGTGACGTTTCTAGGCGGCAAAACAGCGAGATTCGGGAGGTGTCCGACTTCTGATGTATTTTTTGAGCCCTCCTCTTACTGCAGCCGCTTGCTCTCGTCTACATTGCAGTCAAGGCGAGGCGCACCTCAAACGAGCCTATTATTAATACACTTCTATCATGACGTCGTTTATACAGTGACGCAGACGCGGGTTGATGACGTGAGGTTCTCCGTGAAAACATGGCGGCTGCTGAACCGGTGGTGGAGGAGGCTGAAGATTATTCCTTTTTGCCAATTATTCACGACGTCATAAAATGGTAAGAACTTAATATTTATTCGTCTTACGCCTGACTTCAATGCATGCGTACATCAAGACGCCGATTTCAATAAATAAGCGGATATTTCAGAGTCTCGTCAGGGGTGGCGATGGATAAATGTAAACAACTGATCTAATTCGCTCGGGGACCAAAGCAACAAAGCGAATTTGAGTCATGAAAACATTTGATTTCCAACATATATCAGCACATTCAGCATCTAATGTCAAGCTGTCAGATATCACGTGATTTCATAGGTAACGTTACAGTGCTGAACGTAGATCAGTCACAGTAATGATAAATATATGATAACACTTTCATCATATACGGCTAAAGTTGGTTTTATATTCACACATTCAGACTTTCTCCTTAATAATATAATTTCAGAAAAGTATTGAACATTCTTAATAGGGAAATCATATTAGCAGCCAATGACTATCAAAGTACAACATTGTTTACAGTCAATTAGATAGTGCTAATGTTGTTTTGAAGTCATACTTGCATGCTAATTCCGATCGAATATTCAAAGTAACATGATAAACAACATAGAGACTTCTAAATGAACGAGTGTGCAAATATTAAACCAACTTTACCTCTGTATGACTATCAAAGTACCATATATATACGCTAGATATTGCATACGGAGACTGAGCATGCGTCAATAGTGCCGCCACATTTGTACAGTGCTTCCAGGACAAATGTCATTCAACCGCACTAGTCAAGACCAAAGCCAATGTGAAGATGCTGGACTTTAGCGCTGTGTACGGGTGTAGTAACGAAGAAACAGTATAAATGCAGAACATTTTATAGGTAAGATTTAGGCCCAATCCCAATTCTATTTTTGTACCCCTACCCCTTCCCCTTGGCCCTTACAACCAAGGGGAAGGGCTTCAAAACTTACCCCTAAGAATTGGGACAGCACTTCAACACCTGCACACGTCATCATATGTCATCGCGATCTCTTGCTTCATATGAGATCAGACGATCGCGACTGCTGTAGTTATTCCAGTTGGGTTATTTTGTGGTGTTTATCTTCAGGAAATCACTGAAGGCATATATTATGTTATCATAACGATCTAATGTGGCAATAAGATCGTAACTGTACTGTGTATTTACACAGTGGCCATAGTCATCTATGTAAACGCACTAAAACAACATTAACATTATAGCAGACACTGTAAAAAGCTCATTTTCAGCCACTAGACTGCTCTGACAGGGTGTTCGAGTGTTATCGAGTGACAGAATGTTGTAGGACTGCTGTACAGGAGTTATTATTAGGGATTATAGATCGCCAAATTTAGCGTTTTTTTTAAAAAGCATGACGGTAAAACATGAACGCGGTTATGAATATAATATAACATGTGTTTGTTTGTCGTAAAAATTCGTAATAATGACAAAAAATACTAATTTGTGGATCTCCTTACTTCCGGGTTCAGCAATACTGCCGTTGTGGCAGGTGTATTCTGGGAAATATTCTTACCCCTCCGTTTCAAGTGTGCTCCTGAAAAATCTTCGTTCGAAGGGGTGTATACCCCTTGCCCTTAGCCCTACGCCTTCAAGCTAAAGAGAACTGGGACACCCCTACCCCTTGGCGGGCACGCGCAAAACGAGGGGTAGGGGTAAGGGGAAGGGCTAAGGGGTAGAATTGGGATTGGGCCTTAGTTTTTATATGTTACGAACTTTTGTGCTCAACAAGTAACGTTATTGATGATAATAAATCACTTACTGCACTGACCATAAGGCAAAGTAGCACTAACTCGCACTAAATACTCAGCTTATGCCAGTTCTTTTGAATAAAATAAGCAAACAATGAAAAAGAAATATGACAACAAGATAATAAGAAATATTATATCTAGAGAAATAAGTCTGTAAAATAACAGAAAATGTGCTGCAGTTTATTACAAGGTTTTTGTAGTGTAATATACAACACCAACCCATACAATATAGCACTGCAAACTATTAAACATCTTCATAAAAGTCACTTTTTACAACTTATCATGGGTAAAAGTTGTTGGAAGAAAGATCAAGATCCCAAAATGCAATTCAAAAGCAGAAATAATTGAGGAAAAAAAAAAAATAATGAATCACAAAATGAACAAAACTGCTAATTTACGGCTATTTTGACAGTGTGTGCAGCCCTACTACCGCCCCGCTCTTATTAACAGTATGTATGTTGTGTTCACCTGTCCACAGCATGGATAAAGACAGTCCAGACGTCCATCAGGAGCTGAACAAGCTGAAGACGAAGATCCAGGAGGCCCCGCGAGCAGATCTCCAGCATGCCAGGCATCGACATGAGTCCGGCGGTGCAGGAGAATAAACTGCAAACGCTCCGGGAACAGGTCCAGACCAAGAACCAGCTCCTGCAGAAATACAAGAGCCTGTGCATGTTTGACATCCCCAAACCATCCTGATGTCCAGCATGAACCTGCAGACAGAGTTTAATGTCATGACACTCTCTCACCAGTGGGGGCGACACTCACTCACTCCCTCACATGTATTTTTTTGTACATATTATTTGCTTTTACTTTGGATATAGCATTCAAATTAGTGTGTGCATTTTGTATGCTTTACCTTTGTGCATTAAATTTATGAAACCACCTTTTTTAATAGAGGTTTCTAGTAGCATTTCCCACATGAAGCATACTACACTCTCAGAAATAAAGGTACAACATCTGTCAATGGGGCAGTTTTGTTCCTAAAGGTACATATTAATTACTAAAAAAGTACAAATGTGTACCTCAAAGATACAAAAGTAATCCTTTTTTGTATATATTATTCACTTTTACTTTGGATATAGCATTCAAACTTTTACTTGGTGCATTAAATTTATTAAACCACCTTTTTTAATAGAGGTTTTTAGTTGCATTTTCATAGTGTATTATACTATATATATTATTGTATTTACAACACTTACTGAATGCTACAGCATACTGTGGTATTAACTAAAGTGAACTAATAAGCTGTTGTCACTTTAGTTTTTACTACAGTAAACTGGGGTGTATTACAGTATAATATAAGCTATAGTTGAAGATGACTACAGCATTGGGTCAATTGTTGTTTATATTACTATAGTTGTGGTGTTAACATAACAACTATAAAAATACCACAACAGATTAATTCAATTATTTTAGGCAAAGCAAGTTTATTAACAAGCACATCGCATACACAATAGTAATTAAAAGGGCTTTACATAAGTATAATAATACAGGTATAATACAAATCATTAATACCCTATTTTACTATACTATGGTGCATAACACATTAAAGTGTTTACTATAAATTCCTATAGTATTTTTTTGGTGAACTGAAACAATATCTGCTCATTTTCAAGCCTTATGAGTGAGTATAATAATAATTCCTTACATTTATATAGCGCTTTTCTGGGCGCTCAAAGCGCTTTACACATAGCGGGGAATCTCCTCATCCACCACCAGTGTGCAGCATCCACCTGGATGACACGACGGCAGCCATATTACACCAGACCACACACCAGCTAATTGGTGGAGAGGAGACAGAGTGATTAAGCCAATTATGATATGGGGATGGTTAGGATTGGCCATGATGGACAGAGGCCAGTGGGCAGATTTGGCCAGGGTGCCGGGGTTTAACCCCTACTCTATTTCGAAGGACATCCTGGGATTTTTAATGACCACAGAGAGTCGGGACCTCGGTTTAAAGTCTCATCCGAAAGACGGCGCTCACTGAGCAGTATAGAGTCCCCGTCACTATACTGGACATTAGGACCCACACAGACCGCAGGTTGGGCGCCCCCTGCTGGCCTCACTAACACCACTTCCGGCAGCAACCTAGCATCCAGGTACTGACCGGGCGCAGCCCTGCTTAGCTTCAGTGGGCAACCATGTGAGAGTTGCAGAGAGCTAGTATAAATAAAAGAGGTTTTGCTTTATGTCATAGAAAAGACGAGGATTTAGTTGAAATATTTATTTAGGGTTTAAGCTGATGCCTAATGTGTATTTTAATGTACACCGACTGGAGCTTCATTCCAAGCAATTACAAATTAGTCATTACATTTCTTGGCACCAGTTGTGTGCACAACATACATCGTTGTTGTTATACAGTTTTTAGGTTTATCTGGAATATTTATATGTGTAATAGTTTGAGGAAAGGTATTATCAGATTGTTGCAGATCTGAAGTACAAGTAAATGTACAAGTAAATGTGTTTTTGATTTTGATGCTGCAAGTTGGCATGAAAAACATGATTGTGTCAAGCAACAATACTGGGTCCTTATTAAGACTTGAGTCATTTTCATTTGACCTAACAAGGCGTGTGCACAAACAAAAGACAATTTGTGCATCCTATATTGTCAAACTTAAACCATATCTAGTAGGGCTGCACAATATATCAATTCTCAACGTACACATCCACAATAATCACATCGCGTAAATGCAATATGCATGTAATTTTCACATTTACATACAAACCAAACTGTTCATTTCACTTTTATCTTGGCTCTATTGCATTAATCTATGCTTGTAATTTGTTTATTACATGTTATCCACGATTCACTGCCATACAGAATCATCCCAATCAATCTAAAATGAACACATTTGATAACACTTTAGGAACAAATTCTCATTATTGCTTATTAGCATGCATGTTATTGAGATATTGGCTGCTTATTAGTACTTATAATTAGCATGATCTTATTCTACATCCCTAACCCAATACCTAAACTACCTTAAGATCTATTAAGGAGCTAATTAGGAGTTTATTGAAGCAAGAGTTAGTTTGCTAATCGCAAGAATTGAACCTTAAAATGACAATAAATCCTTTCCAAATAGTGATATTCGATCATTTGGTGAAATTGTTTAGATACAGTATATCGCGATATATATAATCGCAGATAATAAAATATGGCAATATTCAATTTTTTCAATATCGTGCAGCCCTAATATCTAGAATATTTACACTTCAGAGTAAACTGGTTTCAGAGACAATACACTCAAATAATGACTTTTGCTGCTTGTTTCAACTCATTTTAATTAAGTATTTTGAACGACACAATTCTAAAGGGTTTTTTTAGGGGTAATTTAATTGTTTTATGGTTAATCCACTTAAATTCACAATAGAAACAATTAAGTTAACCTAATCAGTTTGTGTTGGGATAACATGAGGGAATTGTGTGGAACCCAGCATTTTTTACAGTGTATGAGGTTTTATTTCAAGCCATAATAGATCAATTTGATTTAGATGCTGCAAGTTGGCATGAAAAACATTAATCTATGCTTGTAATTTGTTTATTACATGTTATCCATGATTCACTGCCATACAGAATCATCCCAATCAATCTAAAATTAACACATTTGATAATACTTTAGGGACCAATTCTCATTATTGCTTATTAGCATGCATGTTATTGAGATATTGGCTGCTTATTAGTACTTATAAACTACATAATCGCATTGATCTTATTCTACATCCCTAACCCAATACCTAAACTACCTTAATATCTATTAAGGTTATATCTATTATCTATTATTGAAGCAAAAGTCAGTTTGCTAATAGCAAGAATTGAACCTTAAAATAAAGTGTGACTATAAATCCTTTCCAAATAGTGTTATTTGATTATTTGGTGAAGTATATCGCAATATATATATATAAAATCGCAGAAAATAAAATATGGCAATGTCCAATTGTTCCAACATCGAGCAGCCCTAATATCTAGAATATTTGCACTTAAGAGTAAACTGGTTTAATTTCAAGCCATAATGGATAAATTATGGCTATTTTTGCTTGCCGTCAAGTGTGTACACAAATATTCCCTATAGGTATGTGCAAGGATATACAGTTGCAATCAGAATTATTCAACCCCCTGATTTATTAGCCCCCCTGTTTATTTTTTCCCCAATTTCTGTTTAACGGAGAGAATTTTTTTTCAACACATTTCTAAATATAATAGTTTTAATAACTCATCTCTAATAACTGATTTATTTTATCTTTGTCATGATGACAGTAAATAATATTTGACTAGATATTTTTCAAGACACTTCTATACAGCTTAAAGTGACATTTAAAGGCTTAACTAGGTTAATTAGGTTAACTAGGCAGGTTAGGGTAATTAGGCAAGTTATTGTATAATGATGGATTGTTCTGGAGACTATTGAAAAAATATATAGCTTAAAGGGGCTAATAATATTGTCCTTAAAATGGGTTTTAAAAAATTAAAAACTGCTTTTATTCTAGCCGAAATAAAACAAATAAGACTTTTTCCAGAAGAAAAAATATTATCAGACATACTGTGAAAATTTCCTTGCTCTGTTAAACATAATTTGGGAAATATTTAAAAAAGAAAAAAAAATTCAAAGGGGGGCGAATAATTCTGATTGCAACTGTACCTTGGAGTATTGATACTTGATTTAGTTGGAAGCTTGCCGATGGATATTAAACAGATGGAAACCATATTTGGTCTTCAATATTGGGCCTTCATCTTTCAAGACATGATAAATTACTGTCTTGTGTTAAATGAAATTACTGTATGTGTGCAGATACACTTTCTGTTAACATTTCCAGCATACAGTTGCAATCAGAATTATTAGCACCCCTTTAAAATTTTTCCTTTTTAATTATTTCCCAAATGATGTTTAACAGAGCAAGGAGATTTTCACAGTATTTCCTATAATATTTTTTTCTTTTGGAGAAAGTCTCATTTGTTTTATTTTGGCTAGAATAAAAGCAGTTTTAAATTTTTTAAACACCATTTTAAGGTCAATATTATTAGCCCCTTTAAGCTGTATTTTTTTTTCATTAGTCTGCAGAACAAACCATCATTATACATTAACTTGCCTAATTACCCTAACCTGCCTAGTTACCCTAATTAAGCCTTTAAATGTCACTTTAAGCTGTATAGAACTGTCTTGAAAAATATCTAGTCAAATATTATTTACTGTCATCATGGCAAAGATAAAATAAATCAGTTATTAGAGATGAGTTATTAACACTATTATGTTTAGAAACGTGTTGAAAAAAATCTGCTCTCCGTTAAACAGAAATTTTGGGAAAAAATAAACAGGGGGGGGGGCTAATAATTCTGTTTGCAACTGTATATAGAATATTTTTAGCTTAACTTCACTAAAATTATTCGTAATAATTATATTTTTCTGTTGTTATGAGCTTAATAATAATATTATTATTATACACATATATTGCTTCAAGCTACTAAAATGTCTTTTGTTAAACTGCGCAGTTGAATTATTAACATCAAAAGTCGACAGAGCAAAGCTCAAGGTAGCCTATAATGTAATTCATAATAACTGTTAATTAATTGATATTGATTTAGTGTTTCAAATTACGTGTTTAAGCTAAAGTTATGCCATGCCATTGTAGATAAATACTGTTTTGCATTTAGGATGACTGAAGTTTTAAAGCATATAAATAAAATATTTTAATTTACACGAACCTGCATTTTTAATATGCTCAAAGCATGCTATAGTAGATACACAAGGCGTTTTTCTGGCGTCAAATGTGTGCAAATTATACAAAAGAATAAGAAAAAATCCCAAAAGGTATTTTCAGAGATCTTCTGTTTACAAACACATTGCAAAAGTAACGAGGAGACGTGCATATTCTTGACAAATGTTTTTTTATTTCTCTTTTTCCAAGAGTTGAGTTCAACAGTGACATCTAGAAGAATAAATATACATTCAATCAACAATATAAAATTGTTCTGCATTTAAAACATTCAAGTTCTTTTACTTAAATAAAAATGTAAACAGCTGACATCTCAACTCCCGTTCTCCGCTTCAGCACTCAAAAAGGCAGATGTTTTAACAAAGCACATTTTTAAGCATGGAGTCGACAACTCTTATAAGCCACAGTATTATCATCATCACAGAGGCGCCTCTGGCTGAACAGAACAAAGTGTGTATTATTCTGTACAGGAGATCTCGCAAGCATAACATGCGCTTTTCCACGAGGCTGAGAGCTCAAGCCGATGACTGTTTCTTTAGGACGCAATGGATCCTGTCGGAGTCACCGCAATACAGGCACCGCAAGTGTACCGTGTGCATCTATACTGACCGCAAGGGGCTTCAGATGGATCATTTTAGCTGATAATACACCTTTCTTTATCCTTAGTCTGTCCACCTCCTATCGCTTTTTCTTTGATGTACATTAAGTCACTGTGCACGCTCGGGCGGCGCGCAAAAGGCGCAACAACGCCGTACGCGTCACCGTCTTTAACCTTCTTGTTCTTCAGAGACTTTTTATGCAGGATGTCACAGTACTGCACGGATACTTTGCGATGGAGATCAGGGCTCATCTCATTAGGCAGTTTGGCGAGCGTAAAGAGTCTCTGGAACATCTGATCCACGTTCGTGTTCTTTTTAGCGGAGATCTCGAAGTACGCGCATTGCTCGTCTCCGGCGATCAGCTGCTCGATCTCGTCGCGCTGAACTTCTCGGTAAAACTCTCGGTCGCCCTTGTTCCCGCAGATCACCAGAGGCACGTCCACGTTCTCTTTGGTCTTGTTTTTAAGGCAGGATTTGGTCTCGTAGATCTGCTGCTTCAGACGCTGCACCTCGTGGAAAGACTCGCGATTGTCCAAACTGAACACCAGGATGAAAACATCACCTGTAGGGGAGAATCATTTAAGAGCATGGTCAGAAATCTTGCGTTTAGTCAGTGTTTGATGTGTCAATCATCAATGCATATATAAAAGTGGAGAGTTTCAGATGCAAAATCCTACAAGTGGCATTATATTTATTTCTAAAATGAGCCTATATCAAATGTTTATGTTCAGCTTTTTCACTTTAAACGCAATGGAAAAAGCCTATTATTTTGCTTAAAGCTAAAATCACTCAAGAACATTTTAGATTACATTTTTTTATTGCATCTAAACTCTCCATAAATGTATGAAATGATATTTACCGGTCAAAATAGACAGTCTCCGCATAGCTGGGAATGGATGGTTCCCTGAAGTATCCAAAATATCCAGCTGATACACATCTCCTTTAATGCTGTAGAGTTTCCTATGAAAGTCCTCAATGGTCGGCGTGTACTGCTCCTCAAAGCGTCCGTTCAGAAAGCGCGACACGATCGCCGTTTTCCCGACTTTGGTGGACCCGAGGATCACCATCCGGTAGCAGTTTTTCGCCGGGATGTCAAACTCGTTTTCCGACGGACTCATTTTCTTGATCATGATTTGTTTGGGGTGTGTGTTGTTGCGAGCAGGACAGGTGAAGGATAGATCTGGTGGCTTCGGAGCCTCTGAAGGTTTTGGGGATGGACAGCGGCTATTTAAAGGCGAGCGCGCTCCTCCTCCTCCTGCGTCAGATTGTGTGGATCAGCGCGCGCGCACGGGGTTTGTGCTTTCTGGTGCAGTTAATACCAGGAAAGTGTACTGAGAGGACACGTACTTTCACGTCGTGTATCAGATTCCCTACTGTACATTATTTTAAGAAAACAACCTGTCGAGATATACTGGAAAGTGTTGCACTGTAAAACAAAGAATTAAGGCGTGTAAACGGATTTTTGGAATATATATATATATATATATATATATATATATATATATATATATATATATATATATAATTTTTTTTTTCTTCAAAAATCCATATACAGATATATTTATAGATATAGTTATAGATATATATATATATATATATATATATATATATATATATATATATATATATATATATATATATATATATATATATACTATCGGAAGGATTTTTAAATGTTTTAAAATCAGCTTCTCCTGCTCACCAAGGCGCATTTATTTAATCAAAAATACAGTACAAATTGTAAAATTGTGAAATGTTATTGTGCTATAAAATAACTGTTCAAAAGTAGATTATAATTTAATTTAATCATTTATTCCAGTGATTTAAAGATCATTTTTCATCTTCATTACTCCAGTCTTCAGTCACATGATCCTTCAGAAATCACTCTAATATGAATTATTATTATTATTATTATTATTATTATTAATGGTAATAGTAATAAAAGCATGACTGGAGTAATATATTTGACAATTTAACAATTTTTTTACATTTAATAAATGCCGCCTTGATGAACAGAATAATTTTATTAAAAATAATAAAACTGACCCCAAACTTTTGCCCGGTGTATATATACACTATAAAACCCAAAAAGTAAAGGTAACTCAAACCGTTTGAGGAAACCGATTGCAACAAACCATTTAAGTTCAAAAACTAATCCTAATGAGTACTGTGAACTTAATCCATTTAAGTAAACAAAGCAATTTGAGCACAATAAAACCCAATAGATGAAGAGAACTCAAACCAACTGAGTACTGTTAAACCCAATAAGTTAAGGCAACTCAAACCGTTTGAGGAAACCGATTGCTACAAACCATTTGAGTTAAAAAAAACTAATCCTAATGAGTACTGTGAACTTAATCCATTTAAGTTGAAGTAATGAGGCATTTAATTAACTCATTATCTTCAACACTGAGTTCAAAACTCTTTTCAAATGAGTAGAATTAACTTTCAGTAGATTTTGAGTTAACTACACTCATTTCATTTCATTTGGTAAAGTTGACTGTTGGGTTTTACAGTGTATATATGGTGTTTATTCAAACTGCTTATTTAAAACGAGCTGAATCAACACAGTTCTTGAGTTCTTGAGCTGAAGTCTCTGAGTTTTTTGGGGCGACAACTTAATTGTTTTATGTTCAATCAAAACTAATAAGGTAACTTAATTTCTTCATGTTGTCTCAACACATATCGATTGTGTGGAACCCAGCATACAGTGTATACTCAAAAATTATTTTTGCTGCTTATTCAAACTACTTAATTAAAATGAGCTGATTAAACACAATTCTTGACTATTTTGGGGGGATTATTTATTGTTTTATGTTTAATCCAGCCTGATCTCACGAGGAAACGTAAGTATTTTACGTTTTGTCAGTTTAGTGGCTAATTCGTACGAATTCGTACGAGTTCAGTCGTACGAAAATGTACGATTTTAAAAAGGAGGCGTGGCACCTAACCCCACCCCTAACCCCAACCGTCATTGGGTGATGGGCAAATCGTACTAATTTGTACGAATTAGATCGTACGAATTCATACGAATTAGCCACTAATCAAAAAGTTACGAATTGGCCGTGAGATAGCGTTGGTTTAATCCACTTAAATTAGGAAAAACAGTTCAGTTAACTTAATTTTTGTTGGGACAACATGAATGAAGCGTGGAACACATTTATTATAGTGTACGCTTTGCAAGAAAAATATGTATGTGTTATTTGTCGATTGTTTGTGCACTGTAAAACCCAAAAGTCAACTTTATCAAATGAAATGAGTGTAGTTAACTCAAAATTTACTAAAAGTTAATTCTACTCATTTGAAAAGAGTTTTGAACTCAGTGTTGAAGATAATGAGTTAATTAAATGCCTCATTACTTCAACTTGAATGGAGTAAGTTCACAGTACTCATATAAATTAGTTTTTTTTTAACTCAAATGGTTTGTAGCAATCGGTTTCCTCAAACGGTTTGAGTTGCCTTAACTCGTTGGGTTTTACAGTACTCAGTTGGTTTGAGTTCTCTTCATCTATTGGGTTTTATTGTGCTCAAATTACTTCATTTACTCAAATGGATTAAGTTCACAGTACTCATTAGGATTAGTTTTTGAACTTAAATGGTTTGTTGCAATCGGTTTCCTCAAACGGTTTGAGTTACCTTTACTTATTGGGTTTTACAGTGTAATAATAATAACACTAATAGTAGTAATAATAATAATAATAGAAATAATAATAATAATAATAATAAAAGACAAAGTGACTAAATATCTAATTAAAATGAAAATAACTAAATATAACAACTATATATTTAATAATAATAATAATAACAATAAATATTATTAAAAATATAATAATAATAACAATATAATAAAACTTAAATGGATTAAGTTCACAGTACTCATTAGGATTAGTTTTTGAACTTAAATGGTTTGTTGCAATCGGTTTACTGAAACGGTTTGAGTTACCTTAACAGTGTAATAATAATAACAACACTAATAGTAGTAATAATAATAATAATAATAATAATAATAATAACAACAGACAATATTACTAAATATCTAATTAAAATGAAAACAACAAAACATCCCAACTATATATTTAATAATAATAATAATAATAAATATTATTAATAATATAACAGTAATAACAATATAATAAAACTTTAATGGATTAAGTTCACAGTACTCATTAGGATTAGTTTTTGAAATTAAATGGTTTGTTGCAATCGGTTTACTCAAATGGTTTGAGTTGCCTTAACTTATTGGGCTTTACAGTGTGTAATCTTAATCTGCATGTTAAAATTGGCCTATTTTGCACTTAAGGATTATGCGTTTATTATTTTTAAAGGTATACACTGTACAAAAAATCCTGGTTGCCTTCAATTTTTAAGCTGAATCAAATTAACCTTATGAGTCCATTGAACTTATATTATGTTAAACTGACTTAAAACAGCTTTAAAATTAAGTTAGAACATGATTAACTTAGTTTAATAAGTTACAACGGCCTAAAACATGCTGTCATGACTAATTGATCATATAAGTTTTTACAGAGTACGCTATTTTCCACCCAAATATAAATATTCTGTTATCATTCTCTCCCCTCACTTGTTGCAAAACTGTTTGACAAAAGACATTTCAAAGAAGTTGAAAACAATTGACTTCTAGATAAGTATATTTCCAACTATGCAAGTCAATGGTTTCCTCCAGATATCATATGTTGTGTTCAACAGAAGGCAGAAAGGTTTATGATCACTTGAGAGTGACTAAAATTTCATTTTTGGGTGAACTGCCCCTTTAAGAAAAACAGGAATCTTCCTAATTCACAGAATCCTCAGCATGAGCCTATATAGGTTTCATTTTATTGCCTGATTATGTACACACACACACTCACACTGTTTTATGCTAATATTTAGTCTGCATTTAGTGTTATTGTTGTACACACATAAGAGGCTTATTTTGATTATGTATTATTACGTTTCACAGTAACAACTTGCTGAAATGTAGGACAGCAGGATTAATATCGCTGTTTTTTATTCCTGTCATGCTCTTTAACCTCTGTGTCTTTAAAGTGCAGTGTAATGATGGCGTTAATGTTGTACTCATTCTGGTTAATGTTAATGTTTACACGCGGGAACGGAAAGAGACGCGCCGTTTGCGGCGTTATTAGTCGTTAGTGTTTAACAGCTCCTGAATTGATAACTGGAATGAATTTGATCCGGGTGTGTGCGTCAGGAGTAAACAAAAATATCATAAATGAGTTCACCGTGCTCCAGCGTGTGTTTTCTAAGCAGAAACGCGAGACCTCAGAGCTCCTCCACACAGCGGCGCAAGTGTTGACCTTTTATACCAGAGCGCGCGCGCGCTCCAGAGTGCTGCATTCTGATTGGCTGACGGACAGACGTTATGAATATTCAAATTCTTGATCTTATTGTGATTGAGCATGTTAAGACATTTTAAAAAGCTTTTCATAGCTTAAGTTTGGTGCTGTATATTGCGCTGCAAAGACCTTGTAGTTAAACTGACAGTACATTTGCTGTTATTTTACAGACCTATTTCTCTAGATGTTATTTCTTATATTATGTCAAACAACTAAAATGTTAATAAAAGTCACTTTGTTAAACTGTAGAACACAGAAGACATAGACATAAAGACATATAAGTCAAAATAAATACACTAAAATGGGTTTCTTACTATTTAAACCAAGAAGCATTTAAAGTAAAACTAATTTAATATTTTGTTTTCAGAAATAATAAGTCAAAATTAAGCTTGTTTTATCCTAAAATAAGCAAAATAATCTGGCAATGGTGTAATAACAATGGTGATTATGTTACTTATCCCCTCGGCAGATTATCATGCTTGTTTGAAGGAAAAACTCAATTTAATTTGGACTTATTTATGAAAATAAAGTATAATTTTTTACTTAGGAAAAGCTTTCCTAAGAGTCTTTAGATGTCTGGACTAGACACAAGACAAAGTCTCCAAACAAGAAAAGCATTTGTTTCTCAGTGTACAGCTCATCTGCATTATTCTTAATCAATAAAAACCTTCATTTATACTAAAGAGCTGCATTGGATTTCTCAGCATCGAGGTCGATTTCTGCAAACTATTTTTGGATTTGAAGTTATTTTAGGCTTCTGTTTTTAACATGTGCGCTTTGTCACGCACGTGCACAACCTCTAAAAACAACCAAACCTTAATAAAGACCTGAACTGCTTACAAGCAAGACTCTGAAAGTTCACACACACACAAACAGATGAAACATAAATATATAGGCCTACTGAGAGGTGTTATACGCAGAATATTAGACAGAATTACTGAAAACAATGAAGGTCGAACACAACAAGTATAGATATATAAACAGATTGTTCAAGATTTCTACAATTTTAGGGTATTATTAGGGATGCACCAAAATAAAAACAATCTGGGCTAAAGCTAAAAATACCGGATGCAATTGGCTGAAAACCGAAACTCATTCATTCATTTTCCTTTAGCGTACACTCTTAAAAATAAAGGTGCTTAAAAGGTTCTTTGTTGGTGTAGATGGTTCTTCGAAGAACCTTTAACAGCCATGGAACCTTTTCAACTCACAAAAGGTTCTTTGTAGCCCCAAATGGTTCTTTGCACTATAAAATGGTTCTTTACGTGATAACCTACACTGTTAAAGATTCACAGAATTTAACCTTACTGTAATTTTTCAAAGTAAATTACATTAGTATCACTTTACAGGATTTAACTTAAAAAAATTCACAGGTATATGTTGCATTCAGAATTTTATTGTAAAAATCAAACTCTTTATTAGGTATACAAATTAATGCACGTGAACTTTATATGCTAATATATAACATATGTTATATGTTATAGTAATTTTTTAGCTTTATTTAATTTTATATGGTTAACATGGAAATATGGAATAATTTTAATGACCATAACTTTGTGCATGCTCAGCCAAAACATAATAAACTGTAACCAAAGTAATTGATTATGAAACCAAAGACTGTTAAACACACCCAAAATTATTTAAAACTCAGGGGAGGAACGCCTGCTTTACACGGATTGAAGAGTACGAGCCGCCTGTCATTACACTGGTTCGGTTCAGCACTGCGTGACATTGAATCAGATTGAACTGTTTGCTCGGGAATTATTTTATCACGTGTGCACAAGCTCATACCCATCTACATACATGCATAGTGTACAATTACTCTATAAAATGCGTGTGACCGGGCAGTATAATTGAATAGTAATGAATATTGTTGTCTCTTACAATATTATACAAAAGAATCGGTTTTAGGCGGATTCGACTCCTTACTATTCACTTAAGGCAACCGATTCATAGAACCGACTCGACTCAACCGCAAACAAAACAGCGTCACCAGGCAACGCACGCCTGCATTTTGAACTCTACCCGTCGTCGTCTCATCCAACGGCTTCATCATCGGTAAGTGTTTATGTGTCAATTTCTGTCTGTTTAATGATGTTTATATCTATATTCATGTATAGTGCATGTCATTTAGCAGAATTAACCAAGTAACTTGGTTCTTATGTCACGTTTTCGTGAACAGACGGTTTAAGCGCGCCATTTTTTAAACAACAAATTAACACGGTGCTTGTGAGGTAAAGTTATTGAGTTATTTTAAGCATAGCTCCTGAAAAAAGAAAAGTCATTTTCTGTTAACTTTAACTAACTTAATGTTAACTGCATTCTCTATTTCAGCACAACACCGAAGTGAATGTTTGCAGTCGAGTCTGACCATGAGGAATAGTTAAGGTAAGCTGGCCTTCACGAGGCATTATGATCAATATCAACCAATAAAATTATGTTGTCATAGATTATGGCAAATGCAAAGTAAATTAACCACATAATAGTGGCCAATTCAAAATACAGCAAATAATTATTTATCATATAAACATTTTAATTTTAAGTCTTTTAAGATTATACAAATTTTTGTATTGGCAGTGGTGTTTATCACAGTACCAATTGCTTGACAATTTGTTTATTTTCAAACATTAACATTTTTAGATGTTATTCTGCTCTATTACATGCAGGATATATTGATTGAAAATGCTATATTTATTGGCCAGTTGTTAATTAACGCTGTACAATGATATTAAATTTAAATTAAACTTTAAGTTAGTTAATTAAACTAAACTTGTGATGAAAGATGTTTTATTAAATAGAGCTGATAATATAATTCAGTTGTATTTTTTTTAAGTTAACATTAGTATAGTAAATATTAATATTCTTTTCCTCACTGGTCGTTTTAATGCATTACTAACATGTACTAATGAGAACTTATTGTATAGTGTCACTAATTGTACTTTTTTTTGGTGTTCAGGTGTACCTGATTGTTATAGCTGGCGTGCGTGGTGAGTGTACATTGGGAGTACACAAATATAACCTAAAATCATGATCACATTCTAAACCAACAAATATATATATATATATATATATATATATATATATATATATATATATATATATATATATATATATATACAGTGTTTCCTCTAGGATTTTTTCCAGCAGTGGCGGCAGGACTTTTTTTTTTTTACACAGATCTGCCAACTATTTCAAAGACCAATATTACACGCATTATTGCAAGTCGAGATAGCATTCATGTAATATGAGCATGCGAATCTCTTTGCTTGCGCGCCGATTTCCTCTTCGTGCACAGAACTTCTTGCACGCACTCAAATTTACACGTTCAAGTGCAGATCTTCTCGTGCGCTCTCCAGTAAGCGCTGCTGAAGCGCGATTTAGTGTGTTTTTGTGCGTTTTCCGACATTAACGCGTCCTGAAGTAAAGTGAAACTCCAGCAAGATAAAGTCATTGTATGCAGAGCCATTGACATTTATCAATAAAATATACTTATGGAAACTGTGTTCATCTTAAACTGAAAGCTACGCGGTGTTTGCTGGACTCACGCACCTGTCAGTCAGTCTGTCAGAGAGCCAGCATGTCACCTTAAAGGGTTGAACAAATAGCGCACAGCACTACTACGGTTGCAGAAAAGTTTGCGCTGTTTACCTCTAATATGTTTTAGTGCGATTATAATCCGCTATACAAAACACGACTAAATGTTTAATGAGAAGTTGTAATGTAGCCGTGGCGGGATGAATTTTGGCGTGGCGGCCCGCCACGGATGAATGAATGTAGCGGAAACCTTGATATATATATATATATATATATATATATTGCCTATTCTAAGAGAAATTGATGGGGGCAAGGAATGATTTATGCACAAATTTTAAATTTTTGATTGGTACAGTGGTACCATAGATTTAGTTAAGTCTTATACCACTCTTTTTTTATATTTATCAGTTTTTGCAGCCATGTGCCAATGCCACTGATGTTGAAAAACTGATGCTACCAATCATCCATCGCTTGATTTTTTAAGGTAATGTTGATGTCTTCCTCATTTTGATTAGATTTTTAAATGTCAAGTTGTTTTCAGATTTGTTGTGAGCAGTTTCATGTACAACCTCTTGTTCTTCGTTCAGTAGTTCCTACATTCTAAAAAAAAATCTGGTGTTTGCTTGGTTTTCAATAGATGTATGGTGCAATAGATGCATGGTATGTCAACTTTTTTTAGTACAAACAAATTTAATTATTCACAAATACCTCTAATTCAGTCTTTTGTTCCTCCAGCAATGCAAAGTCAAACAAACAGTCTTATTCCTCGGAGGGTCAAGTGGTCATGTCTGGTCTGAAATTGAAGTCTGCTGATGATGCCTTTTGCACTTTGGAATTTAAGGTAATGTCTACATTTAATGTTGTACCTGGAGGCTTGTTTTGGGGGAATGTATAGAACCACAAGTAGTCATGACTCCCCTTGTCCCCTAATAAGGGGTGTGTTGCAGACTCAATTTGTGTATGTGCTGGAGACCAGAGTGGAAGCTGTCTTAAAAAGGGTGGAGCTCTTATGCTGCATTGATACGAAATGTGAACCTAAGTGTTCAGGTGAGTGGATTACATACAAGTCATTGCAAATACATAAACAGTGGGGAACTTGTACTGACCAGCACAAATGAAGTTAACTAGAAAATTATTGTCTTATTTTAATGCATCTTGTGCTAACTCTAGGTTTCTTTTATTTACAGGTATCTTCACATGAGTATGTGGATCTGATGAGAACTCTGTTGATGAGCTTTCCATTTCTGAGGGAGAACCATGGACTGGATTTATTAGCTCAGTTTAACTTTTCTGGGTGATTCAGGTGACCTATTTAACCGAATTAGATGGGTTAGCTATGTAAATTCAGCTTCACATAGGCTATAACAGCTTCGCATAGTCACAAGTTAACAAGTCCACAACCACAAAAAAAAAAAAACACACACATTTATTTCACAGATTCAAATGCAAAGGATGTTTAAGCAATTTTTTCAGTTGATTAGCTCACCTTGATAATCCTTCTAGTAAGATTGGAAACTTTTAGGCTTTGCAAGTTTGAACCTTACATAGGCATGAAGTTTTACTGTTTTATTTTTGGTTAAATGCACCTGTGCTGTTAAAAAATGAAGTAACTAACGTTTACAATGATTCCAACATCATGTAATGACAGTGTTTAATCAATGTGGACATATTGTAGATCTGAGAAATTAATGAATCTGTGAACGTGCAAATCTGATTTGTAACACTGGTATTGGCTCTGGCAATGACCTTTTTCTTTGATACTGCTGTTTTTCTTTGAAGTCAACTGTTTTTATGTTTTCTGATTTATTGTCTTTTTTATTACATTTTTTGATATTGTGTTATAAAGGTGTATTGTTGTGTAGTTTGCTGTAATTTCATTGTAAATTCTATTTTCACTTACTCATTTTTTACGGTTTAATGTTTAATTGTAATTAAAATGAATTGTAATGAAAACTAAAGTGTTAATGAATTGAGAACCATAAATGTATTTAAATATTTTAAAATGTGGAAAAAAATAGAAGTAATGTAAATATATTTAGCATTAAATATAGAACTATCAATTTCTGCAAAAAATGTGTTTTTTTAACTGTTTTTGTGTTTTTTCAGTTTAACATTGTATAATTTGACTGACTTGTACAATACAAATTGTTTTAGCAATAAATATTTAAACTTTCTTCCTGGATTTTCTTTATTGACTGCATTTGGATCATGATCTTCATAGATGGTTCTACAAAGAACCGAGCTGTTAGAGGTTCTTTAAAGAACCATTAAAAATGGTTCTTTGCAGTACCAAAAAAGGTTCTTTATAGCACCAAAGAAAGAAAGGTTCTTCAAGGAACCACTTGGTAAAAGGTTCTTTGAAGAACCAAAAAAGGTTCTTCTATGGCATCGCTGTGAAACCCCCGTTTTGGTTCTTTGTGGCACCTTTTTTTCTAAGAGTGTAGTGTCTGATTTATCAGAGGTTGTCAACCGTCAACTATTCCGGGATATGTTTTACGCAGTGGATGCCCTTCAGGCTGCAACCCAGTACTGGGAAACACCCATACACACACAAACACACACTTATACACTACAGCCAATTTAGTTAATCAATTCACCTATAGCATGTGTTTGGACTGTGGGGAGGAAACCCGGGTCAGACACCCGGAGGAAACCCACGTCAACACGAGGAGAACATGCAAACTACACACAGAAATGCCAACTGACACAGCTGGGACTCGAACCAGTGACCTTCTTGCTGTGAGGCGACAGTGCTAACCACTGAGCCACCGTGCTGCCAAAAAACGAAACTGTAATAATAATAATAACAATAATAAACATAACAAAATATAATACAATAGAATAAAATGAGTGAATAAAAAAGTTTAAAGAACAGCTCTCACAAAGTATTAAATACCAGACTAAAAGAAACATTTTCAGCTAGACTTGACCCGTAATAAATGTAATTTACCTGAAAGTTATAGGGCCCTATAATACACCCGGCATAATAAAGCGCAAGACGTGTTTGGCGTGATTTGTTGCTCTTTTCAGACCAGCGCAACCTTAATTTTCATGTTTTGCTCCACGTTGTTTAAATAGCAAATCCATTTGCGCCACTTTGTGGACTCATGGGTGTGCTGGTCTAGAAAGGAGGTGTGTTAAGGCGCATTGTTGGAGCGTTGCTATTCTGAGGAACTGAAGTAGACCACACCATTGACCAACTAAAAGCTGCTGTAAAGTCCAGCAGAGCACATTAGTTATGCGCCTATGCAGGTCCAAACACTTACACACTGCTGAATACACACAGGATGAACAGCAACACACAAATATCTTTACAGATGAAAACAATGAAAGGAGTAAAATGATCCAGAAATGATGATTTTCTACATCAATATAAACACCACTGCCTCCATGCCTTCTTCACCTCAGGGTTGAGTTTATTCATGACGATCTGCATCTGCAATGGTATTATTATTAGCAGGATTATTTATTATCTGCAGATTTATATTAGTTTTAATAAACACAAGTTTAGATTTGTCCACCTGTGGGGTTTTGGAGACGTCTGCATCACCATATGGGGCATGAGAACAGGACGTGTGTTTGGATATAACTCAGTTGTTTGACCACACTTCATTATTATTGTTCATTTATTCCTTTGCTGGAGATTAAAACTGAATTTAGAAATAGTTTAGACACAAATCTTTGTGCTTAACAAACTAAATTAAATATGTGGGCTAATGGATGTGTTCAGTGGAGTGAGTTTCCACAGTTTCCTCACTCCACCAAAGTAAAGGAGTAAAGAGTAAAAGTAAAGAGAAAGTAAAGAGGCTGAATGGAGGAGGCTCGTTCTTTATCCTCGCGCTGCAGATGCTCTGTTTAACTGTTTTCTCGCTAGTGAAGTGTTCAGTTTTTACACTTATAAAGTGCGCCATGTAAATAGCAAATGCACCATGGAGCGACGCAACTGACTCTTAAAGGGAATGAGAGACGAGACTCTGATTGGTTTAATGCATGTTATGCTCAAAACACACACAGAACTCATTAAGAGAATAAACGCAGCCCTGTTAGACCATGCGCCGGGGCGCAGAGCGGATTTATCCATAATTAAAATAGCAAAAGTGGATTCGGAACTTAATGCTTTTGCGCCATGCGCTTTAGACTTTGCACCTAGATCATTAAAATAGAGCCCATAAACTTTTCATTAGTACCCTAAATCATATCAATTTGTGTAAAATGGGCACCTGACCTTACCTCTGACAAGCTGTGATTAATACTGTATATGCAGTATAATATACTTAACAATAGCATGGTTCAAAAACACTGTAATATTTACTATACATTACTATAGTATTTTTCATGTGAGATGTCATGTTTTTTGCGGCAGCACAGTGGCGCAGTGGGTAGCGATCTTGCCTTACAGCAAGAAGGTCGCTGGTTCGAGCCTCGGCTGTGTCAGTTGGCATTTCTATGTGGAGTTTGCATGTTCTCCCTGTGTTGGCGTGGGTTTCCTCCGGGTGCTCCGGTTTCCCCCACAGTCCAAACACATGCGCTATAGGGGGAAGTAGGCTAAATTAGTCGTAGTGTATGAGTGTGAATGAGTGTGTATGGGTGTTTCCCAGTGATGGGTTGCAGCTGGAAGGGCATCCATATGCTGGATAAGTTGGCGGTTCATTCTGCTGTGGCGACCCCAGATTAATAAGAAAATGACTAAATGATGTCATGCATTTATGTCATGAGATTATGAGTTTTAGCTACAGGAATGATAAAAAAAGGAGTGTGTGAAAGCTGGATAGGAGACACACACACACTTCAGCTTATTACAGCAGCAAAACAAACAGTGAAGAAGGAGAAATAAACCCAGCAGAATGAAACGGACATCCATACCAGCACCATACCAGAGTCATCAGAGAGAAAGTGATGAGGAGAAAAAACACAGTATAGCACACGTTCATGAAGACGAGCTCTGACCGATAGCATGACCTTTAAGCTCAGCTTTCATTATATCTCTACAACTTGACATTCAGACGATCTGTCAAACGCCTCTGGAGAAACACAGTGAGCATCACGAGCACTTCTCTTTTCATTCCTCATGCCAATCGAATTAGATTCATGAGCAAAACTGTAATACTGCATTAAACATTTGTGAACAAAGCAGCGCTGTCATCTAATGAGAAACAAGAGAACAAAACCTTCTCTTTCTAATAAACCTGCACAGATATCACTGAGAGGAGTGGAGTTTTGCTGCACTGCTGGGATTCTCCACTGTGGTGTTTGTTCTCCTCTAATAAATGAGCTGCGCCTCAGAAGACCAAGACGAAACGCAATGAACGCGGTGGCTTTTGGAGGCGTGAGATGGGAGCGCAGACTGATGCTCAAGACAGTTCTGGAGGGAATAATATTAATACTGAAGCACTGTGATGACAGACTGACGGAGCAATCAGCACAACAACATTGCAGATCTGCAACAATGTGAAGCTGGAAACATGGGCTTGTTGGTGTGGGTTTGCTCCGGGTGCTCCGGTTTCCAAACACATGCGCTATAGGGGAATTGATTAACTAAATTGGCATTTGTGTGTGTGTGAATGCGAGAGGTTATGGGTGTTTCCCAGTACTGGGTTGCGACTGGAAGGGCATAAAACATATGCTGAACTTGTTGGTGGTTCATTCATGCTGAAAAGTCCATTAAGGTCAAATAAATACCCCCTTTAAATTGACTGCTCACCCAAAAGTGACAACATAAAACATTTACTTACGCTAGAACCAGAACTGTAACCTGTGAACAAACAAAAGATATAAATCTTTAATGAACTGACATAAAATCATCATATCAGAATGATTTCTGAAAGATCATGTGACAATGAAGACTGTGACACAGAAGAATAGAAGATCATGACACAAGATTATAATGATGCTGGAAACAGAGCATCACATCACAGCTATAAATGGCATTTTTACTATCTATTCACATAGAAAACAACTCCATTTTTATTGCAATATTTCACAATTTTCAGCAAATAAATGTCACCTTGGTGAGCAAAAGAGAGTTATTTCAGAATTAAAATGTCAGAATTTCTTTTATTCAAAACAGTGCTGTCAAATGACTACTCACATCCATAATAAAAGTTTGCATACTTACATAGTATATAGGTGTGTACTGTATATTTCTGTATATATAAATACACACACACCTACTGTACATCAGGGGTGCTCAACCCTGTTCCTGGCGATCGACCTTCCTGCAGTTCTCAGTAGCAGCCCTTATCAAACACACCTGCCTGTAATTATCAAGTGCTCCTCACGTTCTAAATAATTGGTTCAGGTGTGTTTGATCAGGGTTGGAGCTGAAATCAGCTGGAAGGTCGATCGCCAGGAACAGGGTTGAGCACCCCTGCTGTACATGAATAAACATATTTACACATTTATATATTCTTCAAATTTTATTTAATTATAAATAAATATTTTGTAAAATATACTAATGCATATATTTATATACACAAAACCTACACACCAATATATTTAGTAAATATTTGATATTTTAAAAACTATTTATTGATTTTCCCTCGGCTTAGTCCCTTATTTATCAGGAGTCGCCACAGCGGATTGAACCGCCAACTATTCCAGCAAATGTTTTACACAGCGGATGCCCTATCAGCTGCAACCCAGTACTAGGAAACACCAATACACACTCATTCACACACACACTCATACTCTACAGCCCATTTAGAGTTCATCAATCCCCTATAGCGCATGTGTTTGGACTGTCGGAGAAACCGAAGCACCCGGAGGAAACCCACACCAACACGGGGAGAACATGCAAACTCCACATAGAAATGTCAACTGGTCCAGCCGGGACTCGAACCAACGACCTTCTTGCTCTGAGGTTACAGTGCTAACCACTGAGCCACTGTGCTGCCCTTAAAAACTTTTATTATATATAAATATTTAAGAACTTTAATTTTGGATGCAATTAATCACAATTAATCGCACTAATTCAAAATATACAGTAATATATAATCTCTCCTGACAGTTCTTAGTTTCATTGTATTTATTAGGTTAACGTTTATGCTAAATGTTAACGCGTTTCCTTCGATAAAGACTTGAGAACATTCATTCATTCATTTTCCTTCGGCTTAATCCCTTTAATTATGAGGGGTCGCCACAGTGGAATGAACCGCCAACTATTTCAGTATGTGTTTGAAGCAGCGTATGCTTTTCCAGCTGCAACCCAGTACTAGGAAACACCCATACACACTCATTTACACACACACACACTCATACACTACGGCCAATTTAGTTTACCAATCCCCCTATAGCGCATGTGTTTGGACTGTGGGGGAAACCGGAGCACCTGGAGGAAACCCACACCAACACGGGGAGAACATGCAAACACAGAAACCAGCTGGGACTCAAACCAGAGACCTTCTTGCTCTGAGGTTACAGTTCTAACCTCTGAGCCAGCGTGTGCCCTTAAAAACTTTTATTATATATAAATATTTAAGAACTTTTATTTTGGATGCAATTAATCACAATTAATCACACTAATTCAAAATATACAGGAATATATAATCTCTCTCGGCAGTTCTTAGTTTCATTGTATTTATTAGGTTAATGTTTATGCTAAATGTTAACGCGTTTCCTTCAATAAAGACTTGAAAACATTCATTCATTCATTTCCTTCAACTTAATCCCTTTAATTATGAGTAGTCGCCACAGCGGAATGAACCGCCAACTATTTTAGTATGTGTTTTAAGCAGCGTATGCTTCTCCAGCTGCAACCCAGTACTAGGAAACACCCATACACACTCATTTACACACACACACACTCATACACTATGGCCAATTTAGTTCACCAATCCCCCTATAGCGCATGTGTTTGGACTGTGGGGGAAACCGGAGCACCCGGAGGAAACCCACACCAACACGGGGAGAACATGCAAACTCCACATAGAAATGTCAACTAGTCCAGCCGGGACTCGAACCAACGACCTTCTTGCTCTGAGGTTACAGTGCTAACCACTGAGCCACCGTGCTGCCCTTAAAACTTTTATTATAAACAAATATGGATATTTACATATTTTATTATATATAAATATTTAAGAACTTTTATTTTGGATGCAATTTATCACAATTAATCGCACTAATTCAAAATATACAGTAATATATAATCTCTCCTGACAGTTCTTAGTTTCATTGTATTTATTAGGTTAACGTTTATGCTAAATGTTAACACGTTTCCTTCGATAAAGACTTGAGAACATTCATTCATTCATTTCCTTCAACTTAATCCCTTTAATTATGAGTGGTCGCCACAGCGGAATGAACCGCCAACTATTTTAGTATGTGTTTTAAGCAGCGTATTCTTTTCCAGCTGCAACCCAGTACTAGGAAACACCCATACTCATTTACACACACACACACACACACACACACACACACTCATACACTACGGCCAATTTAGTTGATCAATTCCCCTATAGCGCATGTGTTTGGACTGTGGGGGAAACCGGAGCACCCGGAGGAAACCCACACCAACACTGGGAGAACATGCAAACACAGAAACCAGCTGGGACTCAAACCAGAGACCTTCTTGCTCTGAGGTTACAGTTCTAACCACTGAGCCACCGTGCTGCTCTTAAAAACTTTTATTATATATAAATATTTAAGAACTTTTATTTTGGATGCAATTAACCACAATTAATCGCACTAATTCAAAATATACAGTAATATATCATCTCTCTCGACAGTTCTTAGTTTCATTGTATTTATTAGGTTAATGTTTATGCTAAATGTTAACACGTTTCCTTCGATAAAGACTTGAGAACATTCATTCATTCATTTCCTTCAACTTAATCCCTTTAATTATGAGTGGTCGCCACAGCGGAATGAACCGCCAACTATTTTAGTATGCGTTTTAAGCAGCGTATGCTTTTCCAGCTGCAACCCAGTACTAGGAAACACCCATACACACTCATTTACACACACACACACTCATACACTATGGCCAATTTAGTTCACCAATTCCCCTATAGCGCATGTATTTGGACTGTGGGGGAAACCGGAGCACCCGGAGGAAACCCACACCAACACGGGGAGAACATGCAAACACAGAAACCAGCTGGGACTCAAACCAGAGACCTTCTTGCTCTGAGGCCACAGTGCTAACCACTGAGCCACCTTGATGCCCTTAACAACTTTTATAATATATAAATATTTAGTTCATAAAAACAAATGATTGAATTTGTTCTGATTAAAAATGACACCAAATATTGATGTCTCAACTCTTCTGAAGTAAAACCATTGGGTATTGCCTTATCTAAAGATGAATATAAACGCCTGAAACACCTTTATTTTTTGTTTACGCTATAAAAAACATTTAAACTGGACAGAAATGTCATCAGTAGTTCAGAGAATAAAAGAAAAATTACATTTTACTCGAGCACAAAACTGTGAATCATAAATCCAAGATAACCGATAAGAATAAAGAGCAGCTCAAGACTACAATCAACCCTAAAAATATATCAGGGCACTCATCATATTATTAAATTAAATGGGTCAAGTGCTTAATGCCGGCGATCTTAACAAATGCACCGTAATTGAGTTTCCAGTGACTCTTTCCAAGAATTTAACTTGTCAGGAGCTCTCAAGGTCTGAATAATGACTAATTTCCCTGCAATTAAAGTTATGAGCGCTCATCTTGCATAATCAAACCTGAAGCCGTAATGACCGGAGAGGTTTGTTTGTTTGCGTATGCATGGACTGTATGTCAGCTGTCGGTGTAATTTAATACATAAGAGTTTATTAAAGGACGCGGGTCACTGGAGTCATGAAATTGAGCTTATCTGAATAAACATCCAAAACAAAAACAAGCCAATTCAGCTGAATAGACACAGAGAAACGGCAGATATCGGAGACTGCGATGAACTATATATATTACGTATATTAAGTATAAGATTACCTGTACTGATTTCTGCAGAAGGTTGGTGAGCTATAATCACTTAACTGTAATGCTTGTGGTCTGAAGTTTATTTGAACAATATCCACATGCAGATATAATGTAAAGACAAACTCATTTAATTTCTTAAGGAAGTTTCTGAGTTGTTAGCTTTGCTATAAGAATAAATATGTATGCATTATTTAAACTGGATTATTTAGGTGAATATTTCTCAGCTGGTTCGAGTCCCGGCTGGGTCAGTTGGCGTTTCTGTGTGGAGTTTGCATGTTCTCCCGGTGTTGCTGTGGGTTTCCTCCGGGTGCTCCGGTTTACCCCACAGTCCAAATACATGTGGTACAGGTGATTAGGTAGGCTAAATTGTCCGTAGTGTATGAGTGTGAACGAGTGTGTATGGATGTTTCCCAGTGATGGGTTGCAGCTGGAATGGCATGCGCTGCATAAAACATATGCTGGATAAATTGGTGATTCATTCCGCTGTGGCGACCCCAGATTATTAAAGGGACTAAGCCGAAACGAAAATAATTGAAGGAGTTTCTCAGGTCTTGCTGTACGTCTCATTTATTTATAGCTAAAGATGATGCTTTATTATAGTGCTGTCAAATGATTATTCAGAATTAATCGCATTTAAATAGTAAATACATTTAAATTTTAAATATAGTCACTTTATTAGGTACACCTGTCCAACTGCTCGTTAACGCAAATTTCTAATCAGCCAATAACATGGCAGCATCTCAATGCATTTAGGCATGTAGACATGGTCAAGACGATCTGCTGCAGGTCAAAGCGAGCATCAGAATGGGGAAGAAAGGGGATTTAAGTGACTTTGAACGTGGCATGGTTGTTGCTGCCAGACGGGCTGCTCTGAGTATTTCAGAAACTGCTGATCTACTGGGATTTTCACGCACAACCATCTCTAGGGTTTACAGAGAATGGTCCGACAAAGAGGAAATATCCAGTGAGCGGCAGTTCTGTGGGCGCAAATGCTTTGTTGATGCCAGAGGTCAGAGGAGAATGGCCAGACTGGTTCCAGCTAATAGAAAGGCAACAGTAACTCAAATAAGCACTCGTTACAACCGAGGTCTGCAGAAGAGCATCTCTGAACACACAACATGGGTCAGAATTTGGCGTTAACAACATGAAAGCATGGATCCATCCTGCCTTGTATCAACGGTTCAGGTTGGTGGTGGTGGTGTAATGGTGCTCAATCCAATAGAGCACCTTGGGATGTGGTGGAACGGGAGATTGGCATCATGGATCTGCAGCAACTGTGTGATGTAATCATGTCAACATGGAGCAAAATCTCTGAGGAATATTTCCAGTAGCTTGTTGAATCTCTGCCATGAAGGATTAAGGCACTTCTGAAGGGAAAAGGGGTCCAACCTGCTACTAGTAAGGTGTACCTAATAAAGTGGCCAGTTAGTGTATGTATATATATATATATATGAAAAGTTTAGATGCAAAAACCTCTAATTGCCGGCTGAAATTTTCTTCTAAAATGAGCATTTTTATCAGGCTCTTGAATGGAGGTTCAGTAATATCATCTTTATGGCAAAGAATAATTCCCTTTCATGACCTTTAAAGTTAAAAAACTCAACATAAACAAGGGAGGCTGAGAAAAATTGTAATTTTCAATGGAAATTTCAGACAACACTTAGAGGTTTTTACATCTGAACTCTTCATATATATATATATATATATATATATATGTAGCATTTAATCTTTTTTATATGCATACAAAATATATATGCACAGTACACACACAAACACACACATATCGTGATTACTCTTTTGACAGCACTATTTTATACTGTATTTACTTTTTAAAAGGCTTCATTTTGCACAATTTGGCCATTTGAACTCTTTTTTATTTACTTGTCTTGAGTAAAATACGGCTGACTCTGCAGTGTTGTTGGATATTGAGCAGCACAGGAAGCTGCTCTGCTGAATCTACATCTGAATAATGACCAGACCTCACAGGTCAAACATTATGGAGCAAGACAGAGGAAGGGAGCGTGTTCGCCGCATAAATTAAAGCAGGGAATATGCATGCGTCTCCAATCCAGTTCATAACAAGAACCAAAAACACACAATCCAGAGCAGGTTTGGCAGGAAACCTGAGAATAACAACAGTAAATATCAGCGCGCACACGCTGATCCCCTTCTTTTCCACTATATAAAACAAGACATCCTCAAAGTGATTTATCGGCACGCTGCGCAAATAAATGGATTGATTAGTTTGTCTTGAAAACACAGTCTAGTCTGGATTATGTAACGCCGTCATGTGTATTATATTCTTGTAGAGATACAGTCTGACGTCAGAGATGTTCAACACTGTGTTGATTGGATCTGTTAGAAGACAAAAGATCAGCAAATTTCAGATGTCCTCTGTCTTAAAAAGTAACCTTTGAGAGTCTGTTTTTACTCAACAGAGGAGCGCTGACCTGGTCAAGAGGTCAGGGATCGACTAGTTCAGATGCTGGCGAAAGATTTGCAGTGCTCTTATTTTGCTATTTTGGCTATACCCTAATTCTCCATTATACTGTGTATTGGAGTTGCTTGTGAAGTCACATATAAACAATTCTTGCAACACAGGTTGAATTCATTTCAGTGTGAATTGTTTATAATGTAAACTTGTTCCCAGTACAAGTATAAACAGAAGGAGACTTCATATTTATTGTTTGGACATGAAGGCTCACGTTTATCAGACGTCAAGCTGAATTGAAAAACAAATCTGTTCTCAGTTTATTGTGACATGGGATGGGAGAATGCTTTTACCACTTGAGGGGATTTCTGAGTTGAAAATAATAATAGTAAAGTATTTAAGATATTAATATAACAATTAATAATAATATAATAAATTGATCATATTTATTAAAATATATTATTATTAAAATATAAATATAAATTAAATTGCTACTGTAGTTAGCAAAATTAAAGTGATTAAATGAAATAAAAACAAAAAACTTATTTTAGTTAACAAAAATAAAATGATAAAATTAAATAATTAAAATTAAAAGTTTTTTTAGTTAACAAAATTAAAGTGGATAAATTAAATTAAATTAAAATATATCAGGGTTATTTTAGCACAAATAAAGTGGCTAAATAAAATTAAATTAAAACTAAATTTAATCAAATTGAAATTCAATTAAAGGGTTATTGTATTTAACAAAATTAAAGTGGTTAAATTAAATAAAATGATATCAGGGTTATTTTGGCACAACTAAAGTGGGTAAATAAAGTTAAAATTAAATTAAAATTTCACTTAAATGGTTTTTTAGTTAACAAAATAGAAATGATTAAATAAAATAAAATAAAATTCAATTAAAGAGTTATTTTAGCTAACAAAATTAAAGTGGTTTAATTAAATTAAAATATATCAGGATTATTTTAGCAAAAATAGAAGTAATTAAATAAAATAAAATTAAATTCAATTAAAATTCAATTAAAGAGTTATTTTAGCTAACAAAATAAAGTGGTTAAATAAAATTAAAATATATCAGGATTATTTTAGCAAAAATAGAAGTAATTAAATAAAATAAAGTAAAATTCAATTAAAATTCAATTAAATAGTTATTTTAGCTAACAAAATAAAGTGGTTTAATTAAATTAAATTAAAATATATCAGGGTTATTTTAGCACAACTAAAGTGGTAAAATTAAATAATAAAAAATAACAAATAAAATAAAATGAAATGAAATAAAATAAATTGCATTAAAATTCAATGAAAGGTTTTTTAGTTAACAAAATTAAAGTGGTTAAATAAATTAAAATATATCAGGGTTATTTAAGCACAACTAAAGTGGTAAAATAAAATTAAATAAAATTCAATTAAAGGGTTATTTTAGTAAACAAAATTAAAGTGGTTAAATTAAATTAAGTTAAATTTTAGCACAACTAAAGTGGTAAAATTAAATAAAAAAAAATAATAAAAAAAAATAAAATAACATTAAAATTCAATTAAAGGGTTTTTTTTAGTTAGCAAAATTAAAGTGGTTAAATTAAATTAAAATATATCAGGGTTATTTTAGCACAACTAAAGTTGTAAAATAAAATAAAATAAAATAAAATTCAATTAAAGGGTTATTTTAGTAAACAAAATTAAAGTGGATAAATGAAATTAAAATATATCACTGGTGGTGGTATGGAGAGACCCCTCCTCATGATTGTGAAGTGCTTTGGGTGTATGGCCATACACGATAAATGGGCTATATAAATACACATTATATTACAGTACATCAGGGTTATTTTAAAACAACTAAAGTGGGTAAATAAAATAAAATAAAATTCAATACAAATTTCAATTAAAGAGTTTTTCAGTTAACAAAATAAAAGTAATGAAATAAAATAAAATAAAGCTGCTATTTTAGTAAATAAATTTAAGTTGTTAAATTAAAGTAAATTAAAATACATGAAGGTTATTTTAGCGCAACTAAAGTGGTTAAAATACAATAAAAAGCAAACAGTGAATCTGCAAATGTGTCATGAAATTACAGCAAAATTAGCTTAAATTCTCACTATTGCTTCAAGTAATAAATCATATCTAAAGTGTTCGGCTGGAAACAAAAGCATAATTTCCATTACAGTAAGAGGGAAAAGGAAAAAGACAGACTATGTACACAGTGAACGAACAGGACATGTCCATTTATTTAACCTTCGGAAAGAAAAACTCAAATAAAAGCAAAGAACATCGAGTGAACATGAAACAAATGGAGCCTAAAGCCTGGACATGCATTAGGAATGAACTGAGGAGATCTTTTATGGTCATGAATCATATATAAAGTCAATAAAGATCAAACTACAGATTAGGAAACGCTGAATATTGGATTGCTACAGTTGAAGATTGTCATTGCGTTCACAGTTTTAACCGTTGCAGCATCTGTGTGCAGTTTACATCTGTGCTCTTAAAGGGACAGTACACCCCTTAAAAAGATCAATTGCTCACTGTTTAAAGCCTGTTTGAGATTCTTTCTTCTATTGAACACAAAAAGAATATAATCTAAAGAATGTTGGGAATAAATTGTTGGGTGAACTGCCCCTTTAAGACTGTGTTCGACAGAAGAAAGAAACTCAAATGGGCTTGTATCAAGTGTAGGATGAGTAAATGATGACAGAATTAAATCTTTGGGTGGACTGTCCCTTTAACTATTCTTCTATTTGTATATTAGTGATTTACAAGCTTCAGGCGTCTGCATTGGTGTACATTGATCTTCTTCTGGTCTTCTGCTGGTCTTCTTCTGGTCTTCATTTGTGTTTGCAGCGTTGACTCCTGCGCCTGTAGATCTCCTGTGTGAACGGTCTGCAAACATGACAAGGTGAGCAAAAACACACATTGTAAAGAGTGTACCAGTCTGTGCCTGACACCTGTGTGTTTGTGTGTGTGTGTGTGTGTGATGCTTTACAAAAATAAAGCAGAAATAAGGCTGTACTCACAGACTAATTGTTAGTGAAATGAGGTGATATACCTTCAATAATATCTAAATAAAAATAAAATAAAATAAAAAAATTATAATAAATAAATAAATAAATAAAATAAAAACAATGCAATAAATAAATAAATATAGAAATTAAATAAAAATTTAATACAATTAAATTAAATTATCATTCACTTTCCTTCATCTTAGTACCTGATTTATATATGTATAAACATAAAAATAAAAACAACTAAAAATAAAAATAAAATAAAATTATATAAAATAACAAAATTAAATTCTCACCCACTTTCCTTCGTCTTAGTACCAGATTTATCAGGGGTCGACACAGCAGAATAAAATAAAATAAAATGAAATAAAATAAAAAAAAAAACATAAAATAAAACAAAATAATAAAATTACAATTTTTAATAAAATAATAAAATAAAATAAAATAAAATTGTAATTTACTTTACTTCGCCTTACTAACTGATTTATCAGGGGTCGCCACAGCAGAATAAAATAAAATAAAATAAAATAATAAAATAAAAAACATAAAATAAAATAATAAAATGTAAAAATTGAATAAAATAAAAAAATTAAATTGTAATTTACTTTTCTTTGTCTTAGTATCTGATTTATTAGTGGTCGACACAGCGGAATAAAAAAAAATAAAAATAAATAAAAAATATTATAAAAATTAAATAATAAAATAAAATAAAATAAAATAATAAAATAAAAAACATAAAATAATAAAATGTAAAAATTGAATAAAATAAAAAAAATTAAATTGTAATTTACTTTTCTTCATCTTAGTACCTGATTTATCAGGGGTCGCCACAACGAAATAAAATAAAATAAAATAAAATAATAAAATAATAAAATGAATGAATAAATAAATAAATATAATAAAATTGTAACTTACTTTTCTTCATCTTAGTATCTGATTTATCAGGGGTCGCCACAGCAGAATAAAAAAACAATAATAAAATGAAATAAAATAAAATAATACAAAATAAAAAAATAAAATAAAATAATGCAAAATAAAATAATAAAAAATAAAATAAAATAATACAATAATAAAAAAAATGAAATAAAATAATACACAATAAAATAAAATAAAATAATAAAAAATAAAATAAAATAATACACAATAAAATAAAATAAAATAATAAAAAATAAAATAAAATAAAATAATAAAAAATAAAATAAAATAAAATATTAAAAAATAAAATAAAATAGTAATGTAATTGTTTTTCCCATATTCAATTTTTATTATTTTTTTACATTTCTTTCTTTACATTTTAGTTCAGTTTCTATATATATATATATATATATATATATATATATATATATATATATATATATATATATATATATATATATATATATATATACACACATTTAATAAAATAGACTAATAAAATAATTACTATGTTTTAGGTAATGCATTACTAGCCATTGACTAAGAAATTAAGCTCAGCTAAAATTAATAAAAGCTTCACATAAATTTAATTAGTAGATTTGTTTCATTAACTTAAGTTAAATCAACACTGATGCCAAACGGAGCCTTACTTTAATAACAAATATTCACTGAATGTTCAACACCGTTGGTCAGATTAAGGTGAAAATAACAATAAACAGGTGATGAAAAACAACAATCTGAATATTCTTTAAAAGCAGAGTAAAATAATAAATAATAAATAATTGTTTACGATATTTTAAGTGACTAAAATATCAATATTGCACATTTTCTTTATCACAATATATTGAATAATGACAGTCTGCGGTCGCCTTTGAGACGGTGTATGTGTGAGTTTCAGACTCATATTTATTTCTGTCTCGGCTGGAGGAAAGTTGGCAGGTTTTCAGCGTAACCTTTCAGTAGAAAAGCTGACCTTTACTTGCGTCTCAGACTCACAGCCGACGTCTTCTGTGTCTCAGACGGAGAAAAGAGATCCAAGAATATGACCGTGTGTGTGTCCATAGCACACTTTTTATGTGCTTTTTGTTGCTGTAAAAGCATCTAAAATTGTAGATTGAGATTTTTTGCACCGACTGCAACTTTAAATTGTGTATAATTTGTAAAATGTGTTATTTATACCTTTTTAGAATACACTACAAAAGACAACAGGAAAACAACAACAAACAATATGTCAATATGTAGCAGTACATACTGTGCGTCCATATGCACATTTTACACATTGATTTGTGCGTGCCCATGTTTAGTGAATGAGGCCCACTAAATCCCTTTTTGGGTGCAGAATTATGATCATTATGAGGTACACGTTTCACTCTGGGTTGTTGTTTTGTGAATCTTTCAATGTAATTTGGACTTTTTTTAAAGGATAAAGGCAAAAACTGAAGAAAAAAAAATTAACTCAAGCAAAAACTCTTCATTCATTCATTTATTTTCCTTCGGATTAGTCCCTTTATTCATCAGGGGTCACCACAGCGGAATGAACCGCCATATGTTTTACACAGCAGATGCCCTTCCAGCCGCAACCCAGTACTGGGAAACACCCATACACACTCATTCACACTCATACACTACGGCCAATTTAGTTCACCTATAGTGCATGTGTTTGGACTGTTGGGGAAACCGGAGCACCCGGTGGAAACCCACACCAACACAGGGAGAACATGCAAACACAGAAACGCCAACTGGCCCAGCCAGGACTTGAACCAGCGACCTTCCTGTTGTGAGACCACAGTGCTAACCACTGAGCCACCGTGTTGCCCCAAAAACTCTTTTTGTGTGCAAAATTTTTAATTTAATTGAGAAAATAAAAACAAATTGATCATCTAGAAAACACATCGACTATTTGTCAATGACCATGACCCAGTCAGAGGATTATGAGTGAAAGCTGATCATAATGAACGTACCCTTCATATGCGATCGCTACTTTGTAAGACAAAGCCACCACTGCAGTCAGGACGATCCCGATAGGACTGGCGTTCCTGTTCAGTGGAAAAATGAATATAATTATAATTTAATAATTTATATAATGATATAGCAGACACAGTTTAGAACCAAAATATTACAATAATATATAATAAACAATAATGAAAATGTATACTACTACAAAAAACATTTTCATTCATTCATTTGTTTTCTTTTCGGCTTAGTCCCTTTATTAATCAGGGGTCGCCACAGCGGAATGAATCACCAACTTATCCAGCATATATGTTTTACGCAGCGGATGACCTTCCAGCCGCAACCCAACACTGGGAAACACCCAGACACACTCATTCACAAACATACACTACGGACAATTTAGCTTATTCAATTCCCCTATAGCGCATGTGTTTGGACTGTGGTGGAAACCGGAGCACCCAGAGGAAACCCACGCTAACACTGAGAGAACATGCAAACTCCACACAGACACACCAACTGACCCAACCGAGGCTTGAACCAGCGACCTTCTTACTGTGAGGCAATCGTGCTACCCACTGCGCCACCATGACACACACTTTGGGCATACTACAGACAAAACTGGTCATGTCTCAGATCCGTCTGTCTGTCTGTCTGTCTGTCTGTCTGTCTGTCTATCTATCTATCTATCTATCTATCTATCTATCTATCTATCTATCTATCTATCTATCTATCTATCTATCTATCTATCTATCTATCTATCTATCTAATACCCATCCATCCATCCATCCATCTCTCCATCCATCCATCCATCCATCCATCTATCTATCTATCTATCTATCTATCTATCTATCTATCTATCTATCTATCTATCTATCTATCTATCTATCTATCTATCTATCTATCTATCTATCTATCTATCCGTTCGTCCGTCTGTCTGTCCATCAATCCATCCATCCATCCATCTCTCTATCCATCCATCCATCCATCCATCCACCCACCCACCCACCCATCCATCTATCTATCTATCTATCTATCTATCTATCTATCTATCTATCTATCTATCTATCTATCTATCTATCTATCTATCTATCTATCTATCTATCTATCTATCTATCTATCTATCTATCTATCTATCTATCTATCTATCTATCTATCTATCTATCTATCTATCTATCTATCTATCCGTTCGTCCGTCTGTCTGTCCATCCATCCATCCATCTCTCTATCCATCCATCCATCCATCCATCCATCCAACCACCCACCCACCCACCCATCCATCCATCCATCTCTCTCTCTCTCAGGATTGTGGGTAGCGGGAGGAGTTTAGGGGTTTGGAGCACGCTTTTGAGAGTTTGTTTCACTAACTTATTAATTATTATAAATATTGTTGTTTTTCGTTAATTTGTTTTTCTAAAAGTTAATAGCATAGTCTTAAATCTTATTATAGTTGCTGTTTTTCGCCGACCAAGGTCGGTAAACTCCGACAATGGGGTCAAGCGAGGATTTCTCGCTTTTGACGCTCAAACATGGATTTAAATGTATGGCCGATGATTCCATGTCTGTGGAGGATGTGTTGGTTGCAGTCTGCGAAAAGGTTGGTGGACAAAACATTAAATCAGCTTCTAGAATGAATAAAGCAGTTGTTGTTTTTCTCGCTGAAGTCAGAATGGTTAACGATTTCATTGAAAGTGGAATCACAATCAATGATACCTTTGTACTGGTAATGCCGCTATCGAGCCCAGCAAAAAAAATTGTACTGTCAAATGTTCCTCCGTTCATTAAGAATGAAGTTATTCAAGGAGTGCTCGAAAGATACGGAAAGCTAACAGCACCGATCAAAATGATTCCGTTAGGCTTAAAAAACCCAAACATCAAGCACGTCATGTCTTTTCGAAGGTATACGTATATGATATTGAACGCACAACAAGATCCGCTTAATCTGGCCGTAAAAATCACAAACGAGGGTAAAGATTACACAATCTTTATCACCTCAGACCACATGCGGTGCTTTTTGTGCGGAGTCATGTCCGGCAAATGTGCCTTAACAAACAGAATGATAGACCATCTCAATCACAAATAACTGATCAAGTGGTTAACCAAGTAAACGTACACTCTGATGAAGTTCAAACACCACCTGTAGATCAAACTGCAAACATGAATGTTGAAAGCACTGATATGTCTGATCTAAAAACTGTTAGAGAAGAAGAATCTATACAAACAAATAGAGATGATACATTATCAGAAAAAGAACAGGTGAGGAAAGAGAATAATGAGGATGATGATGATGATGAAGATGAGGTAGTGGAAGAAAACCTCATTCAAATGTCTGCTATGAGTTCGGAATGTGTTTATTCTGATAATGATTCCGAAAATGATCTAGAGAGTCTAGGAAGCTTGTCAGATGAAGAAAACACTGACAGAACAGGAATATCCTCTTCAAAACTGTATACAGTGAAGCAAATAAGTGATTTTCTTGACAGCACCAAGGGAGCTCGTAAACCACAGATTGAAGCTTTTTTTCCAGATTTGAAGCGTTTTTTTGTATCCTGCAAAATGGCAATGGAAAAAGCAACTTTTGAAGAATTGAGTAGACAGAAACGATATAGGCTTAAGAAAATTATGACTAAAGTGAAAAGTATGACAAAAATAAGCAAATATGACTAAATAGCACAAAATAAATAAAAAGTACATAGCTAAGGTTTCCTTTGTAGTATGCACTATGACATTCTTAAATTTTGGAACTTTAAATATTAATGGATGTCGTAGTGTGGAAAAAAGTATTACATTGATTGATTTTATAAATATGAAAAAAGTAAATGTCCTTTTCCTGCAAGAAACACACACAGATATGGAAAATCAAGCACAATGGCTAAGAGAGTGGAATGGCAAAGCTTTCCTCAGTCATGGAACAAATGTTAGTGCTGGAGTAGCCATTCTTATTTCTGCAGATTTGCAATTTCAAGATCATAAAGTAACAGAAATTATACCTGGCAGATTGCAAATGTTAGATATTAAGATAAATGATTTAAGTTTTTCACTAATTAATGTTTATGCTCCAAATGATGGCTCAGGAAGAGTGAATTTTTTTAAAAAATTGCAAGATGTTATTTCGGAAATTCCAAACAATAGAATAATTTTTATAGCTGGTGATTTTAATTGTACTCTCGATTATACTATGGATAGAAACCATGTTGAGCCTCATTTATTATCAGCAAAAACTCTCAAAACCGTAGTCCAGTATCATAAATTAGTTGATCTTTGGAGAGAAACTTTTCCAAATGATAAACAGTATACATGGTTAAAAATAAATAATAATGTTATTTCTGGTGCACGACTTGATAGAATATATGTCCAATTGGGGAATAGAAAGAGTTTTTTTAATAGTCACATTTTACCTACATGTTTTTCTGATCACTACTTTGTTGCAGTAACTATGTCTATAACACAAAGCACAACCCAGAACAATTGTTGGCGATTTAATAATAGGTTGTTACAAGATACTTCTTTTAAACAATTTTTTAATATTTTTTGGAAAGAGTGGAGAGAGAGACAGCCACAGTATAAAACTTTGAGTCAGTGGTGGGACATTGGCAAAGCACAGATTCAGATTTTTTGCCAACAATACACTAGGAATCGAAAAGCTGAAATAAAAGAAAAAGTCAATTTTTTAGAACAACAAATTCTAAGGCTGAGCAACTCTTTTGGTCCAGATGAAGATGGCAAGACTGCGAAGATACTTAAAAAGTACAACTTAGTCCTAAAAAACTTGCATGAAGAAAGGAGTCATAATACATCTGTACGAGGAAAATTTTTACATCTAAATAGTATGGACTCATCAACAACTTTCTTTTTTTCTCTGGAAAAGAAAATATCAGAAAGAAAAGATATAAAGCATCTTAAATTAACAAATGGAAAGGAAATACATGAAAAGAAGGAAATAAATCTCCAAGTTCTACGGTTTTATGAAGATTTGTATACTGCACAACCTTGTAACCCTGAAGCAATTGATCAGCTATTAGAAGGACTGCCACAACTTGGAGAAGATGATAAAGCTGAACTGGAAAAAACTCTGTCTCTCCAGGAGTTAGACAAAGCTGTTCAACAGCAATCTCCAGGAAAAACACCAGGATTGGATGGTTTGACATCCGAGTTTTATAAAACCTTATGGCCCATTATTAGACAAGATTTGTACGCTGTGTTACTTGAGTGTTTTAAGTTGGGAACTTTGCCTCTCAGTTGTAGAAGAGCTGTGGTGACTCTAATACCTAAGAAAGGAGATCTTGGTCTATTAAAAAACTGGCGACCAATCTCACTGTTAGGAACGGATTATAAAATATTCTCTAAAGTATTGACCAATCGCCTTAAGGACTCTTTAACATCAATCATTCACAAAGATCAATCATATTGCCTTCCAAAACGATCAATTTTTGACAATCTTTTTCTTGTGCGAGATATGTTATATTTAACTGGCTTGCACAAACTGGATCTTGGCCTAGTGTGTCTAGACCAAGAAAAGGCCTTTGACAAAGTGGACCACGAATATTTATTTTCAGCACTTAAGAGGTTTGGTTTTGGAAAACAGATCATCTCATGGATAACTCTTTTGTATAAAGATGTCTACAGTATGTTGAAAATCAATGGAATTTTGACAAGACCCTTTCCAGTACAGAGAGGAGTAAGACAAGGCTGTAGTTTATCTGGCCTCTTGTATGCAATCTCTATTGAACCATTATTGAAGATGTTGAGAGAGAAGTTACAAGGCCTAACGTTTCCATCCTTAAACCCTCTGTCTACACCAACAGTGAAACTGACAGCCTATGCTGATGACATTACAGTGGTTATCAGATCAGAAGAGGATGTTACAAATTTACTGTCTTCTCTCAACTTATTTCAAAATGCATCTTCTGCACAGGTTAATTGGGGAAAGACTAATACCTTGTTACTTGGCTCTTGGTCAGAACGGAATCCACCAAAGCTTCCACATCAGTGCCATTGGGATAAGGAGGGTGTCAAAATACTTGGACTGTTTTTTGGTACTGAACAATTCATGGAAAAGAATTGGGAAGGACTCATTGAGAAAGTCACTGGAAAGTTACATAGATGGAAATGGATTCAAGCACAACTCTCTTATAGAGGTCGAGTTTTAGTAGTGAACAATCTTGCTGCTTCAATGCTATGGCACCGATTGACAGTACTGGACCCTCCTAAAGATCTTTTGTTAAAACTACAAAAGCTTTTGTGGACTTTTTTTGGGATGGACATCATTGGCTCCCACCTGGAGTACTTTCTCTTCCTGTTAATGAAGGTGGTCAAGGTTTAATTCATTTAGTATCCAAAGTTAATGCAATGAGACTACAGACTGCCCAAAAACTGCTCTATTCTTCGAGCTCAACACCATGGGTCAGTTTTGCTCTTGTAATTTTACGAACAAAAAATATAATGGGGTATGATAAACAAATGTTTTTAACTTCAGAAAATTGTTTGAAAGAAAAGACCAATATAAAGTTTTATGGATCTGTGTTCAAAGCTTGGAACTTTTTTAAATTAGAGCAGAGAACACATTTTGGGCTTGATGAACCACTTTTTCATAATCCATGGTTGCATAAGAAGATCAGTGTGTCAAAGAAAGATATTGACAACTTTACTTCCGCAGGAATAACTAGAGTTAGAAATCTGTTAAATTTATATGAAAGAAAGTGGTTTTCAGCACAAGAAATTACTAGGAAAGTTAGAAGTAGATCGGAGAGAATAATAGGGAATATTGTAGAAAATTTTAAAACTTCTTTTCCTAAATCCTTATCAGATTACATATCAAAATCTATGTCTAAAAACTTCACGGAAGTCTTTTTTCCAGAAGTATATGTAACGCCAAAAATAGAACAGTTTGAAAATAATAATAATGATGATGATGCTAACTTGCTTTTATCTTTTAAAGGTGTAAAAGGTCTTCCTTTTTCTACAACAAATAAGCGAGTTTTATATAATATCTGTGTAAAGTTTTTCAATATTGGACAGTTAAAAGGAAGAAAAGATACAAAATGGAGATCTTTGTTGTCTGAATCTGAAATTATTTCGCCTTCTTGGCGTTTATTATACAAAAACCCTCTTCCAAAGAGGTCTGGTGATTTGCAATGGCGAATTTTGCACTGTTCTTTGCCAACAAGAATGTTTTTGTTTAAATGCAATTTTTCAGATTCTTCTTTCTGCCCTGAGTGTAAAAAACTTGATGACGTTTTTCATGTTTTTAATGAATGTTGTAAATTATTGCCACTTTTTAATATGTTTAAGAGGATTTTTAGCAGGTTAGGTCTTAATTTCACAAACACAATGTTTATTTATGGTCACAAGTACTCTTTTAATAAAAAAGAGATTTGTACTTTTTCCAACTTTCTGATTGGCCAGGCAAAATTAGCTATCTGGAAGGCATACAGAGCTAGTTTGGAAGATCAAAAAGTTAATATGGTTAATTTGTTTAAAGCTTTTGTGGAATCAAGAATTCGTTTAGAATATGAATATTACCGAATGAACTGTGACGAATTGAGTTTTGAAAAAAAATGGTGCATTAACAAAGGCTTTGTATTTGTAGAAGACAATAATATTTTCTTTGACTGGGAATAAGATAAAATATTTGGTTTTATAAATGGAATGTTTTTAATTGTATGTATTGTAAAATAAATTGCTTTTTAAAAGTCAAAAGTCTCTCTCTCTCTATATATCTTCTAAATATACAATATAATTCATATCTATATTCTGATGACACACAAAAATGACACTTCAATTGTGATATATTCCACATCCACTAAACTTTACGGTTTTATTCTTATCTATATTCCAATTAGACACAACAAACTTTACATTTCTACATTCTGATACTTTTACTTTGTCCTCGTCCTCTTTTACTTTGTCCTCGTCCTCTTTTACTTTGTCCTCGTCCTCTTTTACTTTGTCCTCGTCTACATTCTGAATGTTTGTTCATATGTCATTCATCTGATCAATAAGCTATGATTCATATTATATCTGCTTGCTTTAAAATGAATGTTTTTCCAGCTGTTGACCGTATTTTCAGATTTATGAAGTGATAAAACAGGACATCTAAAATGTCCCCCATAAAACCTCTTAAATAATAAACAAAATTAAGAAATGTCAGCCTGGCTTTTTAATCAAATAACAGCACTTTTGAATATTTAATGAGAACTTTTTCATGAAACTGAGAATTCAAAAGTTTTGTTATAAAACAGCCAAACTGGTGCCATTTAAAGTAAAAAAAGAAAGAAAGAAAAAGTTTTTTAATGAGCTGATGAGTTGATTTGGGACTTGTTTTGTCATGCACATACACAAACACACAGAGAGACACACACACAAACACACACACACACACACACACACACACACACACACACACACACACACAAATCTGTTCAGGTTTAACTCATGGTTTGTAACAAATAATGAATCATGCATATGACACTGTATTTTATGCAACTCACCGAATTAAATTAAAATATCAGATTATATATAAGCGCTGACTGGATCTGAATATAAACAATGAATCGTCCAATTACATTACATGACATTTTAATTATAAAAATAGAAAACCACTTTCATGTCAACAACTCAGCATATGTAATTAGCATTATTGCACTTTGGCTCTCAGGATTCCTTGATTCTGACTGGTCAATCATGACATTCTCAGATAGCAATTTTTAGATAACAATGGATTAAACTAATAGTGCAGGCTCATCTGGCTACCAATCATCTTGACAGTTAGTGAATATATTCATATGCATATCTTTCACTCCACTGCTCTGGACTGTTTGGTGCCATCTTGAGACCTAATATTAATAATAATAGGTAAGGTAGTGTTGGCTGTGCTCAGTTGATGCTCAGTTTTTCTTTTTGCAAGAGTAATAAGTTAGAGCAGGGGTGTCAAACTCAGATCCTGGAGGGCCGCAGCCCTGCACAGTTTAGTTCCAACCCTGCTTCAACACACTTACCTGCAGGTTTCAAATAAGCCTGAAGGACTCAATTAGTTTGATCAGGTGTGATTAATTAGGGTTGGAACTAAACTGTGCAGAGCTCCGGCCCTCCAGGAACTGAGTTTGACACCTGTGAGTTAGAGAGAAAGTATATCCAGGTTTTTTTTTTTTTAATCTCAGAATAAAGCCTTATGCTGCGTTCACACCAGACACGGAAGTAGCGTCAAGCGCGAGTGATTTACATGTTAATTCAATGCAAAGGCGCGATTAGACATCCGTTTTGCGCATTTGACGCGATTAACGCGCACTTCGCGCGAATCGCTCGGGTTCAAAAATCTGAACTTCTGCGGACATTCGCGCCGCGTTAACCAATCAGGAGCGTAGCACCTGTTGTTGGTGTCCCGGGGGAAAATCCTCCAGCCGACACCGACAACAGTTCATCAAACTGGGCTCGGCTCAGTCGGAAGCATCGCTGAAAGCCTCCGTCATCCAGGTTAAGTTTCTGGAGGAGTTTATGAGCTCACAGAGCTGGGTGCACCTCTGAAAGGATCTAGTGGACTCAGACACTGCTCCAAACGTATCGATGCTGTTTTTCAGCCTTTATTAAGCACATAAACACAGTTATTTTATCAATAAAATCCATGTTAGCCATTTAGCAACGAAGCTACAGTCACCGGGCAGGCAGAAGCCCTGCCCATGACGCGAATCCGCGTCTGTTCTGAAGTGAATTTGACGCGCGAATGAAGCGGATTTGACGTGCGAATGAAGCGGAGTTTGACGCGTGAATGAAGCGAGTAAACTCAAATGCTCACGCGTCATTACAGGTTTATCAGCAGCCCGACGCAAAGTGTAGCACTGTTGTATAAGACTAAAGGGCTTAATTCTGTACAAACAACCGTCTAGATGTGCTTTATCCCACATATTTCATGGTTACTTGCCACAAAAATTAAAAATTAGATACAAAACATTGAGCAGTAATAGTTTATTAAATCTTTAATTAAATACAAAGCTGACAGAATGAAAACAGCTGATGGAGTATACACTAACTTGCGCATTATTCAGACACTAGATGGCGCCAAACAGTCAAAAACACAAAGCTGACAGAATGAAAACAGCTGATGGAGTATACACTAACCTGCGCATTTTTCAGACACAAGATGGCGCCAAACAGTCAAAAACACAAAGCTGACAGAATGAAAACAGCTGATGGAGTATACACTAACCTGCGCATTATTCAGACACTAGATGGCGCCAAACAGTCAAAAACACAAAGCTGACAGAATGAAAACAGCTGATGGAGTATACACTAATCTGCACATTATTCAGACACTAGATGGCGCCAGTCAAAAACACAAAGCTGATAGAAACTAAAACAGCTGATGGAGTATACACTAACCTGCGCATTATTCAGACACTAGATGGCGCCAAACATTCAAAAACACAAAGCTGATAGAAGCTAAAACAGCTGATGGAGTATACACTAACCTGCGCATTATTCAGACACAAGATGGCGCCAAACAGTCAAAAACACAAAGCTGACAGAATGAAAACAGCTAATGGAGTATACACTAACCTGAGCATTATTCAGACACTAGATGGAGACAAACAGTCAAAATCACAAAGCTGATGGAAACTAAAACAGCTGATGGAGTATACACTAACCTGCGCATTATTCAGACACAAGATGGCGCCAGTCAAAAACACAAAGTTGATAGAAACTAAAACAGCTGATGGAGTATACACTAACCTGCGCATTATTCAGACACAAGATGGCGCCAAACAGTCAAAAACACAAAGCTGACAGAAACTAAAGCAGCTGATGGAGTATACACTAACCTGCGCATTATTCAGACACTAGATGGCGCCAAACAGACAAAAACACAAAGCTGATGGAAACTAAAACAGCTGATGGAGTATACACTAACCTGCACATTATTCAGACACTAGATGGCGCCAGTCAAAAAACGCAGCTTGACAAACAATTGTTGAAGTATATAGATATGAACATATTGAGCTTGTGTTATTTAGCGGTTGTTATCTGTGAATAACATACCTTTGCATGTTTGACTGACCAATCAGAATCGAGTATTACAGACAGCCATGTAATAGTTTAAAAAAAAAAACAACCAACTGGATGTGAATTATGCCTTATACATAAAATAAAACCATCAGACAAGCACTTGACATGAAGACCACTTTGTCAGCAAACAACAACAACGAAACATTGATTAAATTTAGGATGTAATCATCTACATCTTAAAGTCATGAGCAAAAATTCACAGTCACACTTTGTCTCTCGATATTCTCTCCCAAAGCAAATCAGTGTGGGTTTGGAAATCTGGTTAGATCAGACCTGATTGGCCGCGCAGCTGCTTTTATTACATCATCAGCTCCTGACACACGCGTGACGTCACAGTCTAGTGTTCAAGAATAGAGCTGAAAACTCAGCCGAGAAGCCGGTAAAACAGCAGACGTCATCAGTTTCCTCTGTTCAGTGTACTGATGTAGGAAATGAAGACGCTCCTGTCCTCCGGCATCACGGCTGTGTAAAAGTAGAACACTAATTTCCTCTTTTCCCCTCAGTTATTCCTGTAATCCCAGTCTGGTGTTACGGTATTACTATCACAATCATGTTTGCATGCCAGAAAAGACTGCCTAAACATGGGACATCCTAATTTGTAGTTCAATTGTAAGTTCAACACATTTATCAAGCAACTCTGTTCTGGAGGTTTAAAACTGGCTTATAGTTTCAATTTGTAATTTAGAGGACAAACATAATACAAAATACAAGCAAAAATTAACTATTCAAAGGAACAGTTCACCCCAAAATTTAAACTTGCTTACTACTTACTCATTCTCATGTGGTTGTAAACTTTAAAGAGTTTCTTTTTTTTGTTAAACACAAAAGAAGATATTTTGAAAAATGTTAGAAACCTGTAGCCATTGACTTACATTGGATAAACTAATACTATGAAAGTCAATAGTTACAGGTTTTCAGCGTTTTTCAGAATATCTTCTTTCATGTTCAACATAAGAAAGAAAGTCAAACAGCTTTCTGACAAGTAAACAATAAATAAATGATAGTGAACTATCCTTTTAACGCAACTAAACGATCATTACAGTGTCTCTACCATGTTTTTAAAGTGGCACCAGCATTATTTTGACACAATGCTATGCAGTTTTACTAACATGTTTCTTGTATTTTAGCATGTTTGTAGCACAACTAGACTTTTTCTGGCATGTTCAGTCATACTTTTAACATGATTTAGCACACCCAACAATATTACAAACATCACCAAGCATGTTTTAGAATATGGTTATCATGATTTAGCATGTTTTGTCTATTGCAAGCATGTTTTATTAGGTAGCACAAGGCTAACATATTTCTAGCATGATCTAAAAGGCTTTTAGCATGCTAATAGCATGATTTTATTATATGCATATGCTGCTAGATGACGCAATGATACATATTTAAACTACTGCATGTTCTACTGTACTCTTAGCATTCTACTATTTTGTTTTAGTACTGGTTAGCATGATTTAGCATGTTTTTAACACTATTTAACACATCTATATCAGGTTTTATAATGTTTTTACATGTTTCATTACATGACCAGAATGATATAACTTGTTTTCAACCTGATCTAGCACATTGCTCCATGTTTTACATAGCTTGCATGGTTCAAGCATGTTTTAGCATGTTTTTCCCATGGTATAGTACATGATTAGCATGTTTTTAACAATACTTAACACATCACTTTATAATGTTTAAGCATGTTTTAGTACTTGGCTAAAATGATTTAAAGCTTCCATCATGTTGTAGGCATGTTAAGTACATGGCTAAATAGTTTTAGCATTATTTAGCATGTTTTCTAGCATAAGTACATCATTCACACGTTTTCAACATTATTTAACACAAAAGTAACATTTTATGTGTTAGTACAAGGCTACATTATGTAGCATGCTTCTAGCCTGATTTACAACACTGTTTTACTACACTGCTAACATTATAACATGTTTCTACCATGATTAGCACACTGCTAATATATTTATCATGTTTCTAGAATGATGGCTAACACAATGTAGCATGTTTTAGCATGGTCATGTACATAGTTAGCATGATTTTGTATGTTTTTAATAATACTTCTAATGTTTTAGCATGTTTTAATAAATGGCTAAAAGGATTTAACATGTTTTTAACAAGATCTACCACATTTACTCGCATGTTAAGTACATGGCTAACATTTTAGCATCATTCTAGCATGTTTAAATACATTATTTGCATAATTATGTTTTAGTATTATTTTATGCTTTGTATTTTCATTTAGCACAATGCTTCATTATGTAGCATGTTTTTAAACTGATTTACAATACTGTTTTGCCACACTGCTAGCATTATAACATGTTTCTACCATGCTTAGCACACTGCTAACATATTTATCATATTTCTAGAAGGATAGCTAACACAATGTAGCATGTTTGTGGCATGTTCATGCACATGGTTAGCATGACTTTGTATGTTTGTAACAATACTTACATAATTACCAGGCTTTACGTATAATGTTTTAGCATGTTTTAGTACTAAAACATGTTTCCAACAAGCTCTACAACATTTACCTGCATGTTAAGTACATGGCTAATATTTTAGCATGATTCTAGCACATTTAAATGCCTTTATTGCATGATTAAGTATGTTTTTATCATTATTTTATGCTTTGCATTATCGTTTAGCACATTGCTATTTTATATAGCATGTTTCTAACAAGATTATAATACTGTTTTACCACACTGCTAACATTATAACATGTTTCTCCCATGATTTAGCACACCACTAACATATTTATCCTGCTGCTACATTGATGGCTAGCACAATTTAGCATGTTTTTGGCATGGGTAAGAACATGGTTAGCATGGTTTAGTATGTTTTTAACAATACTTACATCACTAACAGGTTTTATAATGTTTTAGCATATTAAGTATACAGCAAACCTTTTTTTCAGCATACTTTAGCATGTTTCTAGCACGTTTAAATACAGCATTCACATTATTAAACATGTTTTTAGCATTATTTTATGCTTTGTAACATCATTTAGCACATTGTTACATGATGTAGCACGTCTTTAACATGATTATAATACTGTTTTACCACACTGCTAACATTATAACATGTTTCTCCCATGATTTAGCACACCACGAACATATTTATCATGTTGCTAGAATGATGGCTAACACAATTTAGCATGTTTTTGGCATGGTTAGATACATGGTTAGCATGATTTAGTATGTTTTTAACAATACTTACATCACTAACAGGTTTTATAATGTTTTAGCATATTAAGTATACGGCAAACCTTTTTTTTTAGCATACTTTAGCATGTTTCTAGCACGTTTAAATACAGCTATCACATTATTAAACATGTTTTTAGCATTATTTTATGCTTTGTAACATCATTTAGCACATTGTTACATGATGTAGCATGTCTTTAACATGATTATAATACTGTTTTACCACACTGCTAACATTATAACATGTTTCTCCCATGATTTAGCACACCACTAACATATTTATCATGTTGCTACATTGATGGCTAGCACAATTTAGCATGTTTTTGGCATGGGTAAGTACATGGTTACCATGATTTAGTATGTTTTTAACAATACTTACATCACTAACAGGTTTTATAATGTTTTAGCATATTAAGTATACGGCAAACCTTTTTTTTTAGCATACTTTAGCATGTTTCTAGCACGTTTAAATACACCATTCACATTATTAAACATGTTTTTAGCATTATTTTATGCTTTGTAACATCATTTAGCACATTGTTACATGATGTAGCATGTCTTTAACATGCTTATAATACTGTTTTACCACACTGCTAACATTATAACATGTTTCTACCATGATTTAGCCCACCACTAACATATTTATCATGTTGCTACATTGATGGCTAGCACAATTTAGCATGTTTTTGGCATGGGTAAGTAAATGGTTAGCATGGTTTAGTATGTTTTTAACAATACATACATCACTAACATTTTTTTATAATGTTTTAGCATATTAAGTATACAGCAAACCTTTTTTTAGCATACTTTAGCATGTTTCTAGCATGTTTAAATACACCATTTACATTATTAAACATGTTTTTAGCATTGTTTTATGCTTTGCATTATCGTTTAGCACATTGCTATTTTATATAGCATGTTTCTAACATGATTATAATACTGTTTTACTACACTGCTAACATTATAACATGTTTCTCCCATGATTTAGCCCACCACTAACATATTGATCATGTTGCTAGAATGATGGCTAGCACAATTTAGCATGTTTTTGGCATGGGTAAGTACATGGTTAGCATGGTTTAGTATGTTTTTAACAATACTTACATCACTAACAGGTTTTATAATGTTTTAGCATATTAAGTATACGGCAAACCTTTTTTAGCATACTTTAGCATGTTTCTAGCACGTTTAAATACAGCATTCACATTATTAAACATGTTTTTAGCATTATTTTATGCTTTGTAACATCATTTAGCACATTGTTACATGATGTAACATGTCTTTAACATGATTATAATACTGTTTTACCACACTGCTAAAATTATAACATGTTTCTCCCATGATTTAGCACACCACTATCATATTTATCATGTTGCTACATTGATGGCTAACACAATTTAGCATGTTTTTGGCATGGTTAGATACATGGTTAGCATGATTTAGTATGTTTTTAACAATACTTACATCACTAACAGGTTTTATAATGTTTTAGCATATTAAGTATACAGCAAACCTTTTTTTTAGCATACTTTAGCATGTTTCTAGCACGTTTAAATACACCATTCACATTATTAAACATGTTTTTAGCATTATTTTATGCTTTGTAACATCATTTAGCACATTGTTACATGATGTAGCATGTCTTTAACATGATTATAATACTGTTTTACCACACTGCTAACATTATAACATGTTTCTCCCATGATTTAGCCCACTAACATATTTATCATGTTGCTACATTGATGGCTAGCACAATTTAGCATGTTTTTGGCATGGGTAAGTACATGGTTACCATGATTTAGTATGTTTTTAACAATACTTACATCACTAACAGGTTTTATAATGTTTTAGCATATTAAGTATACGGCAAACCTTTTTTTTAGCATACTTTAGCATGTTTCTAGCACGTTTAAATACAGCATTCACATTATTAAACATGTTTTTAGCATTATTTTATGCTTTGTAACATCATTTAGCACATTGTTATATGATGTAGCATGTATTTAACATGATTATAATACTGTTTTACCACACTGCTAACATTATAACATGTTTCTCCCATGATTTAGCACACTAACATATTTATCATGTTGCTAAAATGATGGCTAACACAATTTACCATGTTTTTGGCATGGTTATTTACATGGTTAGCATGATTTAGTATTTTTTTAACAATACTTACATCACTAACAGGTTTTATAATGTTTTAGCATATTAAGTATACGGCAAACCTTTTTTTAGCATACTTTAGCATGTTTCTAGCACGTTTAAATACACCAGTCACATTATTAAACATGTTTTTAGCATTATTTTATGCTTTGCATTATCGTTTAGCACATTGCCATTTTATATAGCATGTTTCTAACATGATTATAATACTGTTTTACCACACTGCTAACATTATAACATGTTTCTCCTATGATTTAGCCCACTAACATATTTATCATGTTGCTAAAATGATGGCTAACACAATTTACCATGTTTTTGGCATGGTTAGATACATGATTAGCATGGTTTAGTATGTTTTTAACAATATTTACATCACTAACATGTTTTATAATGTTTTAGCATATTAGGTATACGGCAAACCTTTTTTGTTAGCATACTTTAGCATGTTTCTAACACATATATCATTCACATTATTAAACATGTTTTTGGTATTATTTTATGCTTTGTAACATCCTTTAACACATTGCTACATTATGCAGCATGTTTTATAATACTGTTTTACCACACTGCTAGCATTATACTGTTTCTAGCATGTTTAAGCACACTCCTATCACATTTGCTACAATAACATCAGTCTAACATGATGTTACTAGCATGTTTTAACTAATTTAGCATACCACACCAGCATCTTTTAAAATGTTTTAGCACACAAAGGTAGCATCATTTAAGATATTTTCAACAGGATTTAACACACTGCTGGCATGTTTTAGCATGTTTATATTTTTGCAGTAATGTGGACAGTGAGTCCTAGTGATTGGATCCGTCTGCAGTGTTTGTGGTCGGGTTTATGAACACGCTGTGCTGAGTTAATTTTCTGTGCTAATCATCCGTCCACATGTACAGCTTGACTGGAGATCATGTTCTTTTATTTGTTCAGCTGCATTCACAAGCTTTAGTGAAAAGAAAGAGGAGAGAGCCTCATACAGCCCACGGTTAATGAAGACGAATGCGTATCCTGATGCTTTCAATAATACTGACAGAGCTAACGCAGCTATTGACTGTTTCTTTGGGAAAAGATATACTTATTTTAATATGCAAACAGAAGCTGAAGTAAGAAAATACATGCACTATCAAAATATATTTATATAAAAATACTGGCTATCAAATCTTAATTTTATAACCTTGTCATGCCTTTTTTGATCAAATAAAATGTTGATACTTATTAGTGTTACATAATACTTATATGCCAATGAATTATATAGGTTTCAATGAATAAATCACAAATAAATAAGACAGATATGAAGCAGGCGGTTGCACTGTGGCTTCACAGCAAGAAGGTCGCTGGTTCGAGCCTCGGCTGGGTCAGTTGGCATTTCTGTATGGAGTTTGCATGTTCTCCCCGTGTTGGTGTGGGTTGCCTCCGGGTGCTCCGGTTTCCCCCACAGTCCAAACACATGCGCTATAGGGGAATTGATTAACTAAATTGGCCATAGTGTATGAGTGTGTGTGTGAGTGTGAGAGTGTATGGGTGTTTCTTAGTACTGGGTTGCAGCTTAGCGCTGCGTAAAACATTTGCTGGATAAGTTGGCGGTTCATTCTGCTGTGGTGACCTTTGATGAATAAAGGGACTAAGCCGAACGAAAATAAATGAATAAATCAGTTGATCATACCTGTGAATGCCGTCTGAATTTGGAAAACATTATAATAAAATATACTTATTTCTGACCATATAATTTTCTAATAATATTTTTTGAATTTTAATATTATTTTATATTATATAATAATAGTTGCCTATTCACTTTCTCCTTTTTGCATGCATTCATTAAATTTATTTTTAAGATATTAGAAAAATTATATATATTTAATGACATGGTGCGTTATCCTGCTGGAAGTAGCCATCAGAAGATGGAGACACTGTGGTCATAAAGGGATGGACATGGTCAGCAACAATACTCAGGTAGGCTGTGGCGCTGACACCATGCTCAATTGGTACTAATGAAAATCTCCCCCACACCATTACACCACCACCAGCAGCCTGAACCGCTGATACAAGGCAGGATGGATCCATGCTTTCATGTTGTTGAGACCAAATTTTGACCCGACCATCTGAATGGGGCAGCAGAAATGGAGACTCATCAGACCAGGCAACGTTTCTCCAATCTTCTATTGTCCAGTTTTGGTGAGCCTGTGTGAATTGTAGCCTCAGTTTCCTGTTCTTAGCTGACAGGAGTGGCACCCGGTGTGGTCTTCTGCTGCTGTAGCCCATCCGCCTCAAGGTTGGACGTGTTGTGTGTTCAGAGATGCTCTTCTGCAGACCTCGGTTGTAACGAGTGCTTATTTGAGTTACTGTTGCCTTTCTATCAGCTGGAACCAGTCTGGCCATTCTCCTCTGACCTCTGGCATCAACAAGGCATTTGCGCCCACAGAACTGCCGCTCACTGGATATTTCCTCTTGTTCAGACCATTCTCTGTAAACCCTAGAGATGGTTGTGCGTGAAAATCCCAGTAGATCAGCAGTTTCTGAAATACTCAGACCAGCTCGTCTGGCACCATCAACCATGCCACGTTCAAAGTCACTTAAATCCCCTTTCTTCCCCATTCTGATGCTCACTTTAAACTGCAGCAGATCGTCTTGACCATGTCTACATGCCTAAATGCATTGAGCTGCTGCCATGTGATTGGCTAATTAGAAAGTTGCGTTAACAAGCAGTTGGACAGGTGTACCTAATAAAGTGGCCAGTGATTGTGTGAGTGTGTGTGTCTGTGTATATATATATATATATATATATATATATATATATATATATATATATATATATATATATATATATATATAATTTTTAATTAATTGTATTATTTGTATTTATTCCAGCTAAACTAAATGAAAGAAAACGTTCTTCAGAAGAAAAATAAAATAGGAAATACTGAGAAAAAAAAAAAAAGCAAACTGCATTTGGGAAATATCTGCTCCATAAATGTATGCATGTCAGTAATTAAATACAGCACATTTAAATTCATGTCACAAAATCTCACACACAATGCCTCCAAAATAAGCTATGAAATCTAGCCTGAAAAGTTTTTAAAAGTCAAATGATGCCTGTTTTCCTTCATAGCACAGATCCCACACAGCAGAATCCCATTAACCTACTTCCACTGTCCAGCCTCTGGTGATGCACAAGAACCAATGTTACGTACATGAGCGCTAACACTATCAGGAGGACAATTCCAGCAATTTTGGTAGTTATTTTACAGTGAATGCACCTATAAGACTCTTCTCAAAAGACTGTCCATATATTAGCGTCTAAGAATGGGGTCAGTCCACATAGGAATCATAAAAGATGATATTTAAATGCTGAAAAACACATTTCATAAGTCTTATGAAAAGCGAAATGAGAAAAATAAAACATCTCAGAACTCTCATGGTGCTGAATTTTGGTCTGATCACTATAATCCAAGCAATTACACTGAGAGAGAAAAATAAGTGTGTATCATTCATGCATTCATTTTCCTTCAGCTTAGTCTCTATTTCAAAGGTCGCCACAGTGGAATGAACCGCCAACTATTCCAGCTTATGCATTACACAGCGGATGCTTTTCCAGTGTGTTAAACTAAGAAATTGCATAACATGTCTATGGATTAGTGTTACATTAGCATAAACAAATTAATGAACATAATGTGACGCATATTTGTCAGGTATTTGCATGAAATGAAACTGGTGTAATTTATTACCAATTTGCATCTATATGATTTATTTAAATGATCATAATTCAAAATGCATTTATTCAAGTTGCTTAATGTCATAGCTAATCTGTTAAAATGGCATTTATTAAATTATACTGTATGAACGATTAACATTTGAAGAATAATATTCAGTAAAATGCATGAGACAGATTTACTGATGATAAAGAATACATGAATACATGATTTATAAATGCTTGAATTTTTCAGAATCATAATCTTCATTCATTCATTCATTTTCCTTCGTCTTGATTTATTCATCAGTGGTCGCCACAGCGGAATGAATCGCCAACTATTCCGGCATATGTTTTACGCAGCGGATGCCCTTCCTGCTGCAACCCATCACTGGGAGACGCCAGTACAATTTAGTTCAAACACCCATACAATTTAGCCAATTCCCCACATGAGTTTGGACTGTAGGGGAAACCGGAGCACCCGGAGGAAACCCACACCAACACGGGGAGAACATGCAAACTCCACACAGAAATGCCAACTGACCAAATAATGTAATTTTCTACAACTATGGGGTATATTATACTACAATACCACAGTTTACTGTAGTAAAAACTAAAGTATACCACAATATCTATCAGCTCTCTATAGTTAATTCTAGAGTATGCTGGAGCATTCATTACCAAAGTGTTAAATAATATAACTTATACAGTATAATACACTTTACTATAACATTGTTCAAAAACACTATGGGCCCCTATCATACAGCCAGCACAATAAGGCGCAATATGTGTTTGGCGTGATTTGTTGCTGTTTTCAGACCAGCACAAGAGTAATTTCCACATTTTGCGCCACGTTGTTTAAATAGCAAATCCATTTGCGCTGCTCTATGGACTCATGTGTGTGCTGGTCTATTCACCTTATTCTCCGTGTTCGAGCGGGTGCAGCCATTTGAATCATTTTGGCTCGAGACTTCCGGTTTCATTCACTTCCATTTCTTTTTAGACGTTAAAAACAGCTCGTTCTGCTGCTTCATGTTGCAAACTGATATTCTCTTATTATATTATTTTACTTTGACTGTATAGTAATGCAAACACTTGTTTGTAGAGCGAGTAGTTTGACCGTTTTCTCCCGGTTATTGTTCCTAATCATTTCTCACATAAGCAACTGAATCGGAAGTTCTAAAACAATCGCAAAAACGAGCACACTTCCGCATTGAAGAATAAGGTCAATAAAGGAGGAGGTGTGTTAAGGCGCATTGTTGGCGTGTTGATATTTTGAGGAACTGAAATAGACCGCACCCTTGAGCAACTAAAAGCTGCTCTAAAGTCCAGCACAGCGCGTTAGTTATGCACCTATGCAGGTCCAAGCACTTACACACTGCTGAACACACACAGGATGAACAGCAACACACAAGTATCTTTACAGATGAAAACAATTAAAGGATTAAAATGATACAGAAATGATGATTTTCTACATCAATATAAACACCACTACCTCCATGCCTTCTTCACCTCAGGGTTGAGTTTATTCATGACAATCTGCATCTGTATAATGTTATTATTATCAGCAGGATTATTTATGATATGCAGATTTATATTTGATTTAATAAACATAAGTTTAGATTTGTCCACCTGTGGGGTTTTGGAGACGTCTGCATCACCATATGGGGCATGAGAACAGGACGTGTGTTTGGATATAACTCAGTTGTTTGACCACACTTCATTATTATTGTTCATTTATTCCTTTGCTGGAGATTAGAACTGAATTTAGAAATAGTTTAGAAACAAATCTCTGCACTTAACAAACTAAATTAAATTTGTCGGCTAATGGATGTGTTCAGTGGAGTGAGTTTCCACCGCTTCCTCACTCCACCAAAGTAAAGGAGTAAAGAGAAAGTAAAGAGAAAGTAAAGAGGCTGAATGGAGGAGGCTCGTTCTTTATCCTCGCGCTGCAGATGCTCTGTTTAACTGTTTTCTCGCTAGTAAAGCGTTCAGTTTTTACACTTATAAAGTCGCCATGTAGATGCACCATGGAGCGACGCAACTGACTCTTAAAGGGAATGAGAGATGAGACTCTGATTGGTTTAATGCACGTTATGCTCAAAACACACCCAGAACTCATTAAGAGAATAAGCACAACCCTGTTAGACCATACCCCAGGGGCGCAGAGCGTATTAATGCGTCCCTAAAATAGCAAAAGTGGATTCAGACACGTCCCTAATGCTTTTGCGCTTTAGACTTTGCACTTAGATCATTAAAATAGAGCCCTATATTTAATGACTATAGTATTTTTTAAAAAACATAAGAATTCAAGTGTATGAAATTTAGGCTTCATCCTGAGTCCAGAAGTATCATACAAATATGATAAATATATCATTTTCTTTTTAAATATTTCCCAAATGATGTTGAACAGATTCAGGAATTTTTCACAGTATTTCCTCTAATATGTTTTCTTCTGGAGAAAGTCTTATTTGTTTTATTTCAGCTAAAATAAATGCAGTTCTTAATGCTTTAAAGCCATTTTAAGGTCAATATTATTAGCCCCCTTAAGCAATATTAGTTTTGGATTGTCTCCAGAACAAACCACTGTTATACAATGACTTGCCCTAACTTTACCCTAATTTTACCCTAATTACCCTAGTTAAGCCTTTAAATGTCACTTTAAGCTGAATACTAGTCAAATATCTAGTCTAATAGTATGTGCTGTCATCATGGCAAAGATAAGTCAGTTATTAGAAATGAGTTATTAAACCTATCATGTTTAGAAATGTGTTGAAAAAAATCTCTCCGTTAAACAGAAATTGGTGGAAAAAAATATAAAGAGGGGCTAATAATGAAGGAGGGCGAATAAGTCTGACTTCAACTGGATATGGATCACTTTTATGGATGTCATTTGGATTTGTAACCACTAAATAATGTCAAAAACTCTCCTTAAAATTCATATTAACCCAGTTTTCCTCCAGTCCATTATTCCCTCTGAGAGTCTATATCCAGGTCAAGACCGAGCTACCATTACTATTTATTGCCATGAAGGCTGTGCTTTTGGAAATGTGTGTCTACATCAAGTTTGACTGCGCTCAGAGGTTTTGTTTTTAATTAAAACAGACAGAAAGAGATTGAATCAAATGAGTCAATTGAGACAAACGAATCAAATCTGCTGTACGTGCAGGACAACTGATGAACTCCAATGCTATCATGAAATGATCCGTATTAAATAAATGTTTCCCAGAAGCTTCAATCACGCGTTTCGTTGCATGGGAAATGAGTTAAATAAAAGGTCGCATGAATATAATACATCTGTTCTCCTGAAAAGTTAGCTCTCTATTAGGGCAAACGTCAGACTGAGCTGCAGAGAACATGAGTTTTGTTCGTTTAAAACTGCTTTTAATTTCCAGCTGTGAATGTAAGTCTCATTAATTATTCAAATGCAGTCACTGACCTTATTATAATCACCGTTGTTCATGTGTATCAGTCCCTGCTGATGAATCACTGCTGAATAATTTTCTGCTCTTTAATATTTAATTGCTAGCATTATAATTGCCAACTAGATAAAGTTTGTTGACTTGTGGAAGCCTTTGCCTTTGAAACAGCTTGATGGTTATAAAGGTTAAGTGGAAATAAAGTACGATTTCACTTATTTTAATGTTTCAACACAGGTGGTTAGCATGATTCTGCTAACGTGTTTAGGCATGAGTGAATAGTTTAGCATGACAAACTTGTTTTAACAAGATGCTAAGATGAATTTGCATGTTGCTAGGACTTTTCATTAGCATGTGTAGCATATTTCTGTCATGGCTTTTATTTGTTAACATGTTGGCTAACATCTTACAACATTTGTTGTACACTTCACAATGCTTTTGTTTTAACACATGTAACCATGAATTAGCATGTTGTTTACATGTTTCTAGAATGGTTAACACATTTTTAGCTTAAATTAGCATGTTGTTAGCTTGAAATATCATTAGCATACAGTAGTTTAACATGATGAATTTCTTTTAACAAGATGTTAGGATGAATATGCATGCTGCTAGGACTTTTCTGCATGTTTTAACATGTTGCTTACACACATTAGCACATTTCTGACATGTTTTAACACCTTTGTTACATTTTTTACAACAATTGTTTTACACTTTACCATGCTTTTAGCATGTTTTACCACTAGTAATTACAAATTAGCATGTTCTTACATGTTTCTAGAATTGCTATCTTCAATTAGCATTTGTTAGCATGAATTAACATTAACATACAGTAGTTTAACATGATAAAGTTTTATAATAAGATGCTAGGATGAATTTGAACTTTTCGGCATGTTTTAACACATTGCTAACACACTTTAGCATGTGCAACATATTTCTGACATGTTGGACACTTGGCTTTCAATGCTGTTAACATGTTGGCTAACATAATACAACATTTGTTGTACACTTCACAATGCTTTTGTTTTAACACAAGTAACCATGAATTAGCATGTTGTTTACATGTTTCTAGAATGGTCAACACATTTTTAGCTTAAATTAGCATGTTGTTAGCTTGAAATAACATTAGCATACAGTAGTTTAACATGATGAATTTCGTTTAACAAGATGTTAGGATGAATATGCATGCTGCTAGGACTTTTCTGCATGTTTTAACATGTTGCTTACACACATTAGCACATTTCTGACATGTTTTAACACCTTTGTTACATTTTTTACAACAATTGTTTTACACTTTACCATGCTTTTAGCATGTTTTACCACTAGTAATAACAAATTAGCATGTTCTTACATGTTTCTAGAATTGCTATCTTAAATTAGCATTTGTTAGCATGAACATACAGTAGTTTAACATGCTAAAGTTTTTTAATAAGATGCTAGGATGAATTTGAACTTTTCGGCATGTTTTAACACATTGCTAACACACTTTAGCATGTGCAACATATTTTTGACATGTTGGACACTTGGCTTTCAATGTTGTTAGCATGTTGGCTAACATAATACAACATTTGTTTTACACTTTACCATGCTTTTAGCATGTTTTACCATTAGGAATTACCAATTAGCATGTTGTTTACATGTTTCTATAATGTTTAACACATTGTTAGCTTAAATTAGCATTTGTTAGCATGAATTAACTTTAACACACAGTAGTTTACCACGATAACATTGTTTTAACAAGATGCTAGGATGAATTTGCATGTTGCTAGGACTTTTTATTAGCATGTGTAGCATATTTCTGACATGTTTTAACACTTGGCTTTTATTTGTTCTAGAATTGCTATCTTAAATTAGCATTTGTTAGCATGAATTAACATTAACATTCAGTATTTTAGCATGATAAAGTTTTTTTAACAAGATAATAGGATGAATTTGCATGTTGTCAGAACTTTTTTTTACACTTTACCAAACTTTTAGTGTTTTTTAACACTGGTAACTACTAATCAGCATGTTTTTACATGTTTCTAGAATGGTTAATGCATTGCTAGCTTAAATTAGCATTTGTTAGCATGAATTAACATTAACACACAGTAGTTTACCACGACAACATTGTTTTAACAAGATGCTAGGATGAATTTGCATTTTGCTAAAACTTTTCAGCATGTTTTAACACATTGCTAACACACATTAGCATGTGTAGCCTGTTTCTGACATGTTGGACACTTGGCTTTTAATGTTGTTAACATGTTGGCTAACATAATACAACATTTGTTGTACACTTTACCATGCTTTTAGTATGTTTAACGGTACAATTTAGCATGTTGTTTAACATGTTGGCTAACATATTTTAACACTTGGTTTACACATTTACTGAGCTGTTACTGTTTTAACAGATAAATTAGCATTCTGTTTATGTTTCTACAATGTTTACACATTGCTAACATGTTGGTATGATGAATTAACATGTTTTACCACTTGGCTAACATGTTTTAATGTTGTTAACATGTCGCTATTAAGGAATGTGCTAACATGAATTAGCATGTTGATCAAATTTCCAGCCCTTAAAGTTGCTAGTGTTGTTGGTTTGTATTAACACTATGTTAAAGGGTCACGAAACACCAAAACACATTTTTTGAGCTGTTGACAGTCATATATGTGTCCCACGCTGCTATAAACACTATTAGGACACATATATTGCACTAAAAAGTGAAAAATGGTTGTTTTTGCGTTATTTTGAGCAAATTCGTTCTTCCGGTTTGAAACGAATTTTTGAAGCTACGTCACGGCCATGAGATACTTAGGTGTAAATCCAGCAGTATAGTGGCTGTCTGTCTTTTCTAGGGACGTTCTGACGTATCTGAGTGCGCAGTATTAATTCATGAGAAGACGTGCTTCAAACCAATCAGCGCGCTCTATTGTGTATGACGCGAAACTTCATTAATATGCATGATAGCTCCGGAGACTGTTTACCAGTTTACACTGTTCAGACGGCAGAGAGACGCCACGTTGTGTTGCCAAAACAAGTGAAAGTACAAGAATTTCAAGACAAGAGTCGTAGGTGTTATTAGTGTGTTGCAACGAAGGTTTTGTTTTCATTTTCCCTTTATGGGAGAGCAGCTGGACTCACGTGTGGATTACAGTGCACGCGACACGCGACAGAAATGCGTTTGTAAGGAACATTTTTACCCGAGAGCTTTTTCTCATCTGAAAATGGTGAAATCCGGATTTGCCGCTCATCTACTTTTAATAAAAAGACACAGCTCCAGTTTGATTGTCTGTCTACAGATTTGGTAAGTGTGTGCAGTGGAGTGCCCTTTGTTTAAATGCTGCTCTCCGAGTGTAAACATGTAAACAGAAACTATTCCCGTCGTGCAGGATTTTCGCCGCATTTTGTGACAGGATAGTCTATACACACACGGCTTTCTGACGCTACCTACCGAGTACATAAGGTACAGAGAAATGCGGAGGATTTTTTTCTCTTATTCGCCGTAACAAATCAGCCTCTGTGTGTTTGTTTTTCCTGTCAAACTTAGCGCGTCCCTTCTATGCAAAATCTTATCCTCTTTCCCTCCCCCGACACTCCCACACTCCCAGAGCTGGACACGCCCAACTTTCCTGACTTTTTTCAAAACAGAGGTGTGAAAACACCCTGCTGAGACAGGGGGTTTCGTGACCCTTTAAAATGAATTATGTTCATGATCATGTTTCTAGAATGGTTAGCACATTGCTACTTCATTGAATATTTCACTAGCATGAATTAACATTTTGCTAACACATTTCTAGCATGTTGATCACAGAGTTCTAGCATGTTCTATAACTTTGCTAACATCTTCCAATGGTTTACACATTTACCATGATACGGGTAAGTTTTAACACTAGTTAGCATGCTGTTTCAAGTAGCATATTGTTAACATCATTTAATATTTCACTAGCATGATTACACATTTTTTAGCATAACATATTGTAACAAGATGCTAGCATAAATTAGCATGTTGTTAACACATTTCTAGCATGTTTTAACACTTAGCTAACATCTTTCAACACTTGGTTTACACATTTGTTATGCTGTTTGCGCACTAGTTAGCATGAATTAGCATGCTGTACATATTTCTAGAATAGATTTATGTATTTATTAGTTTATTTTACTCAGATTGGATATCAGATGTGTTTATTTATGCTGTTACTATGTCTTAACACATACATTAGCATTCTGTTTACATTCTACAATGGTTACACGTTGCTAAATTTAACATGTTGGTAGCATGAACTAACATGTTTTAACACTTGGCTAACATGTTTTAATGTTGCTAACATGTTGCCATGTGCTAACATGAATTAGCATGTTTTAACATTTCCAGCCCTTAAAGTTGCTAGTGGTTTGTATTTAAAATGTTACGATGAATTATGTTCATGATCATGTTTCTAGAATGGTTAGCACATTGCTACTTCATTTAATATTTCACTAGCATGAATTAACATGTTGCTAACACCTTTCTAGCATGTTGATCACAGAGTTCTGGCATGTTTTATCACTTTGCTAACATCCTCCAATGGTTTACTATGATACTGGTTAGTTTTACCACTAGTTAGCATGCTGTATCAAGTAGCATATTGTTAACATCATTTAATACTTCACTAGCATGATTACACATTTTTTAGCATAACATATTGTAACAAGATGCTAGCATAAATTAGCATGTTGTTAACACATTTCTAGCATGTTTTAACACTTGGCTAACATCTTTCAACACTTGGTTTACACATTTGTTATGCTGTTTGCACACTAGTTAGCATGAATTAGCATGCTGTACATATTTCTAGAATGTATTTATTAGTTTATTTTATTCAGATTGGATATCAGATGTGTTCATTTACGCTGTTACTATGTCTTAACACATACATTAGCATTCTGTTTACATTCTACAATGGTTACACATTGCTAAATTTAACATGTTGGTAGCATGAACTAACATGTTTTAACACTTGGCTAACATGTTTTAATGTTGCTAACATGTTGCTATGTGCTAACATGAATTAGCATGTTTTAACATTTCCAGCCCTTAAAGTTGCTAGTGTTGTTGGTTTGTATTTAAAATGTTACGATGAATTATGTTCATGATCATGTTTCTAGAATGGTTAGCACATTGCTACTTCATTTAATATTTCACTAGCATGAATTAACATGTTGCTAACACCTTTCTAGCATGTTGATCACAGAGTTCTAGCATGTTTTATCACTTTGCTAACATCCTCCAATGGTTTAGTATGATACTGGTTAGTTTTACCACTAGTTAGCATGCTGTATCAAGTAGCATATTGTTAACATCATTTAATACTTCACTAGCATGATTACACATTTTTTAGCATAACATATTGTAATAAATGCTAGCATAAATTAAATGCTAGCATAAATTAGCATGTTGTTAGCACATTTCTAGCATGTTTTAACACTTGGCTAACATCTTCCAACACTTGGTTTACACATTTATTATGGTGTTTGCGCACTAGTTAGCATGAATTAGCGTGCTGTACATATTTCTAGAATGTATTTATGTATTTATTAGTTTATTTTTATTCAGATTGGATATCAGATGTGTTCATTTATGTTGTTACTATGTCTTAACACATACATTAGCATTCTGTTTACATTCTGGTTACACATTGCTAAATTTAACATGTTGGTAGCATGAACTAACATGTTTTAACACTTTGCTAACATGTTTTAATGTTGCTAACATGTTGCTCTGTGCTAACATGAATTAGCATGTTTTAACATTTCCAGCCCTTAAAGTTGCTAGTGTTGTTGGTTTGTATTAACACTATGTTAAAATGAATTATGTTCATGATCATGTTTCTAGAATGGTTAGCACATTGCTACTTCATTGAATATTTCACTAGCATGAATTAACATGTTGCTAACACATTTCTAGCATGTTGATCACAGAGTTATAGCATGTTTTATCACTTTGCTAACATCTTCCAATGGTTTACACATTTAACATGATACTGGTTATTTCTACCACTAGTTAGCATGTTGTATCAAGTAGCATATTGTTAACATCATTTAATATTTCACTAGCATGATTACACATTTTTTAGCATAACATATTGTAACAAGATGCTAGCAGAAATTAGCATGTTGTTAGCACATTTCTAGCATGTTTTAGGACTTGGCTAACATCTTCCAACACTTGGTTTACACATTTGTTATGCTGTTTGCGCACTAGTTAGCATGAATTAGCGTGCTGTACATATTTCTAGAATAGATTTATGTATTTATTAGTTTATTTTATTCAGATTGGATGTCAGATGTGTTCATTTATGCTGTTACTATGTCTTAACACATACATTAGCAGTCTGTTTACATTCTACATTGGTTACACAGTCCTAACTTAAATGAACATGTTGGCAGGATAAATTAGCATGTTTTAACACTTGGCTAACATGTTTTAATGTTGTTAACATGTCGCTATTAAGCAATGTGCTAACTTGAATTAGCATGTTTTACATGCATCATTTACTATGCTGTTTGTGTTCACTAGTTAGCATGAATTGCTGCACGTATTTCTAAAATTCATGTATTTATTAGTTTATATTATTCCGACTGGATGTCAGATGTATCACCAAGTTAAGAATTTAATATATATCATAGACTTTAGTTAAACTTTAATGTGTACAAAGTAAACATTGGTGAATATATTGAGTCCAATCTCTATATGGGTTAGGCCATGACATGTAATCTATTGCATAAAAGCCCCACAATGCATTTCAGCACACATATCCTGACTCCTTGACGTCCCCAAATCTGTTTCTCCGACCAAAACACAATAGATCATTCATTCACTCTCAATCTCTTGCGTTTATCTGTGAAATAACCATATAACAGTGCGGCCTGTTACATTCTGACCCGCTGGATGACGACAGCATGCACCAAACATAATGGAAATTGAATTTTTCATGCATGTTGGCTTTCGGGAGTCAGCTTTTGAAGACGTAATTGAGATCTTAAGCGTGTAAAGTTGTGGAGAATGGCACGTAATAACGTCGATCTCTTGCTGAGCTCCTCATTCAGTCCTTAACTCGATGCTGTTATGTTAAAATCAGATTCACGATCAAGGCAGAAGTGCAGTCTGCTTTTGAAAGGGTGTGAAAAGAGCCACTGATGAGAACAGATTACAGTGAAGCGCCGTTTGGTGGATTAAAAGCTGTTGAGTATGACAGTGCGTCATGCATTTTTTTTGATAATTACTTTCTAGCAATACAGTTATGTTCCCTTTGAGACGTTTGGAAATGGGTGTAGAGCACGACCATTCAGGGTGTAAAAATTAGGTAACACTTGTGTTTAGGTCACAATATTTCATGGTATTAACTTATTACTGTCTATTATTAAGATACTAGCTGTTCATTAAGGGCGAAAAGAAAATGAATGAACTACTAGTCACTTTATTCATCAGGGATCGACACAGCGGAATGAACCGCCAACTATTCCAGAATATGTTTTACACAGCGGATGCCCTTCCAGCTGCAACCCAGTACTGGAAAACACTCATTCACGCATACACTCATACACTACAGCCAATTTAGTTCATCAATCCCCCTATGGCGCAAGTGTTTGGACTGTGGGGGAAACCGGAGCACCCGGAGGAAACCCACGCCAACATGAGAAGAACATGGCATTTCTTGGTCAGTTGGCATTTCTGTGTGTAGTTTGCATGTTTTCCCTGTGTTGGCGTGGGTTTCCTCCGGGTGCTCTGGTCCAAACACATGCGCTATAGGGGAATTGATGAACTAAATTGGCCGTAGTGTATGAGTGTGTGAGAATGTGAGAGTGTATGGGTGTTTCCCAGTACTGGGTTGCAGCTGGAAAGGCATTCGCTGTGTAAAACATATCCTGGAATAGTTGGCAGTTCATTCCGCTGTGGTGAACCGTCATGAATAAAGGGACTAATGGCGTACTCACACCGTGCCCAGGCCCGTTTCCCGGAACGTTTGAG